>OV702280.1:253583578-253891078 GCA_916181665.1 Avena sativa
CCCTTCTCTCTCTCTGCCGTGCCGTGCAACCCATCTTGGCCTACCCGGGGCCCATGAGCAGGCCCATACTGCTTCGGACCCTGTCCTTCGTCGTCTTCGCTGCCGACTGTTGGAGATATGCCCTAGAGGCAATAATAAAAGTGGTTATTATTATATCTTTGTGTTTATGATAAATGTTTACATTCATGCTATAACAGTATTAACCGGAAACATTAATACTTGTGTGATTTGTAAACTAAATTAGAGTTCCTAGTAAAGCCTCTTTGTAATACTAGCTTGTTGGTTAATAGATGATCGTGGTTTCCCGATCATGAACATTGAGATGTTGTTAGCAACGAGATCATATCATTAGGAGAATGGTATGATGGACATACTCCTATAGAAAAGCGTAGCATAAATATCAAGTCATTTCAATAGTTCATTTGCTATAAGCTTTCTGATAGATAGTAACCTAATTCCTTCGACCATGAGATCATGCTAATCACCATCACCATCACCGGAAGGATACTTTGATGACATCAAACGCCACACCATAACTGGGTGGCTATAAAGGTGGCATTGAGTGTTCGGAAAGTATGTGTTGAGGCACATGGATCAAGAGTGGGATTTGCCCATCCATATGACGGATAGATATACTCTGGGCCCTCTCGGTGGAATGTCATCCAATTGGCTTGCAAGCATGTGACTGGCTCACAAGGGATCACATATCACGGGAGCAAGAAAAGAGTACTTATCGGTAACGAGGTTGAACTAGGTATGCAGAGATACCGACGATCAAAACCTCGGATGAGTAAACTATCGTGATACAAAGGGAAATTGGTATCATATGTAAGTGGTTCATTCGATCGCAAAGTAATCGTAGAAATATGTGGGAGCCATATGAATTTCCAGATTCCTCTATTGGTTATTGATCGGATAAGTGTCTTGTGAAGGGTTTCGCGGCATAGTAAATCAAAATTTTCTACGGATGCGAACAGAGGGAAAGCCAAGATCTAATCTAGGAGATGCAAACAACGAGAGAGATTGGATTAGATCTTCATACCCTTGAAGATTCGCACAGCGGAACGTTCGTCAGAACGTGGGTGATGTAGTCGTACTCGCTTCACCTCCTCGCGATCCGATCCGATCTAGCACCACAAGTGGTGGTGCCTCCGTGAGATGCACACGTGCAGCACCTCGACGTCTCCTCCTTCCTCGGGCCAGCAAGTATGGTGGAGAGATAGATTGGATCTACAACACGACGGCGTGGTGTATATGGTGGAGAATTTCTGCAGCAGGGCTTCGCCTACAAACAATCGGGAGGGAGAGAGGAAAGCTAGCAAGGCGGCTAGGGTTTGGAGGAGAGGTGTGGGGGGTTGGTGCGCCCCCACCCCTCTTTATATAGAGGGGGGGCGCAGCCCTAGCCCCTCCCCCAAGCCCAAAGGATAAGGAGTGGGGGGCATGGACTCTCCCCTCTTTAGAAACCCTATCTCTAGTTTAAACGATTTAAACTCTCTAGGATCGGCTGGGCCCTATGGGGCCTTGTGCCCCTGGCCCAATGCGGCCAGGACACTCCCTCATAGGCCCATTCCCCCTCCCGGAAGGTGGGGCCACGTTGGTCCCCTTCCGGAAGGTTCTAGAAGCTTCCGGTACAATACCGATTAACCCGGAACAATTCCGAACTCCAAAAACTGCACTGCCTTATATGAATCTTATTCTCCGGACCATTCCGGAACCTCTCGTGATGTCTCGGATCCCATCCGAGACTCCGAACAAAAATTCATAAACCAATTATCCAATCTATCCTAGCGTCGAGATACGTTAAGTGTGTGACCCTGCGGGTTCGAGAATATGCAGACATGATCTTCTATCAATAATCAACAGCGGGGTCTGGGCACCCATATTGACTCCCACACATTCATCGATGATCATATCGGATGAACCACGATGCCAGGATTCAATCAATCCCATATATATATTCCCTTCGTCTCGCGATATTTTACTTGCCCGAGATTCGATCGTCGGTACCGTCATACCTAGTTCAATCTCGTTCACAGCAAGTACTTTACTCGTTCCGTAATCCGATATCACTTTGTGATTAACTCCTTAACCACATGCTTGCAAGCGGTGTTGATATCGATTACCGAGTGGGCCCGAAGTATATCTCTCTGACTTGGGAGGGACAAATTCCATCTCGATACATACAACCCAACAGATACTTTCCGATCACCTGAGAGACACCTTTATGATCACCCTCTCATAGGATGACGTTTGATGACCTCAAAGCTTTCTTCTGGTACCAGGGAGTTGCATTATCTCATGGTCTAAGGAATACAATATTTGACATAGGAAAAGCTTCGCAAAGATGAACACGATGAAACGATCTAATTGCTTCGCTTAGTTTGGGTCTGTCCATCATATCATTCTCCCAATGATATGATCTCATTATCAATTGACAACTCATGTCTATGGTTAGGAAACCTTAACCATCATTGATCAATGAGCTAGTCCTTAGAGGCGTACCAGGGACACGGTGTTGTTCACAAACCACACAAGTATTAATGTTTCCGCTTAATACAATTCTAGCATGGAATATAAACTTTATCATGAACAAGAATTATAATAATAACATCTTTATTATTGCCTCTAGGGCATAATTCCAACATCTTGGTCATGTCCGCATAATTCAGGAACCGTAGGGAGACACACTTAAAGATTCAATGTTGTTTAGTAGATATGGAATGTTAGTAGGGATACTGAATGTTGTTCGGAGTCTCGGATGGGATCCGGGATATCACGATGAGATCCGGAATGGTCCGGAGAATAAGATTCATATAAGGAAAGTCCGATTCCGGAGTTCGGGAAAGATTCTGATGTTTTCATCGGAGAGGTTCTAGAAGGGTCTAGAAGGTTCACCGGTCCGGAAGGGGAATGGTCCATGAATGAGTCATGGGTAAGTGGAATGATTGGATCATATCTTAGGTCACTTGGTGTGTACATTTGCAAGAGAGAATTAAAGCTCAAAATTAAAGTCAAACGGGAAGTTTGAAAAGTCAAACTAAAACAATGGTTTCCTAGTGGAAGAAGGAAATAGTCCTTCTCTCAATCCAACTTGGGTTTGGGTTTGGATTCAAACCCACCCCTCCCAAGGATGCCCCCTATCATAAATAGAGGGGGAGGGCTTCCCCAAACACACAAGCCCTAGCCCTCCCACACCCGTGCCGCCGCCACCGCCAAGACGCCGCTCGCCACCGTCGCCGCCAGCCGCCGCCTTGCGCCGCCACGCCGCCGCCGGCCCGTCGCCCTAGCCACCGCCGACACCTCCTCCTCCTCCCGATCTTCTAAACCCTAGATCACTAGGAAACCCTAGATCCACCATAACTTGCACCGGTTTAGGCGAAACCCTGCGGGATCTTCCCTCTACCTCCGACACCACGCCTTCGTGCTGCCGGAATCACGAGGGGAGAACTACAACCTCTGATGCCTGCCTGCTGGAACAAGGGAGAGGAAGGTCTTGATCGAGTACCGAACGTGTGACCTACTGCGGAAGCGCTGTAGGAACGCAGCGCCGGAAGGATCGTCTACGCGATCTTGAGATCGGCAAGTGTACGACTACATCACCCACGAGAATCTGCTCTCGTTAACCACTTTGGAATCTTCGAGGGTGAGTGCTTCTATCGACTCGTTGCTACAATCTAGTAGATAGATCTTATCTTGTTTGTGTGCATGCGGTAGAATTTTTTTGTTTTCCATGCTACGAACCTACAGTGGTATCAGAGCCGTGTCTATATGTAGATCTGTTGCATGAGTATAACACAATGGTAATTGTGGGCGGTGGTGCTTTTATTATCAATTGCTTTTTGTGTACTTTGCATCTTGCGGTATGATGGGATGAAGCGTCCCGGGCTAACCTTACATGACATCGTTCATGAGACTTGCTCCACGCTTAACATGCCGCTTGTATTGCATAAGTGGCTTTGCGGGTGTCTGTCTCTCCCATCATAGTATAGATTCAATTTACAATGGACACTTGATAGTTCAAACATCAACGTTGTGGTTCTTGTTCGTAAGTTAGAACGACACTTATTGAAAGCCCCAAACCACGTAAAATATGCAAAGAAAATTAGAGGCGTCTAACTTTGTTTTGCAGGGGTGTGCTGTGATGTGATATGGCCATAATTATGATTATATATGATGTATGCAATGTTCCTTATTGTAAGTCGACAACCGGCAGGAGCAATATGGTTGTCTTTTTAATTCCGTTAAGACCTGCGTGTCTATTCAAAGTAGTTGTAATAGTTGATGCTGGTGGACGACAACCATGAAGCGGCACCATTGACCTTGACGCCATACCGGTGATGATGGAGATCATGTTCGTGCTTGAAGATGGAGATCGGAAGCACAAGAAGAAAGGCCATATCATATCACATATTATGAATTACATGTGATGTTAATCCTTTTATGCATATTGTATTGCTTAGTTTGTGACGGTAGCATTATAAGATGATCCCTCAAGCACAAAAAAATTCAAGTTATAAAGTGTTCATCCTTAGTAAGCACCTTTGATAAAGCTCGTTGTTTCAAAGCACCACGTGATGATCGGGTGTGTTAGATTCTACGAGTGTATACAACGTGAGCAAGCCAGATTTGCTCATGCGGAAGCTAAGGTTTGATCTTGACGAGCCTAGCATGTACAGACATGGTCTCCGAACACAGATCACCGAAAGGTAAAGCATGAGTCATATAGTAGATATGATGAACATGTTGATTGTTCACCATTGAAGCTACATCAACTCTCGTGATGATCGGTTTTAATGTGGTGGATTTGGTTCGTGTGATCACTAAAGCAATGTGAGGGATATTGTTTTGAGTGGGAGTTCACCTATATTAATTTAACTATTAATTAGAACTCAATTTGTCATAAACTTAGTCTAAACTATTGCAAATATGTTGAGAGATCAATGGCGGCCCCTACCATCAATTTTAATGCGTTCCTAGAGAAAGAAAAGTTGAAAAAAAATGGAAGCAACTTCGCGGATTGGTTCCGCAATTTGAGGATTGTCCTCAATGCTGGTAATTTGACCTATGTGCTGGATGCACCATTGGGTGATCCGCCTGCAGCTGATGCTACCGATGAGGTAAAGAATGTTTTCCTCGCTCGGAAGAATCAGTACTCCACAGTTCAGTGTGCTATCTTGTATGGTTTGGAATCGGAGCTTCAGAAAAGGTTTGAGAACCATGACGCACATGATATTTTCCGTGAACTCAAAATGATATTTGAGGCTCACGCGACAGTTGAGAGTTATGAGGCTTCTGAAAAGTTCTTTAACTGCAAGATGGAAGAGGGCAGCTCCGTCAGTGAGCATGTGCTTAAGATGTCTGGGCATGCAAGCAAGCTTCAAAGCTTAGGTATAGTGATTCCTAATGCTTTGGGGATTCACCGTGTCCTCCAATCACTACCACCAAGTTACAAGAACTTTGTGATGAACTACAATATGCAAAACATGGACAAGTCGTTGCCCGAACTCTTCTCCATGTTAAAGTCTGCAGAAGTGGAGATCAAGAAAGAGCACCAAGTGTTGTTGGTCAATAAGACCACCAAATTCAAGAAGCAAGGCAAGTCTAAGAAAAAGGGAAACTTCAAGAAGGGCGGTAAGAAAGTTACCGCGCCGACGAAGAAGACCAAGGCTGGGCCTAAGCCTGATACTGAGTGCTTTTACTGCAAGGGAGAAGGTCACTGGAAGCGGAATTGCCCTAAGTACTTGGAGGATTTGAAGAACGGCAACATCAAGAAGAAAGGTATATCCGATATACATGTTATTGATGTGTATCTCACTAGTACTCATAGTAGTGCCTGGGTATTTGATAATAGTTCGGTTGCTCATATTTCTAACTCGAAACAGGTGCTGTAGAATGAACGGAAGCTAGCGAAGAACGAGGTGACGATGCACGTTGGAAATGGATCAAAGGTTGATGTGATCGCGGTCGGCACGCTACCTCTTCATCTACCATAGGGATTAGTTTTATACTTAAATGATTGTTATTTGGTGCCTGCGTTGAGCATGAACATTATATCCGGATCATGTTTATTGCGAGACGGTTACTTGTTTAAGTCTAAGAATAATGGTTGTTCGATTTATATGAGTAATATGTTTTATGCACATGCACCTTTGATAGATGGTCTATTCTTATTGAATATCGATTGTGGTAATACACACATTAATAACATTGAAGCTAAATGTTTGAAATTGAGTGATAACTTGATCTATATGTGGCACTGTCGTCTTGGTCATATTGGAGTGAAGCATATGAAGAAACTCCATTCCGATGGACTTATTGAATCACTTGAAAGATGTGAAGCATGTCTGATGGGTAAAATGACTAAGACTCCATTTTCTGGTATGATGGAGCGAGCTACGGACTTAATAGAAATCATACATACCGATGTGTGTGGTCCAATGAGTGTAGCATCACGCGGTGGTTATCGCTATGTTCTTACCTTCACGGATGACTTGAGTAGATATGGGTATTTCTATTTCATCAAACATAAGTCCGAAACTTTCAAGAAGTTTAAGGAATTTCAAAGTGAGGTAGAGAATCAACGTAACAAGAAGATTAAATTTTTACGATCTTACGAGTTTGGCGAGCATTTGAAGAAATGTGAAATACTTTCACAATTGACACCACCGGGAACACCACAACGTAATGGTGTGTCTGAACGTCGTAATCGAACTCTCTTAGATATGGTTCGTTCTATGATGTCACTTACAGATTTACCGCTATCGTTTTGGGGTTATGCATTAGAAACAACCTCATTCACTTTAAATAGGGCACCATCTAAATCCGTTGAAACGACACCATATGAATTGTGTTTTGGGAAGAAACCTAAATTGTCGTTCCTTAAAGTTTGGGGTTGCGAAGCTTATGTAAAGAAGTTACAGCCCGACAAGTTTGAACCCAAAGCGGAAAAATGCGTCTTCATAGGATACCCGAAGGAAGCTATTGGGTATACCTTCTATCATAGATCCGAGGGCAAAATCTTCGTTGCCAAGAATGGATCCTTTCTAGAGAAGGAGTTTCTCTCGAAATAAGTGACTGGAAGGAAAGTAGAACTCGACGAGGTTGTTGAACCTTCTCTCGAACTTGCGAGTAGCGCAGCACCGGAAGTAGTTCCTGTGGTGCCTACACCAATAAGAGAGGAATCTAACGATGTTGATCATGAAACTTTGGTTGAAGTTACTACAGAACCTCGCAGGTCAACAAGAACTCGTACCTCTCCTGATTGGTATGATCCCATTATGAGTGTCATGTTGGTGGACAACACCGATGACCCTGCGACATATGAGGAAGCGATGATGAGCCCAGATTCCAATAAATGGCAAGAAGCCATGAAATCCGAGATTGGATCCATGTACAAAAACCAAGTATGGACTTTGGTGGACTTACTGGATGGCCGGAAGGCTGTCGAGAACAAATGGATCTTCAAGAAGAAAACAGATGCTGATGGTAATGTAACTATCTATAAAGCTCGACTTGTCGCAAAAGGGTTTCGACAAATTCAAGGAGTTGACTACGGTGAGACTTTATCACCAGTAGCGATGCTAAAGTCTGTGAGGATTATGTTAGCAATCGCTGCATATTATGATTATGAGATATGGCAGATGGATGTTAAAACAGCGTTCCTCAATGGAGACATTGATGAAGAGTTGTATATGATGCAACCCAAAGGTTTTGTCGATCCTAAAGATGCTAACAAGGTATGCAAACTTCAATGGTCCATATATGGATTGAAGCAAGCATCCCGAAGTTGGAATCAACATTTTGATAAGGTAATCAAAAGCTTTGGTTTTATACAAACTTATGGAGAAGCTTGTATTTACAAGAAAGTGAGTGGGAGCTCTGTAGCATTCTTAATACTATATGTAGATGACATATTGTTGATTGGTAATGATGTAGACCTTCTTAATAGTGTCAAGGATTATTTGAATAATAGTGTTTCAATGAAAGATCTTGGCGAAGCAGCTTGCATATTAGGCATAAAGATTTATAGAGATAGATCGAGACGACTAATATCATTGTCACAGAGTACATATTTGGACAAAGTTCTAAAGATGTTTGGAATGGAAGATAGCAAGAAAGGGTTCTTGCCCATGTTGCCCAATATGACCTTGAGTAAAACTCAAAGTCCCGCAACGGCAGAAGATAGAGAAAGGATGAGTAAGACTCCCTATGCCTCAGTCATAGGATCTCTCATGTATGCCATGCTATGTACTAGACCCGACATTGCATATGCTGTTAGTTTGACTTGCAGATATCAAAGTGATCCAGGATTGGATCATTGGACAGCGGTCAAAAACATCCTTAAGTACTTGAGAAGAACTAAGGATATGGTTCTTTCTTATGGAGTTGATGAACAACTCATTGTTAATGGTTACACCGATGCTAGTTGGAACACCATTCTGGATGATTCTAAATCTCAATCTGGATACGTATTTACTTTGAATGGTGCAACAGTTAGCTGGAGGAGTGCAAAGCAAAGCGTTGTGGCGAGATCTTCAATTGAATCGAAATACATAGTTGCTTCGGAGGCTTCACAAGAAGCTGAAGCACATCAAGCTACGTTTTCACGCTATTCGAGAGCATGTCCAAGATGGTGACATAAAGATTTGCAAAGTACACACATATCTGAATGTGGCGGATTCGTTGACTAAACCTCTCCCGAGGGCAAAACATGACCAGCACCAAACCGCCATGGGTGTTCGGTATATTACCATGTAATCTAGATTAGTTGACTCTAGCGCAAGTGGGAGACTGTTGAAGATATGCCCTAGAGGCAATAATAAAAGTGGTTATTATTATATCTTTGTGTTTATGATAAATGTTTACATTCATGCTATAATAGTATTAACCGAAAACATTAATACTTGTGTGATTTGTAAACTAAATTAGAGTCCCTAGTAAAGCCTCTTTGTAATACTAGCTTGTTGGTTAATAGATGATCGTGGTTTCCCGATCATGAACATTGATATGTTGTTAGCAACGAGATCATATCATTAGGAGAATGGTATGATGGACATACTCCTATAGAAAAGCGTAGCATAAAGATCAAGTCATTTCAATAGTTCATTTGCTATAAGCTTTCTGATAGATAGTAACCTAATTCCTTCGACCATGAGATCATACTAATCACCATCACCATCACCGGAAGGATACTTTGATGACATCAAACGCCACACCATAACTGTGTGGCTATAAAGGTGGCATTGAGTGTTCGGAAAGTATGTGTTGAGGCACATGGATCAAGAGTGGGATTTGTCCATCCATATGACGGATAGATATACTCTGGGCCCTCTTGGTGGAATGTCATCCAATTGGCTTGCAAGCATTTGACTGGCTCACAAGGGATCACATATCACGGGAGCGAGAAAAGAGTACTTATCGGTAACGAGGTTGAACTAGGTATGCAGAGATACCGACGATCAAAACCTCGGATGAGTAAACTATCGTGATACAAAGGGAAATTGGTATCGTATGTAAGTGGTTCATTCGATCGCAAAGTAATCGTAGAAATATGTGGGAGCCATATGAATTTCCAGATTCCTCTATTGGTTATTGATCGGAGAAGTGTCTTGGTCATGTCCGCATAATTCACGAACCGTAGGGAGACACACTTAAGGATTCGATGTTGTTTAGTAGATATGGAATGTTAGTACGGATACCAAATGTTGTTCGGAGTCTCGGATGGGATTCGGGATATCACGAGGAGATCCGGAATGGTCCGGAGAATACGATTCATATAAGGAAAGTCCGATTCCGGAGTTCGGGAAAGATTCCAATGTTTTCATCGGAGAGGTTCTAGAAGGTTCTAGAAGGTTCACCGGTCCGGAAGGGGAATGTTCCATGAATGAGTCATGGGTAAGTGGAATGATTGGATCATATCTTAGGTCACTTGGTGTGGACATTTGCAAGTGAGAATTAAACCTCGAAAATGAAAGTCAAACGGGAAGTTTGAAAAGTCAAACTGGAACAATGGTTTCCTAGTGGAAGAAGGAAAGAGTCCTTCTCTCAATCCAACTTGGGTTTGGGTTTGGATTCAAACCCACCCCTCCCAAGGCTGCCCCCTCTCATAAATAGAGGGGGAGGGCTGCCCCAAACACACAAGCCCTAGCCCTCCCACACCCGCGCTGTCGCCGCCTTGCGCCGCCGTCGCCTAGCCGCCGCCGACACCTCGTCCTCCTCCCGGTCTTCTAAACCCTAGATCACCAGGAAACCCTAGATCCACCATAACTCGCACCAGTTTAGGCGAAACACTGCGGGATCTTCCCTCTACCTCTGACACCACGCCATCGTGCTACCGAAATCGCAAGGGGAGAACTACAACCTCTGCTGCCTGCTGGAACAAGGGAGAGGAAGGTCTTCATCGAGTACCGAACGTGAGACCGACTGCGTAAGCGCTGCCGGAGCATAGCGCCGGAAGGATCGTCTACGCGATCTTGAGATCGGCAAGTGTACGACTACATCACCCACAAGAATCTGCTCTCGTTAACCGCTTTGGAATCTTTGAGGGTGAGTGCTTCTATCGACTCGTTGATACAATCTAGTAGATAGATCTTGGCTTGTTTGTGTGCATGCGGTAGAATTTTTTTGTTTTCCATGCTACGAACCTACACCGACACCGGAGCCGAAGCTCCTCCGTGTCGACGCCACCGCTGTCCGTCGACGATGCCGTGCCAAGATTCCCGCCGATGCCCTCCAGCATCTATAAGAGGCCCTGCCGCCATAGTGGAGAAGCCCCAACGTGCCACTCCTCCTCCCCTTATCCCTACCACCATGGCCGGCAAGATCTAGCTCGCAGACGTTATCGGCCTCGCCGTTGCCGGTCACCCCAAGCCTGGCTAAGACCACCACCGAGCTCGCCATCGCCTCCTCGTTCTTCCTAGCTAGATCACCCAGCTCGGCGCGCCCCCAATCGCCGGAATCAGGAGATCCCTCCGCCGCCAGTTGCTGCCGTTCGTCGTTGATTCCGGCCTCGCCTGTCCTCCCTGAGCCGTCTATCAGCACCAGGGTGAGCATACGGTGCTCAGGCACCTCTCTGAACCCTCTCTCTCACTCTATGTCCCGCCCGCGCCGTAGCTGGCCATGCGCCGCAGCTGCACGTGGTTGCCGGCGAAGCTCCGATGACCCAACTAGAGCGGCGCTGCCACTTTCTGGTTCGCCTCACCATGTTGAATCGAACGCACATGCTCGCGCTCCCCAGTTCTCTCCCTAGCACCGTCGCCATCCATCGCCTGCGTGTGCTCCCCGGTGAGCCCATGTGGCGCTGATGTGGCGTTGACGTGGCTCCCATGTGGCCCTGGGCCAGTAGTCAGTGTCACTGGCTGACTCAGGCTCGGGTGAGAAAAGTTTAGGGTTTGGGTGTGCTGATGTCATATAACGCAATAAACCCTTTTAAATGATTTAATAAATCCAGAAAATGGTTTAAATCTTATAAATTCAATAACTTATTATTTATAAGTCAGAAAATATGTATAATATATCAAAATGTTCCAAAAATGAGATTTATCCAATTACACTATAATCATGCATTGCTAACCAACTATCATGATAAGTTTAATTAGAACAACCTAGTAACCCCTCACAGGTGATTCCGGAGTTTCCCCGAGTTAGGGTTTTCACCCCTCGGAACCCCGTTTAAACTGTCAAGCATGCCTTAGGGTTTCATTTCAATGAAATTTAACTTGTCATATCATCATTCATGCTTGAGCATTGCATCGATGCCATGTCTTGATTATCGCATTTCTTTCCAGTATTGGTTCTTCGCGATAGGATCCGAGCGCGAGGCTGAAGTCAACGACACCGAAGATCCATATCTGTCTACCGATGGACAAGGCAATCGTAGCCTCTCATTCTGAACCTACTTTTAGAAAGTATATTAATTTCTCGCTATGATGCACATGATTCCAATGTGGTTTTTTGTCAGTAGCTAGTGTTACCTATCTGCTGCACTGTTTCCCTTTTGTAGCCTTATACTCCTGATCCACTGCTCCTAGCATACCTAGGTCTGGAATTTGAGCATTGCTAGAGCTTTTGCTACCGACAGCTTAGCCATGCATAGTAACAACGTCTGATCTATCCGAATGATGAATCAGAGGTGCCAAGGAAGGTAGAAAGGTAGGAGATGGTGACATCATCGAAGGAGTTAACTAAACATGCTAAGGCTTGCACGGGAGGCCACGTTGGGTGTGGTTTTTGTAGTCCCATGCTTGCCACCCTTAGGACCCGAGTTCTTGCCTCTTGAACCAAGACGAGCGTACAACCACACGAGGCCTGTAAAACCCCACGAGCAACTAACTTGCCTAGTAGATTCCATGAGTCACATAGTTCGGGCTTTCCATTTGGCATACACATTGAAAACGTTTTTGAACGAGGCGGTGAAGGAGGTGCATCATAACAGGTAGGGAAGCATGGACCGGGTTGCTTGGGGTTAATGGAGCCCCTGGTGAACCAACCTCGCCTCACATCTTTAGGAACCGGCTTCGGGACATGACCCGTTACGTCGGAACCATCCCTAGGGCGTGACTCATGGTCTCGACGAAAGCAAGGTAAAGGTCGTGGTCAACCACCCTCTGTCGGCCTTCCAAGGAATAGGGCTAATAATTTGGCATTAAGAGTCGGTTGGTACGTGTGGGTAAAGTTGTACACCCCTGCAGGGTATTAATCTTTTCGAAAAGCCGTGTTCACGGTTATGAACGACTTGGGAACGGACATGATGATCATAGAGAAATATAACCTAAGTAAAACTTGCTGATCCATGTGTGCTTAAGGATGCTTCCTCTGGGTTGAGGGGGTGATCCTAGATAGGAGGTTCTGAGGAAGCTGGTGGTTATCAAGATATAATGAACAAGATGAAGTAGTCGTTATCTTATCTCTTTTAAAAGATTCTGAGTAGACGAGTCTCTTCACTCTCTTGTTTACAAATAAAGACTGCTTTATGTAAAAGTAAATCCAGAGAAAGCTTTTCTAGCCAAAGCATGTAGATACTAGGTTATCTAAGTCTTGCGGAGTACATTCTCGTACTCAGCCTTGCGCCTTTGTTGTTTTTCTATAGATGATCTAGGTGCAACTGAAGGTGGCTTCTACATTGACATTGACGAGTAGTTGGGGGTCCCAGGTAGCAGCCTGAGGACTATGGGATGGACGTCGCTTCTGTTTATGGCCTCTTAGGCCTTTTGCTAAGTTGTTGTGTAGAACAACATAATATGCTTTCGCTGTGTGATGTAATGTTGGGTCTATGACCTCTGGTTTGTAATACCTCTAATATCGTACTCTGTTAAGAGTTTAAACTTATGATGTTGAATCCCTGAGTTCTGTAATGTTACCGAATCTTACTGTGATCTTCCGTGCTTGGAGTTAAGCTTATCTTAGATGATGATCTGAAGTTAGTTTAACCCTAATCCCGGGGGTGCTACAATAGAGCTATAAAAATGATTACCAAAAATATTAGGCATGAGGAATTCAAAGGAATATTGATAATATAGAAATCAACTGGGTACACAAATGCTCCTACAAAGATGAAGGTGTCACGAAGAATACCATGAGTCCACTGCAAAGTTCTGTCAGGAAGCATAAATGTAACTTCGGATGATGCAAGATATGGTTCATCAAGATGACTCCACAACTCTTCATAGGTACCATAAGGCATAATGTTTATAGAATAGTTTAAGTCACAAAACCCAACATACTTGACTTCTCTTAAACAAAAAGGGATTTTCGGTTGGCTTTTATCCTTACCATCATACTTTCCTCTAATTATATTAGAAGATTCTTTACTTACCATTATCACCTCTTCCTTAAATTTCTCAGGTTCTATAAGTTATTTTACTATGACAATGTTCTTCTTTATGGTCCCCAAATTCCTGGTTAGCTACCTATCCTCTTCTTTACTTCACTCTTATATTCTATTCTTTTGGTAAGGGTAGTTTCATCCTAAACTAGCAATTTCTTTTGCATCTTCGAGTATTTGTTTTGAAGGCCAGCTATAGGGGCTTTAGCTTACAAGGTGGTATGTAGCGTTCCTACTCCTTTCGAATCTGAAAATGCTCAACATAGTTTTTAATGATTTGGACAATCATACAAGGGTCACGGTTGAAATTTCCAAGGAGATTTTCTACTTTGCCTGAAGCTAGGAAGTTTTTTAGACAATTGTACTCTGTAGGATTTTATTCATTTAGTTCGGCTCCACAATAAGAATTTTCTATATTATTGTATATAGAAAATTCCAGACTCTTTCAATACTAATTCAGTAAACTACCCATTAGTAAAGGAGTCCGGTTCATTTATGTTATTAGTGCTCAAACCTGCGTAGAAAGTAAGTATTACCAACCAAGGCGGGAGGTTGTCATGGGGGAAACGGTCAAGCAGTCCCCTAAACCTTATGTATTCTTCATGCAAGCTTTCTTCACGTCTCCCTTTAAAATTAATAATCATACATCTAGATCCAAGAGTTTTTGTCCTGGGAAAAAATCAACTAAGAATGAAGAGGCTAGCCTCTCCCAGGAGTTAGTGATAACATTAGAACTTTCAATATACCAAGAACTAGATTCATCAATAAGAGTTTGAACAAAAAGAGCAGATTTAACCTCGTCCTCAGTGAATATATTTAGACTAAAAGTCCCACATCTTTCCTTAAAGTACCGTACATGCCCATGTAGGGTTCATTGCATGGAAAACAAAAAATCTCTATAGCAAGAACGCATAAAACCAAGATCCAATCTATGGCAAAGCCAAGATATAATATACGAGATAGGTGCAACAAGATTGGAGAGAACTAACCCTTGTATACCCAAAGCGTTTAACGAGATCAGATCTCGTGGTTGATGTAGTCGATCACTTGCCGATCTCAAGACCGTGTAGACGATCCTTACGTCGTCGCGTTCTGGCAGCGCTTCCGCACTCGATCGCACGTAAGGAGTCGATGAAGACCTTCCTATCCCTATTCCAGCGGGCAATGGAGGTAGTAGATCCCCTCGGTATCCTAGCACCACGACGGCGTGGTGGTGGTGGTGGAGGAGAGAATCCTGCAGAGCTTCGCCTAAGCTGGAGCAGGATAGTGGAGGAGGGAGGAGGGTGGCGGCTAGAGTTGAGGGCAAGGGGGCAGGGGTGCTCCCTCCCCACCCCTCCTTATATAGATGGGGGTGCGTCTAGGGTTCCTAGCCCTGTCTGTGTCCTCCTCCAACTCGGCGGCCCAAGAGGGAGGGGGAACTTGCCCCCAAGTTTCTTTCCCTTTCCTTATTATGGTTTTGCCCTTTTCCTTGTGTTGGCCGGTTGGACCCTTTGGGTCATGGTGCAGCTAGACCATGGCCCCCGCAGCATACCCTCGGCCCATGTGGCCCCTCCTAGGGTGGGCGCACTGGTGGCCCCTCTAGAACATTCTAGAAGCTTCCGATCAAAACACCGAAAACATTTCCAAGGCCCAGAAATTGACTTTCCTTATATGAATCTCCGGACCATTCCGGATATCCTCGTGATGTCCTGGATCCAATCCGGTACTCCGAACAACATTCGGTCTCCAACAAATATTCCATATCTACTTAAACAACATCGAACCTTAAGTGTCTCACCCTATGGTTCGCGAACTATGCAGACATGATCGAGACACCTCTCCGGTCAATAACCAATAGCGGGATCTGGAGATCCATAATGGCTCCCACATATTCAACGATGACTTCATGATCAAATGATTCATTTAACATACGAAACCGATTCCCTTTGTCGCGTGATACTTTACTTATCCGAGGTTCGATCGTCTATATCTCCATACCTAGTTCAACCTCGTTACCGATAAGTACTCTTTACTTGTTCCGTGATATGACATCCCTTATGACCTAGTCACATGCTTGCAAGACAATTGGATGACATTCCACCGAGAGGGCCTAGAGTATATATATCCG
The DNA here is from genome assembly GCA_916181665.1 of Avena sativa. Classification (NCBI taxonomy): domain Eukaryota; kingdom Viridiplantae; phylum Streptophyta; class Magnoliopsida; order Poales; family Poaceae; genus Avena; species Avena sativa. The sequence goes on from OV702280.1 coordinate 253,599,508, forward strand.
TCATTTGGATGGACAAATCCCACTCTTTATCCATGCGCTTAAACACATACTTTCAGAATACCCAATACCACCTTTATAACCACCCAGTTATGGAAGTGGTGTTTAATGTCATCAAAGTACTGATGCGCCTAGTTAATGTAGGTGTGCTTCGTCGGGAAACCCCAAGATCAAGTGTGATGCAGCACAACAGCAAGTCTTCCCTCAGTAAGAAACCGAGGTTATCAAACCAGTAGGAGGAAGGAAACGTCACACAAGTGTTGCAAGCAACATGGAAACCTGCACAACACAAACTCAAGACTTTGGCCCAACAAACAGTGAGGTTGTCAATCTCACCGGTTGCTGTAACAAAGGATTAACTGTATGGTGTGGAAGGTGATGATGGTTTGCAGCAAGTAAACAGTGGAAGATGTATCAATGGTAAAGATTGGACCGGGGTCCATAATTCACTAGAGGTGCTCTCCTTAGATAAACAAATATGGCATGAAGGGTAAACAAATTACAACAGGGCAATTGACAGGAACTGAGCAAGGCATAACAATGCAAGACTAGTCAGAAAGATCCTATGAGATTCGATTGGAAAATACAACAATATACATAGACCGCCATCCAACTGCATCTATGACTATAAGTCCACCATCAGGTTATCATCTGAACCCCCTCCAGTATTAAGCTGCAAGCAACAGACAACTGCTTTAAGCAAAGTGTGTAAGGTAAACAATCCACTTGTTCCATGAACAAGAGACCGTTGTTTTCTCCCTAGTGGCAACAACACATCTACAACCGAAGAGATTTCTGTCACTTCCATTGGAAACTAGAGGCATGAACCCACTATCGAGCATAAATACCCCTTCTTGGAGTCACTAGCAACTACTTGGCCAAGATAGCTACTAACAACGGAGATCATGCAAGATCACAAATAACACATACATGATAGAATCATAAGACAAAACCATTAATCAATCTGACATAGTAATCTCAATATCCATCAGATCCCTGCAAACACAACATGCATGATTACAAATAGATTAGATCTTGGTCATGAACGGAGCTCACAAGATCTATACATGAAAGCACAAGGAGGAGATACAACCATCTAGCTACTACATGGACCCGTATTCCAAGGTGGAACTACTCACGCTTCATACCGGAGGCTGGCATGATAAAGAAGAAGGCCTCCGGGATGATCTCTCCTCCGGTAGGGTGCCGGGAGGAACTTCAGATCCCCCCGATCTAGGGACGATGGTGGGGGCGGCTACAGACAGTTTCGTGGAGTTTTGATCGGGTGTCTAGGTTTCTGCATCGGGTGCTTCTTATAGGCGAAGGGGCGAGCCAGGGGGCCACCAGGGCGGCTGCACCCCCTAGGTGCGGGGTGGGACCACCCGCGCGGCCAGGGGGTGTGGCCCCCTGGTGAGCCTTCTCCGTCTCGTATTCTAGCTTCATGTTGCCCACGGTAAAATATTGACTTTGGCTTTTGTCCCGTCCAATTCCGAGAATATTGATTTTCTGCCTTTCTGGAACCAAAAACAGAAGAAAACAAGCAATTGGCACTCCGGCAACTTGTTAATAGGTTAGTTCCAGAGAACATATAAAACACCTCAAAGTGTAGACAAAGCAAAGCAAAGTAGATACTAAACAAGCGTGCAACAAACTATGGAGTATATGCTTGACAAAGTATAAGTTGGCAATCTCATGTCCCATGCTTGTTTAGTCTACACTTTGAAAAAGTAGATACTAAAAACACCTCAAACTTTGCTTTGCTTTGTCTACACTTTGAGGTATTTTTATACGTTTTCCGGAACTAACCTATTAACAAGATGACGCAGTGCCAGTTGCTTGTTTTCTGCTGTTTTTGGTTTCAGAAAAGCTACTAAAGAAATATTCTCGGAATTGGACGGGACAAAAGCCAAAGTCAATATTTCACCAAGGTGAACACAAAGACCGAAGGGCGACTGAAGGAGGGCCACGGGGCTGCCACACCCTAGGGCCGCGCGGTCCCTCGTAGGGCGTGCCGCCCTATGGTGTGGGCGCCCCGGGCGCCTCCCTGCCTCGCCTCTTCACCTATAAAAGCCCCCCGGTGCTAAAACACTAAACACCCGATCACATCTCCACGAAATAGTCTATAGCTGCCGCCACCATCGTCCCTAGATCAGGGGGATCTGAAGCTCTTCCTAGCACCCTACCGGAGGGGAGAGATCATCCCGGAGGCCTTCTTCATCACCATGCCAGCCTTCGGTATGATGCGTGAGTAGTTCACTCTTGGACTATGGGTCCATACAGTATCTAGATGGTTGTTTCTCCTCCTTTGTGCTATCATGTTTAGATCTTGTGAGCTCCGTTCATGATCAAGATCATCTATTTGTAATCATACATGTTGTGTTTGCGGGGATCCGATGGATATTGAGATTGCTATGTCAACTTGACTACTGATTCGACCATGTCTTATTGATTATTGATTCTATCATGTCTGTGTTGTTTGAGATCTTGCATGCTCTCCGTTTCTAGTAGCTATCTTGGCCAAGTAGATGCTAGTGACTCCAAGAGGGAGTATTTATGATCGATAGTGGGTTCATGCCTCTATTAAATCTGGGGAAGTGACAAGAATCTCTAAGGTTATAGATATGTTGTTGCTACTAGGGAGAAAACAACAATATTTTGTTCACGGAACAATTGTATTGTTTACTTTACACACATTGCTTAATGCAGTTATCCGTTGCTTGCAACTTAATACTGGAGGGGGTTCAGATGATAACCTGAAGGTGGATTACTAGTCATAGATGTAGTTGGATGGCCGTCTATGTATATTGTTGTAATGCCTAATCATATCTCATAGGAATCATGAATGTCTAGTATTTTCATTGTTATGCCTTGCTCAATCCTGTCAATTGCCCCGCTGTAATTTGTTTACCCAACATGTTATGTTATTTATCTTAAGGAGAACACCTCTAGTGAACTGTGGACCCCGGTACAATCTTTACCATTGATACATCATCCACTGTTACTGTTTACTTTCTGCAAGCAACCATTACCTTCCACATTATACGTTTAATCCTTTGTTTTCAGCAAACCAATGAGATTGACAACCTCACTGTAAGTTGGGGCAAAGTCTTGAGTTTGTGTTATGCAGGATTCCAAGTTGCTAGCAACACCTTGGAGTTGTTTCCTTGCTCCTACTGGTTCGATAACCTTGGTTTCATAACTGAGGGAAAATTTGCTGCTGTGCTCATAATACCTTCATCTTGGGGTCTCCCAATGAAGCTCTATAGTTGAGCCGCTTCATCGTTTCTGATGAAATTAAACTCTTTTAACAGTTTCATCACGGTGAAGATTCCAACTCCTCTATGCTTACTTAAACCATTGAAGTTTGCATGCTCTTTTAGCATCCTTTGAATTAACAAAACCCTTTGGATCGTGTCATGTACATGTCCTAGGTAACCATTCTATTAGAAGAACTTTGTTTTGTTTGTTCAACTAGCATATACCAAAATTATATGTAGTCGTTGCTACATTAATCTGTCCAGACTAAATATCGCTATTAAATATCAAATCTTGTCATATTTAACTCCTTGAACATTGTCGTAAACTCTTTCCCGACATGTTGACTATTTCACAGATGTGAAATATCCATGTTTATTTTTTTTATAGATCCAAATACGACTGAAAGGTTTTACACCTTTCTAGAGGGTCTTCCAAGTTCAAAAGTTGATTTCTCATGTATGGAACTATCATGGATTTTATGACTTCAATCCATTTGACGGAGTCAGGGCCCATCATTGCTTCTTTGCATGTAGTCGGTTCATCATTGTCAAACAATAATGATTTACACTCAAATCTTTGTATTTGATTGTTTACCTGACCTACTCGGTTCAATAGAAACTTAGACCTCCATGACCACAACCTTTGAGGCAAGTAAACTATGAGCATTGTTGCTGCCTCCAGGAAACTTTTCGGCGCTACGCAACTCAACACATATATCTAAGGTTCAATAACCTTATCAAAGTTCTATTGTCCTCCCACTTAACTTTTCACAAAAATTCCTGCTAAAGAAACTTGACGTTCTAAGTGACAAACACTTTTGTCTTCGATGTTATGGAGGAATACACAACGATTATTCTAAATAACATACAAAGAATGCTCATCCGAATTTGGTTTGTAAACATTTTACTTACGCCTCGCATACCAAAATTTAAGAAAGTACAATTCGGGTTTTATCGCATACCATAAATTATATGGTCTCATTTCAACGGATCATGATGGTGCTATTTTTAGTGTAAAAGTGATAGTCACTAAAGCTTTAATCTTTAAAATACAATGGCAGTTTCATAACTGACACCTTTGATCTCACCATGTCAAACAAGGTTTCATTACATATCTCGAACACTCCATACTCCTATGGTGTTTCGGGAAATGCAAATCCATGGAATGATTCCTCAAATCTTAGGTGTTATGCTAAACTTGTAACTCAAATATCTTCCTTTATGATCCAATCATAAATTCTTTATTTTCTTGGTACATTGGATTTCCACTTCATCTTGAAAGTCTCTGAACATTTTCAAATATTTCACACTTCTTCCTCATTAAGTAAATATACACATGTATTCACTCAAAATGCCGAAGAAAGCATATGAAGTTGAAATCCATCGCTCACGACTACACATAATGGACTACATACATCAATATGTATAAATTCAAATAAGTTAGTCGTTCGTTCTTCTTTGGACTTTGAACGAAGTTTCAATTTTATCCAGGAAAGTCTCACAAATGTCATTTGATCAAAATCAAAAGACTCCAAAATTCCATCAGCATGAAGTTTCTTCAAGTTTTCTTTCCAATATAATTTAAACGGTGATGTCACCTCATAAGTGATCTTTCAATCATTTGTCTTACAACATTTTTAGCATTTAGTTTTATGGACATGATTTCTCCAACTAGATTTGTAAATCATCCATCTTCTATGGATTACAAAAATTATTTTAACAAACTTTTGTTCATATAATACCTGATCAAAACAACAATTATTGAAACAAATCTCGAAGGAAATCTTTGATGTTAACGAGAAACACAGTAACACTTTATTTGTTTTTGATGAACATGATCACATATTCTCTTGCTGGTTACTTAGGCCATTGTAGTTCATGAATTGTGTTTTCCTGTATGAAATTTCACACCAACCAATTCGATATCCAATACTCAAGAACCACATTGTTTAACAAGCAAAGAATAAAACCATAACATGTATATCATCTATATACCTAAGCTGGACATTTCCAGACTTTTCCTTTTTTTCCAAATATTTCTGAGATTCTCTTTCAGCATTTCCTTTCCCTTTTAAAAGAATTTGTCAACATCAACAGTGGCGCCATACACATGACACATAGTCCAAAGTGTGTATAGTCAAATACTAATACCTTTGGACTTACACTTTGAAGTAGATCACCATCATTAAATGTTTGGAATTCTTTCAAAAATACCATTCTTTAGTAATATTTTTGTGTATTAGACGTTTTACCTACATGTTCTATTCATCCTTATCATGACAACTTTCATGATCAAGATACTATAGCTTATAAAGGCGAATCATGAGTATAATGTTACTTTCCAAAACCCTTTTTTGAGGATTAGGACGACCAACGTCTTCCACATTTGCAAATTATCATTAAATATGAGAACATATACTTTGCCAAATTATACTCTATCATGTTGCAACCAAAACATTGTTTTAGATATCACAATGTCTTCCACACATGATGGTTTCTGAAATAATTCTTTCATCTCCTAGATAACCTTGATATTAAAATAATATTTTGAATATCAAGAATCATGGAGGCAAACATGATAATTTTAGATACTAACACTGGAATTGTTACTCTTGATTTAATACAAATTATTAAACTTCACGAGGTAAACGGAGTTTGCTGAAAGTTTATAATAGGACTTTTAAACTTTAGATTGACACTCAAAACAATACGATACTAGTTCGTAAAGTAACTATCCAGATTTTTATAGTTCTATTATCTCAATTATAACTAAGCATAAGGTGGTGAACAGATGCCAATGACTACAAAATTATGCAAATTCACTTTGATTTAATTTATGATAAATTGTGTTCAACTCTAATCATATTAATTTTGAACTCCCACTCAAAAAAAGTTGACCCCCGGGGAATGATTCCTCGTGGGCTATACATTGTTAGGTAGATGAGACCTCTCCAGCAGCGAATTATACGTGCTTGGATAACGCCACGTTTAATTCAATCCCCATGGTAACTTGAACCTGGGTGGACTGACTGCACACTCGCTATACTTGTCACCCTATTTAACATCCCTTTAGTCGTTTTGGTGATTACACAAACCAAATCCACTACACCAAGAACGTCTTCATGAGAGAAGATGTAGCTTCAAAGGCGAACAATCAAAATGTTCATCTTATCATCCATATGACTCATGCTTTAACTTTCGGTATTCCATGTTCCGAGCCCATGTCCATACATGCTAGGCTCGTTAAGGTTAACCTTAATATCCGCATGTGCAAATCTGGCTTGCACCCGTTGTATGCACACGTAGAATCTATAACACCCGATCATCACGTGATATTTCGAAACGACGAGTCTTAGCAATGGTGCCTACTAAGGACGAACACTTTATTGCTTGATATTTAGTGAGAGGGATCATCTTATAATGCTACCGTCGCGATCTAAGCAATACAAGATGCATAAAAAGGATTAACATCACATGCAATTCATAATATGTGATATGATATGGCTTTTATTCTTGTGCCTTTGATACACATATCCAAAGCATGGACATGATCTCCATCATCACCAGCATGGCGTCAAGGTCCGTTGCGCCGCTTCATGGTTGTCCATTTCTAACAACAACTATTACAACTACTTGGACTAAATCTATTACATGATAAATAGATACACATGTCTTAACAAATTTAAAGACAACCATTAGGCTCCTGCCGGTTGCCATATTAACATAACGATCATCTCATACATCAAATATAATCACAATCACATCATGGCAATATCACATCACATGCCCCTACAAAAACAAGTTAGACGCCTCTAATTTTCTTTGCATATTTTACGTGGCTTGGGGCTTTCGAATAAGAACTGTTCTTACCTACGAACAAGAACCACAACGATAATACAAGTATTTTCAAGTGCAGATTGTAAGTTGAATCTTAACTATGGTGGGAGAGACAAACACCCGCAAAGCCACTTGTGCAATGCAAGTTGCACGTTGAGCGTGGAGCAAGTCTCATGTGCGATGACATGTAAGGTTACCCTGGGCCGCTTCATCCCACCATCCCGCAAGATGCAAAGTACACGAAAATCAAACGACAACAAGAGCATCAACGCCCACAAAACCATTGTGTTCTACTCGTGTAACATATCTATGCATAGATTCGGCTCTGATACCACTGTATGGTTTGTTGCATGGAAAACAAAAAAAAATCTAAAGCAAGAACGCATAAAATCAAGATCCAATCTATGAAAAAGCCAAGATATAATCTACGAGATAGGTTCAAAAAGATTGTAGAACTAAACCTCGTAGTTCTAAAGCGTTTAATGAGAGCGGATCTCATGGTTGATGTAGTCGATCATTTACCGATCTCAAGATCGTGTAGATGATCCTTCTGGCACCGTGTTCCGGCAGCGCTTCCTCACTCGGTCACACGTACGAAGTCGATGAAGACATTCATCTCCCCGTTCTAGCAGGCAGCAGAGGTAGTAGACCCCCTCGGAATCCCAGTAGCACGACGACGTGGTGGTGGTGGAGGAGAGAATCCTGCAGGGCTTCGCCTGAGCCGGAGAAGGACGATGGAGGAGGGAGGAGGGTGGCGGCTAGGGTTGAGGGCAAGGGTGCAAGGGTGCACCCTACCCACCCATCCTTATATATATTGGGGGGGGGGGTGTCCAGGGTTCCCATCCCTGGCCGTTTCCTCCTCCAACTCGGCGGCCCAAGAGGGAGGGGAAAACTTGCCCCCAAGTTTCTTCCCCTTTCCTTATCATGGTTTTTGCCCTTTTCCTTGTGCTGGCCTGTTGGACCCTTTGGGTTATGGTGCGGCTCGCCCATGGCCCCTATAGCATACCCTCGGCCTATGTGGCCCCTCCCGGGGTGGCCCCACTGGTGGCCCCTCTAGAACATTCTAGAAGCATTTGGTCAAAACATCGAAAACATTTCCGAACCCCGGAAATTAACTTTCCTTATATGAATCTTATTATCCGGACCATTCTGGATCTCTTCGTGATGTCCCATATCCAATCCGAGGCTCCGAACAACATTCGGTCTCTAACTCATATTCCATATCTACTTAAACAACATCGAACCTTAGGTGTGTCACCCTACGGTTCGCGAACTATGCAGACATGATCGAGACACCTCTCCAGTCTATAACCAATAGCGGGGTCTGGAGATCCATATTCCCACATATTTAATGATGACTCCTTGATTGAATGAACCATTTAACATACGAAACTGATTCCCTTTGTCATGCGATACTTTACTTATCCGAGGTTCGATTGTCAGTATTTCCATACCTAGTTCAACCTCGTTACCGATAAGTACTCTTTACTCGTTCCGTGATATGACATCCCTTGTGACCTAGTCACATGCTTGCAATCCAATTGTATGACATTCCACCGAGAGGTCCTAGAGTATATCTATCAGTCATTTGGATGGACAAATACCACTCTTGATCCATGCGCTTAAACACATACTTTCAGAATACCAATATCACCTTTATAACCACCTAGTTATGGAAGTGGTGTTTGATGTCATTAAAGTACTCATCTGGTGATAGTGATTAACATGATCTCATGGTCGAAGGATTATGTTACTATGTATCTGAAAGCTTGTAGCAAAACAAACTTAATGACTTGATCTTATGCTATTGTTACTATGAGTGTGTGTACATCACATCATTATCCTAATGATATGATTTTGTTATTAATAACATCCAATGTCCATGATCAGGAAACCATGATCATCTATTAATCAACAAGCTAGTTTCAACAAGAGGCTTACTAGGGACTCTTTTATGTTTACAAAACACACAAGTATTAATGTTTCCAGTTAATACAATTATATCATGGGATGCAAATAATTATCATAAACACAAAGATATAATAATAAGCACTTTATTATTTCCTCTTGGGCATATCTCCAACAGCTCATATGGATCTTCCGTACCGTCTCCTATAATTTTTTTAGCATGCAAAAGATCCAAAAGTATGGGGTTAATATCATACCCCTTAGGGTTATTGGATTTTAAATAAGCGTCCATGGGTGGACCAGAATTCTTTACAACTTCGAGTTGGATGATATGTCGTTACTCGCCCATGGTGTTTACCTGAAACTAGTAAACAACTTTAGTAAAACAAATAATAGAATTAGCAACTAAGAACAAATACCAAAAGCGCTTAGCTCCCTGGAAACGACTCCAGAAAATAGCTTGATGACTGCAAGTGCACATATCGATTATAGCTAGTTTCAAAATAAGAGTATCGAACCCACAGCGAGCTAGTTGGTTAGGATCTTTATTCCCCTCGTCACTATCTACCAAAGGATACTTGTAAGATGCCTTTATTTCAAGCAAAGGGTTTTTGAAAGGTATTTGTTTGAATACAGAAAAGTAAATAAAACAAGTAAAAAGAAAGCAAGTAATAAGAGCGTTTGGAATGGTGGTTGATCTCAATAGGGATAAGATATAGGATACACCACTAGCATGTTGTAATTAATCATAATGAGTATAACCTATTTTTTGTGTCATGACATGTGTGGAGAGAGTTCCATAATAATATGTTCACTACAAGGCTCGTAGGATGCCACTTTGTTGAGCTAAGAATGAGGCTTATCTCTAAATAACCAACGCGATGTCTGGGAGCAGTCACCCATACAGACCACCATAATTAAGAGTCTCTCCATGGATATCGTAATTAGCTTAGTAAATCTCTCTTTGTCTCCCCTTCGACCGTGCAGGTTGCTAGCCGCACTTCTAGTCACAATAGCTTCGGGAACACTTCCAAACATGTCCAAAGGGTTTCACCCTCGTCTTTAGAACCGAAGGTAAATGATATGTGACCGACTACACATATCATCTAAAGAGAGATATCAAACACACATCATATATCAATGGATCATAGACACAAGTAATATATCATCTTTATTTTATTTCATAATAATATCAGGGTTTCTCCATCTCCCCAAGAACGAAGGAAACTACTCACACATTGAAGCAATCGACAACATCATCATAATCAAATGGATGAATAAAGGTACTGGAATGAATCTAGTGCAAACCACAATTGAATCTGGAATTACAACAAAATATAATGAATGGAAGATGGCGTTTGAGATGGTGATGGTGATGCAGCGGTTGATGATATAGAGGATGATGCGTTGTCTTCCAATGATCCGTGAAGCATCAAGGATTTGCCCCTCTCCAAGTTCCTCCTTCAGATCCCTTTCTGGTGTGGTTTTTCATGGCTGGAAGTTTCTGTGAATGTCGGATCTCAAATCCGTCTTTGTGAGGTGGAAGTATTTGACGAGATGGTCACGACGTAGGGTCGTACAGACGGACGGTACGGGAGGGCTCCGCCCATACCACTGATTGTTACACGCGATGTAATCTCCTCAGCGCAATCAATTCCTCTTGCTGTGAAGATAAATCAATAAAATAACTTTTATCACTTAAAAATATCATATTACATTATAATATGATAGTCTCAATTGATATATTTATAATAGACTTGGTAAATTGGGATCCTGTTGAAACATGGACAAAAGGTGCTCGCAAACACGGTAAAATACTAAAAACTCTACTCTACTTATGCAAAAAAATAAGTAAAAATGCTCTAATTTTAGACTCGACATCGGGCCATCTAGGGTTATCACCAAGCTCGTGATGCCGCCTGCCAAGAATTAGGTCCCCTCTCTTCTTTGAGTTTTTGTAGTTTCAGTTGTTAGGTTAGGTGCATGTGCTTTTGCGGTTTTGTGAATGTAAAATGTGGCATTTGTACTGCTATTACTGCACACCCTTGTCCAGATGGAGGTTGGTTTCTACGTGTGTCATCCAATGTGGTTCAACCTAACGAAAGGTAATATTGTTCTTTTACATGATGATATGATAGCGGTACATCTCAAGTAATACATTTCTTTTGGTGAGTCAATAACATATGTGTTTCTGATTGTAGAGCTATTTTCCTTATGTTCTCATGTGCTATGATTATCCACAATAACATGAATGTATAAATTTGATGATACGAGTATCATTGATTTTATATGCCCTCGTCGTGTTGATTTGTTATTTTATACTTTATCTGTCTAAAAAATAAGTGACTTAAATTTTATATGCTCTGCTCCTGGATCACGCTCTTCTCCCAAATTAAACCTTAGCCTCCATCGTGCCATGGTGCCGACGCTGCTGAACGAACTCGTCGAGGAGGTCTTCCTCCGCCTACCGCCGGATAAGCCAATGCATCTCGTCCGTGCCTCCATCATCTGCAGGCCAGGGTGCTATATCCTGGCCGACCGTGGGTTCCGCCGCCGCTATGGTGAGTTCCACCGAACGCCTCTCCTGTTGAGGTTATTCGAAAATGGTGGAAGGAAACCGCTCGGCCGTGCCATCTTTGTCCCCACCTCCGCCTTCTGCCTTGCCGAGGCTGACCGCATCCCGGCTGGATTTTGATGGACTGCCGCCATGGCCGTGCCCGCTTGGCCCCCAATAACTGGGAATCCATGATATGCCCAAAATACTAATTGTGAAGAAGAATAGATTCAGAAACACACATCACAACACCTCTATTATTTGTTTAATTCAGGAAAAGGAGAGATTCGATTACAGAGGTGCATCTCAGCCAGCCCATGAACAATGGCGGCGGGGTGTAAACCCTAAGAATAATTCTGGATAGCCACTTTCCCGGACAAGCCTTGGGTCTTATAGCTCACGACGATAAGGTACAACAGGAAAGTAACAATACACTAACAACTGTTATGAATAAACCTGACCAACAAATCTTGTTTCGGGTCATTGGTTAGATAGCGTGTGCGTCACGTGAGTTCGTTTGATTAGAGTCAGTTAGTTTGCGAGAGTATACGGGGCAGTCTGGGCGATCCGTTGGTGCTAGCCGCATCATGCGCCGTGTGAGGCACGGCGAGCGGATCGTGGAGCACGTCGTCGTGGGTGAGTAGAGCGCGGGCGTGCGAGCCCCGTGTATAAAGGCCATGGCCTCCCTTATATTATTGCCCGTTTGTAAGCCAGCTGAAAAGAGAAAAATATTAGGGCGTTGATACGTCCGTGGCGGCATCCGTCGCCGGTAAAATTCTGTGTTGTCTCCCTTCTTCTACCTTCGTTTGTGCGAGTGTGAGAGCGAGAAGAGGGGCTGCCGGAGGGCAGCCCCATTAACAACGACGAGATGATGAGCAGGAACCGTTTGATGGGCTTGAAGCGGTTTCGTAGCATCTGAGCCGTCCATTGTTAGAGAGGTTATCCATGGAGACAACTGACTTTGACCTCATCGTCCTGGACCCTATGACAGGCGACCGGCGCCACGTGCACTTGCCCGACTCATTGGAGTTTTTTTTTGAAAGGAAGAGGGGTCTCGAAGGACCCCGACTGCTGCATTATATTATTGTCGGTGGAGCAAGTTTTAAAGAAAGGCCCTCAAAAACAAATGGAAATACAACCTGGCCCATGAAATAAGCACAAAAGACCCTAGAGCTAAAAGAGAAGAAGCAATCAAGCCCGGATCTTCGCTTCGCTCCTTCTCCACTGAACATATGATGATGCAACCAAGGACGGTCGTCAGCACCACCGCTGGGGACATGACCACTTGGGGTGGAGCGACGGGAGCACACCGTCTCGGTGCAGAAGAGCCTCCGATGTGGCACAACGGCCTGGAGGTTTAGCACCCTTCGCCAGCTTGCCGGCGAGAAGGGAGGGAGTGGCTGCCTCACAGCCATGAAACTCAGCCGCTGGATGGCCGCTTGCCGTTGAAGAAACGCCGCTGAGGATCGACTCCCGGAGAATTTGTCTCCAAGGCGTAGCAGTGGCCTTCCCCGCCTTCCACCCTCTGCAAGAATCGAAGCACCAGGGCCCCTCCCCTCATCGCCACCATGGCCGGCCAGAGGAAGAATCCCAACACCACAACTCCACTTCAGGGGAAGGCGCCGGACGACGGTCTTATTCAAGGAGTTCATGGCCTCTCTTTCCTCTCCTAGCCCCGACCGAAGGAGCAAGAGAGCAAGAAGAAGAAGGCTAGAATCAAACCAGACCTGACCGTCCAGATCTGGATCTCCACTCCTCTCTACGGGCATGGCACCCACTATCGGCATCACGCCAAGACTAGAACCTAAACTACTGCTATACAAGAAGGGTCCCTCACCCTACTCGCCGCCGGCCACCGCCGGAGGGGAGAGGGGAGGGGCCAACCAGCCCTGAAGGAGGAGAGGGGTGGGGCGGTGGGCGAGAGCCGACCAGAACAAAAATCCCGACTCATTGGAGTTGAGGGTGGGCTTCAGTGCGCCGGTGCTCTGTATTATTGTTTAGGGTTTGACGGTGTGTTTGTCTCCACACCGGTTACATGTTAATATACTCGCTGGGAAACACCCAACGAAGGAGTTGTACAAGAGAGAAATACAAGGAGAGGAAACGTGGCAACGTTGGAGTACTACTCCATACGGTACAGCACGTATATTGTATGTAGTACAAAACTAATGTTAACAGCCCCCCTTAATCTCAACCTTCTCTAAGGTTGAGATTACGTTTAAATTCATCAAGATCCTTAACTGGAAGAGCCTTAGTGAATCCATCAGCTACTTGATCCTTACTGGAAATAAATTTGATGTCCAGAAGTTTCTGTGCAACTCTTTCTCTAACAAAGTGAAAATCAATCTCAATGTGTTTGGTTCTGGCATGAAAGACTGGATTTGCAGACAAATATGTGGCCCCTAGATTATCACACCATAAACAAGGTCTCTCCTTTAGAGTAACACTAAGTTCACCAAGAAGAGATTCAATCCATATCAGTTCAGTTGTAGCATTAGCTAAAGCTTTGTATTCAGCTTCAGTGCTGGACCTCGACACAGTGGCTTGTTTCCTGGCACTCCAGGATATTAGATTTGGCCCAAAGAAAATAGCAAAACCCCCTGTAGATCTTCTGTCATCAAGACAACCTGCCCAATCTGCATCAGAAAAAGCGCTCAACAGAGTTGATGAAGATCGTTGAAAAGTGAGTCCAACCTTCAAAGTTCCCTGAACATATCTCAGTATTCTTTTAGCAGCTGTCCAGTGAGAAGTAGTAGGAGCATGTAAAAACTGACAAACTTTGTTTACAGAGAAAGAGATATCTGTCCTTGTCAATGTCAAGTATTGCAAAGCACCCACAATGCTTCTATATTCAGTAATATCATCAGGACCGAGAGGCGTACCCTCATGGAGAGATAACTTCTCAGTAGAGGATAGAGGTGTAGGACAAGTTGTACAATTTTTCATACCAACTTTTATAATAAGATCAGAGGCATATTTCTCTTGTGTGAGTAGTAATCCATCACCAACCTTTTTTACCTCAATACCCAAGAAGAAATGAAGATCTCCCAGATCCTTGAGAGCAAAATCATCTTTTAGATCACGCAGCAGAGTGGATATGGCCTGATCAGACGAACTGGTAACAATTATATCATCAACATAAATCAACACAAATATCATAACACCAGACTTTTTGTAAAGAAAAAGTGAGGTGTCTGCTATGGAGGGAACAAAGCCAAGAGACTGCAGTTTTGTACTTAGCCTGGAGTACCATGCTCGAGGAGCTTGTTTTAGACCATAGAGAGCCTTGTCAAGCTTACAGATATAATGTGGAGTCTGAGGATCCTCAAAACCTGGAGGTTGCTTCATATAGACTTCCTCTTCCAGAATGCCATGAAGAAACGCGTTCTTGACATCTAGCTGCCTTAAACTCCAGCCACGACAGACAGCAACTGATAAAACAAGTCTAATAGTTGCTGCCTTGACAACAGGACTAAAAGTGTCTTCATAATCTATGCCATACATCTGTTTGAAACCTTTTGCAACAAGACGAGCTTTGTATCGATTTACTGTACCATCGGCATTTCTTTTGACTCTATACACCCATTTGCAATCAATAAGATTCTTTGTAGAATTAGGAGGAACAAGACGCCAAGTTTTATTCTCAAGTAGAGCATTATATTCTTCTGTCATAGCACTGTGCCAACGAGTATCTGAAATTGCTTCAGTGAGAGTAGATGGTTCTCCAGTTGATGAAAAAAGACCATAACGAATAGTGCCATCAGTATATTTTTTAGGCTGTCGGATACCTTTCTGAAGTCGAGTCCGAGGCTCAGGGACCGGTTGCTGGACATCATCATCATCAGAATTTTCAGCAGGGACGTGTTGCTCCTGTTGGACGTGTTGCTCCTGTTGCTGTACATCGTCAGTATCAGTATTTGCAGCGTCATAATTTTCTGCTCCAGCCGTCCCCACAGATTCCTGAGTAGTGCTGTCTGCTGGACTTCCCTCCTGATCCTGATCACGTCCCATCTGGTCCCCCACTGAGTGAGCCTGCCCACGCACAGGAGACATCGACGGGGGGCAGCACAGGGGATACTGACGAGGGTGTAGAGCCAGACGTTGGCGGGGAGACATGATGCCTGGTTGGGGACGGCGTCAGGCGGGAAGGCGAGCGATTGGCTGCAGGAGAATCACCTGCAGATTCTGCATGAATGAGACGTGGCTCTGGCTGGGCATCTGTGTCAAAATCAGTAGAGGCATTATGTGCAACAGAATCTGCATTATTGCATGGAACAGAAACACTGGGCGAGCGGGAAAGTGAGCCTGTTTGCTGAACGGGTATTTCATCTGCAAGCTCATGTGAAGCTGAGGAAGGCAAAAAATGATTAGTAACATTTGGAACGATATGCAAGCTCATGTGATCATCAATATTTGTCTCCCCATTCGTTGTAGGTAAAAGAAGAATATCATGCTTAAGACGAGATCCCGCATTGGGATTTAACTCGGTGAAAGGAAACACATTCTCATCAAAAACAACATCTCTGGAGATATACACACGGCCAGTTTTAGGATCTAGGCACTTGACTCCTTTATGACGAGGGCTATAGCCAAGGAAAACACATCTGGTGGAACGAAAAGCCAATTTGTGTTTGTTGTAGGGACGAAGATTAGGCCAACAAGCACAACCAAAAACACGAAGAGACTCATAATTTGGAACAGTGTGGAGAAGACGCTCAACAGGGGTATCCATGTTTATTACTTTACTAGGCAGCAGGTTTATGAGAAAAGTGGCAGTAAGAAAAGCTTCATCCCAAAATTTGAGGGGTATAGAGGCATTGGCAAGTAGAGCAAGGCCTACTTCCACTATATGACGATGTTTACGTTCAGCAGAGCCATTTTGTTGATGTGCATGAGGACAAGAGACATGGTGCGTAATGCCAACCTTTTGGAAGAAACCATGAAGTTTTTCATACTCACCACCCCAATCTGTTTGCATGGTTATGATTTTCCTATCAAATTTTCTTTCAACAAGCTGTTGGAAGTTCAGAAAAACTTGATAAACCTCAGAGCGTTTTTTTAATAGGTAGATCCAAGTGAATTTGCTATAATCATCAATAAAACTTACATAATATGAATGTTTGCCAACAGAGACAGGTGATGGCCCCCATACATCAGAGAACACTTGTTCCAAAGGAACAGTAGACACACTGGTGGAGACAGGATATGGTAATTGATGACTCTTAGCTAGTTGACAGGAATCACAAATGTATGGGGTTATTTCAGGAGTATGAGAAATATGGTGTTTCCTAAGAACTTGTTGTACCACAAAGGAAGATGGATGACCTAAACGACGATGCCATGTAGAAGACGACGACTTTATTGTGATGAAGGCTTGCTTGAAGGACCCGGTGGATGGAGGAACAAGTGGATAAAGTCCGTCTTGACACGGGCCTTCAAAAAGAACTTTCCTTGTGGCCTGATCCTTAATCAAGAAAAAATGAGGATGAAATTCAATGAAGATATCATTGTCAAGAGTAAGTTTATGAACGGAAACAAGATTTTTCGAAGAATCAGGAACATGAAGTATGTTTTTAAGATTTAGCAAGTTATGGGGGGTACGAAATATTGAATGACCAGTGTGAGAAATTTGCATACCATTACCATTGGCTGTGTGAACTTGATCACGCCCTGTGTACTTCTCTTGAAAGGACAGCTTGCTCATATCATTAGCAACATGATGTGTGGCTCCACTGTCAGTATACCAATTTGTGTCAACACCATAGGAGGTCATGTTGGCACTTTTATCACCACGGTCAAAATCATCACGGCGATCATCACGGCGATCACGGTTGTTCTGGAATCTCCACCAGCAATCACTTGCGGGATGACCATGGATTTTGCAAATTTTGCAGGTCACATTGACATACGGTGTGGGTGCACGTCCACGTCGCCGTCCATCGTCACGTCCATCATCACGGCGGCGTCCATCGTCACGTCCATCATCACGGCGGCGTCCATCGTCACGTCCGTCATCACGACGACGTCCTCCATCATCATCACGTCGACGTGGCCTATCATCATAGCGACGCTCACGGTCACCACTGTCACGTCGATCATCATAGCGATCTCGTCGGTCCTCATATCTCTCGCGGCGCACTCTGTCATCCTGACGGTCATCAGGGCGACGCACACGATCATCTGGGCGAGGGCGCTCATCCTGGCGGCCTCCGCTGCGACGCATCAGGTTGACCGACGAGGTGAAGGCGTCATCACCCGGCTTGTGAAGTTGATCAAAGGCCTTGATTTGACTGAACAGATCACTTAAGGTAGTGTTCGGATTGGCGTTAATGGCTACCTTTAGTGTATTGTATGAATCTTCGAGGCCATGAAGAATTGACCAGATCAGCTCATCATCATCAAGCGGTTTCCCAGCGGCTGCAAGTTCAGAGGCAAGGGCTTTCATCTTGTCAACGTATTTTTCAGCTGAGAGGTCGCCTTTCTTCATGTCGTTCAGGGCAGACCGAAGCTGCTGGGTGCGGGAGCGAGATGCTGTTGTGGTGAGAGACTCAATCATCTTCCATGCTTATGCCGAGGTTTCAAGTCCGATAACATGTGACAGTAGATCTGGTGACACTGAGTTGAGAAGATATCGCAGAACCTGTTGATCCCGTGTGATCCACGTGGTGTAATCGGGATTTTCAATTTTTACGCGCTTGCTGTTCGCGTCTTCCACTTCAATCTCTTCCACAGGAGCAGGCTCAAGTCCTTTTACGAGGTTTAGAACCCGAGCACCTCTGAGAGCAGGAACGACCAGACCTTTTCACACGAGCGAGTTCTCGCGCATGAGAAGTTGGGATGGTGGTGCGCCTAGGGCTGCAGCGAGCGAGGCGATGGACGATGTCGAGGAAGTCATGATCGGCGACAACAGCAGACAGTGCGGCGGCGGCAGAACTTGCGGCGGCGGCACTGTTTTTCACTTGAGGTTGCGGCGGCAGCAAAGGTTGCAGCGGCGGCAGGTTTTTGGGCTTGAGGTTGTATGTTGGGATTGTGGATGTGTGAACGGCGGCTACAGGGAGCGGCGGTTCCTTTGTAGGGCTTTTGCGGCGACGATTTTGGAGATCGAGGCGGCAAGAGCGCGGCGGCGAGATGAAATCTGGCGGCGGCGATGTGGATTTGTTTTGGCAGCTAGATTAGGGAAGAGCTAGCTCTGATACCATATTATTGTTTAGGGTTTGACGGTGTGTTTGTCTCCACACCGGTTACATGTTAATATACTCGCTGGAAAACATCCAACGAAGGAGTTGTAGAAGAGAGAAATACAAGGAGAGAAAACGTGGCAATGTTGGAGTACTACTCCATACGGTACAGCACGTATATTGTATGTAGTACAAAACTAATGTTAACACTCTGCGGTGCCGAAGGCTGCGACCACCGTGGCTACCGAGGGCCATTCCGTGTTGCCATGGTGTTTACCGAATGACGGGTGAACGGAGCATATGCCTGCCTGTACTCATCAAAGAATGGCACGTGGAGCGAGCTCACATCTGTCTATCACACCGATGCCTTTGTCAAGACTATGCCTAGCGTCCTTGTGGACGACGCCACATGTTCAAGTACCAACTAGGTTCCCTCCACTTGTCATTGTTAGATCTGCCGATGCCCGTGGACTCGTGACTGCAGAAGATGGTGGACTGGGATTTGCTAGCGTGATCGCACAATCCTAACCCTTTTCTCCATGGAGACCGTCCCCAGTGGAGCCATGGGATGGGTACAACACAGAGTGGTCGATCTCAAGTCACTGCTTTCTGATGCTGGTTTCCTGAACCCAGCATTTCCTAGCAGGCTGCTCACAGCAGGTGTGAATGGCTTCCTGGAGGGAACCCAAGTCATTTTTGTGGGCACCTTTATTTGTGTCTACATGATTGGTCTCAAATCCTCACATGAGCTCCTACATTCCAGGTACGTTTTCGGGCTGTGATTCTTCAGTTATATATACTTGGCACTTATATAGCAATGTAACTATTATGATGATGATGTATTTACGCTCAAGAAAACGAGGTGTTTTAATGATTTTGTGCATGTGACGGATTTAACTATTGTAGATTCGTCTAGCGTGTACGACTTGTTGGTCCTTGAGTTCGGGGAGAGTAAGCAAGCTATACACTGAAGCGAAACCGATTCATCAACCAGCTGATCTTATTTCCTAAATTCTTGCAGCAATGAAATCAGCTTCTATGTGAGTTGGTATTTTGAATATGTAGTAGGAAACATAAGATGCTGGCATCTCGATCAAGGGGAGGTGGTAGTAGTGATGTTAGATTTTGGCGCAAGCGTGCCTTTGAATCTGTAAGATTACTGATGGTCTTACTCTTGGTTTTATAGAACGTGCTTCGATGTCCTCCTCTCAAACTTCAGTTTGTATGGGTCTGTTTTCTTTTGACCAAGTCGAAACTCATATCAAGACCATACATACCTCTGTATAAATGTACTCGGTCGAGTTAGGTATACTCCAAGTTTTCACCGGCTGATCCCACCTCCAATTATTGTAATCTACGTCTTTGTATGCCACGTTTTAAATTTTTGTTGTTGCTGCTATATACCTCCCAATTTCCACCTCCCGTAGACACGTGAGTATACGTGTACGGTGAGTATACGTCTAAGACAACCAAACAGGTTTAGGATACGTTCGTAGGTCTTCAAAACGAATCTGTATCGAGTTTTTGTTTGTCAAAGATTGAAAAAGAGGAGGGGACACATAAGCAAAAGTGTTATGGAACATTATTTAAGAGGTTATTTATTTGGTAGCTTGATCGTTGGTGCCAAGTGCTTAGTTTCTGAAGAAATTTGTCCTTGTGTTACTCCAAACTAACACCGAGAAACAAAATTTAATTCTCTGTATCATTTCTTTGGAAATGAGCATATATTAATATCACACGGATATCAATTACACCTAGTCTCTACAACAATGCATGCCCTGTTGACAATACGGATGCACGTAGCCGAAAAAACAAGAAATACAAAAAAGAAAAGTTCCACTACAACGATTAGATCATTAGTAGCAGCAACACTAACCCCACCAGAACAATACCAGAAGTTCAACATGTCCAATAACGATGCCTTTAAGAAGGAAACAGAGCACAAGCACCGTCATCGTCTGATCAAAGATCATAGGTTTTCAACTTGGAGAAAGTCCTCGCTCACAAAACAATGTCTTCAGCAAGGTCATTGCCAGACACAACCAATTAAAGCCAGACCTTGGATTTTCACCATGCAAGGTAAGACTGTGAACTCCTCCTGTGCTGCCGCCCCCACTTTCCGATCCCGCTGCTACAATTCACAAATTACCAAGCCAATTTATCATCGCCACCGGGACTCGAGCCACCATAGCTAGTCCACAAATCTTGGCTTTCATGACATTCTCCGCACACTAACTTCACCATGGAACTAAAGACATGTTCCACGATGGCAACAGACTGCAGAGCTTTGCCTCGCTCCCTCTAAAACCAAACAGTCAGAAAATAAACGGTTGTGCGCGACCGAATCCCATCCGTTCCAGCAATCTCCAGGCATGAATCGCCCATGGGAGTTCGCCAACAGAGCCTTCCGGAACACGACACTGCCACAAGATCTATGGAAATAGGCTGAAGGCAGATCTTAGTCTTGGCGTGAGAGAAACCCTAGGACCGCGCCACCATCCACCGAGGGAGAACCGCCATCAAAGCCCGAGGCCGCCGCCCCGGCTTCCAGACCCTGCGCCATCAGATCGCCGTCGGGGCGACAACCATCGAGCGCCCAAGGAGATCCCTATGGGGGAGAGGCCACCACGCGAGGAGACACACTAGTGGAAAAAGGGTATATAGTCCCGGTTTGTAAGGGCCTTTAGTTCCGGTTTTGCACCCGAAACTGCGAAATTGGGACTAAAGGCCCCTATTTCTAGTCCCGGTTTGTTACAACCCGGGACTAGAGGGCCACCGCATGGGGATGAAGGACCTTTAGTCCCGGGTCGTAATACGGCCCTGGACTAAAGATTTTTATCAAATTTTTTTTAATTTTTTTGAATTTTTTCTTAAACTTTTGAATTGTTTGACTCGTAATCCTCTCACTTGGAACATTTTTAGCACTAAGTATATTTAATCTTAGGTCAAATTATACTTATAGTCAAACTTTCCATTCGGTCACCCATCCATCACTACTCCATCCTCAGCACGCTTAATTCTCTGTTCCATTCGAATATCCTTGCGCGAAGCCCTTTTGTACCTTGTTGTCAACACTATCATATCAATCCTATTAGCCCATATCAATATGCCATACATCTTTATTTATTGAAATACAAATAACTCTTTTAGTAAACAACAATAAATAAGTAATAATAATATTTTAATATAATGAAAGTAAAAAACTAAATAAAGTAATATTTTATTCATTTTTTTGCCATTATTCATTTAATATGGCATAAATAATATCTTTAAATCTGTAAATCGAAATTCGACAAATAATATATTCATTATTATCAGAAAAATGTGAGGAATCAAAATATGGAATAAAAACTTGCTAAATAATAAAAAAATTAAATAACTTTTTTCCCTTTTCAAATTTTATAAATGTAAAAGAATTAGAAAAATGTGAGGAATCCATTATTTATAATTTTAAAAATCTAAAAATGTGAGGAATCCAAATAAGGCTGTTAAAATCGAACTCACAAATTTTTTCCACATATTTTGATAGGTTGTACATTTTGTTTCGACATCGTACGCAAAAGTTATAGCAATTTTAAGTTGCCCGCATCGCACCCCTTTAGTACAGGACCGTATCACGACCCGGGACTAAATGATCACCCCTTTAGTCCCGGGTTGTATCATGGCCCGGGACTAAAGGGTGTTGCTCGCGCCTGTACACCTTTAGTCCCGGACCGTATCACGACCCGGGACTAAAGGTCCGAAATGACCAGGGACTAGAGTTTTCTCGGTCTCCCGGTTACTAAAAACGGTATGAACCGGGACTAGTGCTCATACTAGTCCCGGCCCGTAATAAATCGGGACTAGTGTCAGACTCTAGATCGAACTGAAGCCTCCTTTTCTACTAGTGACAGCCCCGCTACCACCGTCGTACGGCCGAGCTTAGCCCGCTGGCGTCCTCCGGTGGCAGCGGGGGAGGAGCAGGGGGAGAGTTCGGGGGCGGCGGTGGCGGCTTAGGGTTCCGCCCATGCCCCTCCACCACCCCCCCCCCCCCCGAGAGCGGCCGCGTGCGACAGATGCCTTAAGATTAACTAATTTTAATGGAGGGATGATTTCACTTCCCCGGCCTCTGCACTAACTAGGGATGTATACAACCATTAAGCATGAGTATCAGGATTTTTAAACTTAGTTAAGCACCAAGCCTGGTCCTCAGGATAAATTGCATGTGTACCAGGAGAGCCTGGTTCTCAAGTATAAATAGGAACCTTGATTCGCTTCCGTGAGGATATGAACCCAGGTATTGAGTTTATACATCCACTTTCCCAACCAGTTGAGCTAGGCTCACTTCCCCAATTCCTGAAAACATTTTTAAAATATGCACCCCTCACATTATGTCAGTTTCTGAAAGAGAATAATATTTCCATGCTTTGGTAACAGTTAGAAAGGTGTACCATAAATGGTGCTTTGGTTCCTGCCATCCGAATTCCCTTCCAAAATATGCACACTGCAATTTGGGATATAAAGCCTCAAAGATCTCATTAACTACAGAGAATATAACAAATCAGAGAATCGTCATGCAAACTTATCTGATTATCCACCTAAAAAATCAAACCTATCTGATTATTTTTCGTGGAAATGGAGCACTGCCTGCTGCTTTCGGTCTTACCGACACACATTACAACTTCCTGAAGTAGCCAGGAGAAGCACAAGAACGAGCATGCAATCCCTCAACCTAAATTGGAGCAGTTATTTTGGAGCTTAAATTCACCTCAATGTAAATGCAATAACCGAACAAACATGTTTGAAGAAATTTTGATGCTTGAAAAGGTTCAGCTGGCTGGCAAAATTAACCGTGGTTCAAACTGTCCAGACCTTGGAGTCGATTTTGCATTGCTAAACTAGAAATATGTTTCCCTGTCCGGTCGTTTCCAACAAATAAGAGTGCGGCAATCAATCAAAAGATCACAAATCAAGACTACAGGAGCTCCTCTGCTCCATCGCCACCGTGTGCGTCAGAACTCAGACGTCTCGATCAAGCTCCTTAGACTGTGGCACCAACACCTTCATGTGATTCAGAACAGAACTTCCAGAATCACCTTGTGGAGCAGGCGGGATGACAACGTTGTCATGAGAGGGGATTGACGGGAACTATAATCTAGGTTAATGTCCCATCACTCAACCCATCTATTTTTCTTTCGCGCTAGTGAACTCTGGCAGTTGGAGAAGGGAAAGGAGCATACTTTTCTTACCTAAATAGAAAGTGCGAACAAAGTAGTCAACTTACTGAATCACTAGTGCTCTCATCTTTGTCTTTTGAAGTGTTCTCATCGTATCAGAGATAAACAAAAAAACTTGTCAAACTCTTGCTCTTCTCGCCCGTAGCAGCTTTGATTAGGGCGATTGTTCATCAATATGCACCAACACTCTAGTCTAGGTCATAGATTACCTGCATTCATAACATTACTGTGCATGTTTGGAAGTACACACGTTAGCTCTGGATGGGACTTTTGGATTCAGCTCTGTTACCATTTGATATGTTAGTCCTTGCAGGTATGGACAAATGATGATATTTTTTGCTTAGATTTCCTTCAAATTGGTGTTGACTAGACACGCAGAGGTCCTACCAAGTTAGCTATACTTGGTGCCTTTCTATGAGTTGTCAAATAACTAGGGCGGAACCGGTACCTCTCTCGAGGCTCGGGTACATGTTATATAGGCAAGAACAGCCCTTGTGTGGCTTGTACAAGGGGTAAGGCACTTGTGATGTACTACACCATAACCGCACCTTACCAAAGGATATTACACATCTAACAGCCCCCTTAATCTAAACTTGGTACAAGATTTAGATTACGTCTAAACTCTAAAAGATTTCAAACAGAAAGAGCTTTGTAAAACCATCTGCAACTTGATCTTTACTGGAGACAAATTTGATAGCTAGTTTCTTGTCAGCCATTCGTTCACGAACAAAGTGGAAGTCTATCTCAATGTGTTTTGTACGAGCATGAAAAACTGGATTTGCAGACAAAAATGTAGGTCTAAGATTATCACACCAAAGACATGGTTTTTCTTGTAACTTAACTCCAAGCTCTTTAAGAAGAGTTTCAACCCAAATCATCTCAGTTGTAGCATTAGCCAAGGCTTTATATTCTGCTTCTGTACTTGATCTTGAGACAGTAGCTTGCTTCCTGGCACCCCAAGAAACTACGTTTGGTCCTATGAATATTGCAAAACCTCCAGTGGAGCGTCTGTAATCTAAACAACCAGCCCAATCTGCATCTGAAAAAGCACTTAAAAGTGTAGATGGAGAAGGCTGAAAGGTAATGCCAAGAACTGTAGTGGGAGCATGAAGGAACTGACATACTTTATTAACTGAGAACGATAAATCTGGCCTTGTAAGAGTGAGATATTGAAGAGCTCCCACAATACTGCGATATTTTGTACTATCTTCTGGACCAAGAGGATCCCCACTGCAAGAGACAAGGGATCGGTGGATGATAAGGGCGTCGATACAGACTTGCATTTTTGCATGCCAAGCTTTTCAAGAATCTCTAGAGCATACTTCTGTTGTGTCAATAACAGACCATGAGAGGATCTTTTGGCTTCAATACCCAGAAAATAGTGCAATTCACCAAGATCCTTTATAGCAAAATGTTCATTGAGACTTCAAAGAAAAACTGAGATGGCATCATCTGAAGAGCTAGTAACAATTATGTCATCAACATAAATTAACACATATATAATGATATCTGGCTTCTGATAGAGAAACAAAGAAGTGTCTGCCTTAGATGGAATAAAACCCAAATCATGTAGCTTAGAGCTTAGACGAGAATACCATGCTCGAGGGGCTTGTTTCAAACCATAGAGAGCTTTATCAAGCTTGCAAACATAATCTGGAACACTAGGATTTTCAAAACCTGGGGGTTGTATCATGTAAACCTCCTCTTCTAGAACACCATGTAAAAACACGTTTTTGACATCTAGCTGCCTCAAGGTCCAACCCCTGGAAACAGATATAGCTAACACACATATGATAGTAGCTGCTTTAACTACTGGGTTGAACGTGTCTTCATAATCAATTCCATATCTTGTTTAAAACCTTTAGCAACAAGACGAGCTTTATACCTGTCAATTGTGCCATCTGCTCGTTTCTTGATGCGATAAACCCATTTGCAATCAATCAAGTTTTTGTTGGAACTAGGTGGAACCAAGTGCCAAGTTTTATTCTTCAGCAAAGCATCATGTTCTTCCTCCATTGCTTTGCGCCAATTAGAATTCCCAAGAGCTTCAGTGAGCGTGGTTCATCTACAGACGTGAGCATACCATATCATACAGTACCATCTTTATAAATTTTCGGATGTTTTATACCTTTTTGGAGGCGAGTCTGAACCCCAGCCACAGGTGGTGCAGCAGCAGGAGACGGCACAGGTGATCCGGCCGAATCAGAGGCAGTATCAGCCTCGAGATCATTCTGTAATGATTGGGAGGTGGGGGTTACTGGTGACGACGGCGTGGCAGGCTCGGGGTGGGTGAGCGAGTTGCAGTCGCGCTCAGGGGACCACCTGTCCCGGTCAATGCCGGGGGCGTGTGGCGATGGGGACCGCCTGTCCCGGTCGGAGGCACGTGGTGGAGGGGACCGACGCAGGGCCCGCTGGCGACGCGTGTACACGAGCGGTTCGCTCGGGCGGGCGCGGGAGACCACCGGAGTGGCGGGCGTGTCTGCAGAACGATCGCCCTCGCGATCAGCGCACGCAGACGCTGGCGGACGAGGAGAATCAATTCCCGAGTTTGTGTCGGTTTTGTCGTTTTGCACAAAATTTGGTTTTGCACCGTTGGGAGTCATTGTTTCGACGTTTGGACTCAATTTTCACTGGAATCTTCATTGTCCAGTGTTTCAGCATCCGAGGTATCATCAGACGTGTCATCCTGGCCAGGGTTAGTAACAACAGGTATAATAGGCAAAAGCATATGATCATCATGTTGTATGTCCCCATGATTGCATGTAGATGAATTCCTAGGTACAAGGAGGCGTGTCCTAGCATTAGGATGTAAAGATGCAAAGGGAAAAACATTTTCATTGAACACAACATCACGAGAAACATAGACACGACCAATAGAAAGATCTAGACATTTAACACCTTTGTAAAGAGGACTGTAGCCTAAGAAAACACAACAGGTGGATCGAAAAGCAAGCTTTTGTTTGTTGTAGGGACAAAGATTTGGCCAACATGCACAACCAAAAATCCTAAGAGAATCATAGTTTGGTTTTGCACCAAGAATACGCTCGATAGGGGTTTGAAAATCAATAACTTTGCTAGGAAGAAGGTTTATGAGAAAGGTGGCTGTAAGAAACGCTTCATCCCAAACCTTAAGAGGCATGGAGGCATGTGCAAGCAAAGAGAGCCCAACTTCAACAATATGACGATGTTTACACTCAGCAGAACCATTTTATTGATGAGCATGAGGACAAGAAACATGATGTGTGATGCCAAGTTTTTGGAAGAAACCATTGAGTTTTTTATATTCACCACCCCAATCAAATTGTAGAGTAATTATCTTCCTATTAAACTTGCGTTCTACATATGCTTGATAGTTAAGAAAAACTTGACAAACATCAGAATGTTTCTTAAGAAGATAAATCCAGGTAAATTTACTATAGTCATCAATGAAGCTTACATAGTATAAATGTTTGTCAACAGAAGCTGGTGCTGGACCCCATACATCAGAGAACACAAGCTCAAAAGGAACAGGGGATACACTGGTGGATACATGGTATGGCAACTGGTGACTCTTAGCTAACTAACAAGAATCACAAACATAGGGATTTATTTCTAGAGTGTATGAAAGCTGAAATTTCCTAAGAACTTGCTGCACCACAAAGGAAGAGGGATGTCCTAAGCAACGATGCCACGTGATAGACGTTGTCTTTATTGTGATGAAAGCTTGCTTGGAGGGCTCGGTGGAGAATGGTACTAGGGGATAGAGGCCTTCATAGCACGGTCCTTTAAATAGAATCCTTCGAGTGGCCCAATCCTTAATAAAAAAGAACCAAGGTTGAAATTCAATGAATACATGATTGTCAAGAGTGAATCTATGAACTGACAACCGATTTTTTGTGGCATTAGGAATATGGAGAACATCATTTAAATGCAAGATTTCATGGGGAGTATGCAACATAGAATAACCAATATTACTTATAGCCATACCATTGCCATCAGCCATGTGCACGCGGTCATTGCCCTTGTACTTGTCGTGGGTGGTAAGCTTGTTGAGTTGGCCGGTGATGTAGTCTGTAGCGCCGGAGTCATAATACCAATTGGTATCTACCCCATAGGATGCCACTTTTGCTCCTTTCTTGTTCTGGCCACGACGACCAGTATCATCATCATCAGATTCGTCATTCTTGAATCGACACCAGCAAGCAGAGGCAGGGTGCCCATGAATCTTGCATATTTGGCATGTAACGTCGACATACGGGGTGGGAGCACGACCATGGCCACGGCGGCGGCGCTCACCACCACCATCATTATGACGGCGCTCATAACCCCCATCATCTCGACGGACAGGTGGACAACGATCTTCCCAGCGCTGGCCACCATCACGGTCGTGATCACGGCGGCGGTCTTCCCAGTGTGCCCCGTCATCATGGCGCTTGTCTTCCCAGCGATGGCCACGACCGCGATCAGCGCGGTCAGGGGAGAGACGGCGCTGTTCACCATGATTTGGAGAGCGCCCATGGCCACGACCAGCATCCTGGCCACGGCGGGCAGCAGCATTGACGAAGGAGGAGAACCCCGCGTTCTGGCCAGTTTCGGACAACATATCCTGGCGCATATCATGGGCAATTATTTGATCATAAACCTCATCAAGAGTGATTTCATTGTTACCATTGACAGCTGCGGCGACGTCGTTGTAGGAGCCGTTGAGACTGCTGACGATGTACCCGATCATCTCGTCTTCTAGAACGGTCTTTCCTGCTGCAGTGAGTTCAGAGGCGAACCCATTCATCTTGGCGAAGAAGGCTGATGTAGGCATGTCCAGCTTCTTGGTGCTACCGAGAGCACCACGCGGCTGGTTGATCTTGGAGCGAGAGCTTGACCCACAGACCTTGGTGACGATGGCCCAGACCGCGGCGGTCGACTCGATGGCGATGGTGTGAGCGAGGATTTCTGGTGAAAGGGTTTGGAGGATCCACCCGAGCATCGTGGAGTCCCGTGAAACCCACGACGCATAGTCGGGATTCGAGACCTTCGTCTTCTTTCCATCTGAGTCCTCAACCTCCAGATGTGTTGCCGGGGTAGCGTCAGTTCCGTCGAGGAGATCAAGCACGTGCGCACCGCGGAGAGGGGGATACACCAGGGTTTTGCAGAACAGGAAGTTTGACCGGGTGAGCTTCTGGGAGGGAGGAGCCCCCAAGGCAGCAGCCAGGACAGGGCCGGCCGACGACGATATCGCCATTGCACCGAGGGGGAGGTTTTCCGATCAGAGATCGTAGAGGGTTTTGCGGTTTCCGATCTGTAGATCGTGGGTGTTTGAGGGTTTTTCCTGGTCTTCCGATCAGGGATCGTGGAGGAGTTTGGGATTTTTCCGATCGAGGAGATCGTGAGAGGGTCTTCTATGGTTTCCGATCGAAGAGATCGTGAGGGGGTTTGAGGGGTTCGGCGGCGGCTTAGGTCAGGGAGAAGGAGCGCTATGATACCATGTCAAATAACTAGGAAGGAACCGATACCTCTCTCGAGGCTCGGGTTACATGTTATATAGGCAAGAACATCTCTTGCGTGGCTTGTACAAGGGGTAAGGCACGTGTGGTGTACTACACCATAACCGTACCTTACCAAAGGATATTACACATCTAACATGAGTAAGCAAGTTATCTGGTCTCTGTCTTTGTATCATTTTTTATATTGATATACTTGTTGACAAATTCTCTAAGGAAAATGTGAATTTTCACAATCATCATTTTTATTACTATGATAGTAATGAACAGTTCTATTTGTAGATGGTAGACCTAGATTTCTATAAATGTTCAATGTCTTCTCCTGGCTGAATGAAGGGAAATTCAAGACTCTTAACGCTGGTAGGCATAGACACTGAGACAACAAGTCATCTCTTCAATTCAAAATGTTCCTCACACATGTTGGTTCACCATTTGTCGCCTCCTACATCCTCAGTTTCAACAACACTTCATATCCCCATTTATCGGCCTTAAGTGTCTCTCATAGAGGCACCACTTTCTCTGCTTTTGACATCATCCCGTAGCACCCTCAAACCATTTATCTCCTTATTTCACCTTCCCTTTAGATGCAATCTCATGGATTCACTTTTACCAACTGGCCAGGATCTAGTGTGCAAAACTGACATCCTTCACATGTCCTTTCCTAGTTCGATTTAATATATTGAAACATGCTCTTAGTATAATGTTTTTTTTGGCATTCCTAATTAAATCGATAGTAATCAAAGGTTGGGTTTAGCATCACTCCAGTTAATGTTATGTAGTTTACTCGTAGGGCTTAACATCCTAGAAATTCAGTGCATCGCGACACTCACCATTCTGAACTGGTTAGAGTCCCGTGCTACATTATTTGAGGTTGTACATGAAAACTTGGATGGTTACAAGAGAAAGTAGACCAATATATTATTCATGTTTGAATCAAACCAATACATCACAGTTATAAATCAAAACTATAGAATAGAATTTTATCATTAAACGCTAGTGGCTGGTGCAATTTAATTAATTGTGGTTGTCAGCCCAGAACTGAGCTTGGAGCCAGTCCACGGTCTTCTTCTCCACCTGAAAGGCCTTGGAGAGTACATCGTCCGAGATCATGGGCTTTGAACCAAAAACAGCGTTAGTAATGGTGATAGCCCCAGGGTTCTGGCTGCTTAGTGCAGCAATCGCCACCGCCGGCTTGTAGGAGTTGGGGTTGAATTGGAAGTGGATGAGTCCCTGTGGGAAAACAAACACATCACCCTTGTTGAGCACCTTGGAGAAGAGCTTGTTGTCAGTGTTGGACGTGACGAAGCCGACGTAGAGTGTGCCCTCAAGCACTGTAAGGATCTCAGTGGCACGGGGGTGCGTGTGTGGCGGGTTCTCTCCTAGGGGTGCATAGTCGATGCGTGCTAGGGAGATGCCAAGAGTGTTAAGGCCAGGAATCTTCATGACATTGATTAACGTCACATTGGAACCGACCTTGCTCATCTTTGTGTCCCTCGGCATGTCGAGTTTTGCCGCCAGGAAGAAGTCCTCCGCTGTCACAACCTTTGGGTCCTTGCAGACGAATCCGTTAACTAGCACTGGATCAAGAGAAACACCATGAGATTGATGTGGTCGACATAACTAAGAATTCAGATATGAAATGATGCAAGAATTAACTCCATACCACGTGAGCTATTGTCTGCGACGCAAAAGTCTTGGAGAGGGCTAGGATCGGATGCTACAGCCTGCCATACGATCACAGCAAGAATAGAAGTGAAGAGAAGGAAGCATGAGGAGGAGAAGGAGGCCATTTTTCGGTTTGAGAAATCGATGCTGGTGGGTTCTCTTGATTTTGTGTGTTTAGTATCTATATGTTGTGGTAGCTGATTCTCTATGTTGGGAGCATGCAGGGGTATATATAGCTTGCCTTCAGCGACTAAATGTTGCTGACCGAGTTCACAAATCGTGCCAAGTAAAATATTGACATGGTCTCTTGCAGGGGCAGCTAGCCAATTTGTTCTTATTAACTTGTCTTTAGAAGGCGGATAAACTGGCTGGCCGATTCTCTCCATGCATGCATGCATTAATTAATTAGAAACCCAGTTCAAGCTTGTGTGTGTATGGGTCAATGTCAACAAGCAATAAATGACATGTTCAACGGCAAGAAATATTCATCAACTAGCTTAGGTTAATCGTACGTCATGCATGACACTGACACAATGTTACAGATAACCACTTCGCTAAAGTAGTTCTACCAAAGGCGTGTACATCATGCATGGAGTATCACATCAGAACAACACTTCTATGACCATTTCAGATTATTTGCCTTAGCCAGTACACATACTGAGTTAAACGATAGAAGACGAAACTTCCTAAAGTTGATCGATTCAAGGTAAATATGGCTATTTAGTCCGGCGCACTCTACCTGCTCGATTAAATCAACTTGGCTATACGTTTTCCTTGACTATTTCATAAAATCACCAACTACTTCTGCTGCTATAAATACCTAACGCTCTTCAAAGCTGAAGCACACAACAATACAACAAACCCACAAACACAGCAACCTTCAGCAAAAACTCAAATGGCTTCCTCTTCCTTTTTTCTTATCATCGCTCTTCTTTCGGTGGTCTCATGGCAGGCTATTGCATCTGATCCGAGCCCTCTCCAAGACTTTTGTGTTGCAGACAACAGCTCACATGGTATGTATTATCAACATTGGGTGAAGATCAAGTACGCGTTAGTATTCATATAGATACTTCTTAGGGCATACTAGCATGCATATTACAAATTGTGGTCAGTATTCTGACTCAGTTGATGCTAATATTTTCTCTGTCACACAGTTCTTGTCAATGGATTTGTCTGTAAAGACTCAAAGGATGTGAAGGCCGAAGACTTCTTCTTAGCAGCCAAGCTTGACATGCCGAGAGACACCAAAATGAACAAGGTTGGGTCTAACGTCACCTTGATCAATGTAATGCGGATTCCCGGTTTGAACACATTGGGTATCTCCTTGGCACGCATCGACTATGCACCTTTAGGTGAGAACCCGCCGCACACTCACCCGCGCGCCACTGAGATTCTCACTGTGCTTGAAGGGACCCTTTATGTTGGATTTGTCACATCCAACCCAGACAACAAGTTCTTGTCCAAGGTGCTCAACAAAGGTGATGTGTTTGTATTTCCGGAAGGACTCATCCACTTCCAGTTCAACCCCAATCCCTACAAACCGGCGGTGGCAATTGCTGCACTTAGCAGCCAGAACCCTGGGGCTATCACCATTGCTAACGCGGTGTTTGGGTCAAAACCAATGATCTCAGATGATGTTCTCGCCAAGGCCTTCCAGGTGGATAAGAAGACCGTCGACTGGCTTCAATCTCAGTTTTGGGCAAACAACCACAATTAGTTTAACATTATATCGACTATGTGCAAAGCAACATCATATAGCTTGATATTACATTTGTTTGCTGTATTCCATCAGCTTGCGAAGCATATAGCATGTACGGGTGAAATATGTGGTTGAATAAAATATTGGTCCAGTATTGTATACCGCCATTGAGGACAACTGTTCTTTGGCCCTAAACTACTGGTAGTGCAATGTCCCATTCCTTCCTATCAATCCAGGAATGCACGACACTATACATGAGCTCCATTCCGGATGCCAATGTCGCAAGTTGCCTCTCCTTGCATTCTCGACTAGATAAGATCATCCCATGGATAGAGGACAATAACTCCTAATTCCAAAAATATCATCGTAATCCTGAAAATGACTGAAAACAGTGCTCAAGCATGGTCCGAAGGGTGTGTTTGGTAGCCCGGGGCTACCAAGAAAATCTCACTTCACCCCACTTCTTCTCTCCTTCTGTTGTTTGGTAGATCAGGTTAGCTTTCCTTAGCTATGCCTCCTTAATATGAAAATAGCCTCTCAGCCCTGCCCGGTTGCGAAGCTCGAATCGAGCTTCACAAATCGGCAGTGTCGGGTCCGTCCCGCGTGTCGCTCCAGCCCTACAGGGGTCTCTTCCTTGCACCCTCATTTCCCTCTCGTCCCTGTCCCCGCATGTTCCTCTCGTCCTCGTCCCCGCATGTCCCTCTCTCCCTCTCTGACCCCGTCCACGCACCCTCCTCTCCCCCTCTCATCCTCATCCGACGCCCCCGCCCAGCTCCGTCCCCGTCGACTCTCCCTGCACCGGTGCATTGAGTCGGAGCTCGCGGCGACGAGGACATCCTGGAGCGACCTCCTGGCGGCGGCTCGTGGTAGAGGCAAATGGCGACGACGGTGGGACGTGGCGGCAGCTCCTCGTGCCGACAACGCCGTCGCGACCTCCTGGCTTCGGCTTCCTCGAGCGCGACCTCCTGGCGGCGGATCATGGTAGAGGCACAAGGCGATGGCTGCGGCTCCTCGCATCGGCAGCGCCGCCGCGACCTAGCAGGGACCCGATGGCTTTTATGTTTTCTAGTCTAATGACCCGATTGCTTTTTTCTTTTCCGTGGAAGGACATGTGTGTAAAAACTTAGACAATAACGTCTCTGATCTCACACAAGCCAACAAACAACATCTGGATCTAGCTTGTTTCAGCAAACCTGGCTACCAAACACAAAAAAAAATCTGAGTTAAGCTTGTCTAGGCCTAGCTTGTATGAGTAGAGATATGGATTATGTGTAGCCCCGGACTACCGAACACACCCTAAAAGTCTCTTGCGCCGCCGCCCCACCATTGACATCACACAACCAGATTTACGAGCTCCATCGCCGTCTCGTAAAGTGCGACCAGGAGGGGCCACCAAGTCCACAAGCTGGGCAACTATGGGGACCAGGGAGGCGCCGGCAAGTTCAGCTAGCCAGGGATGGCCGTCCAAGGCGTCATGCACATCCGGTTCTCCGAACAAATATGTCGAAGAGGTCATGGGCGATATCCATGGTAGCCAAAAGATAAATCATTCTCATGTGTCACAAGGCGAGATAGAAGTAGTCGCGGCGGACAGAGAAATAGTCATTTTCGTTGTCACACGGAGTCTCTGTGAGGTTCATCGATTTGGATCCAATATAGTTGGGACATTTGATAATTGATAGCAATAAAGGGGAGACCAAGGGAGAGGAAGCAGAGAGCCCATGGACGAAGCTAGGCTTCAGCTCCCAATTCAGTTTGCCTACTAATTGATCGTTTTGTTAAGTTCCTTGGTCACACACTTCGATAGATTTTGGGTGGAACTCGGTGATACAAGTGTTGGATACACGAGAGTTTGGGAGGAGGAATGAGAACCCAAGGAAGGAAGCACTGCTTCCGATCCCGCGCGATTCAGGTGCTAGCCTATTGATCGATGCCGTCACACGTCGAGGCTACCACTACTTAATAGTGCAGTCCGCGAGTTCAGTCTTCGGGCCCGTCACGTTTCGATCGTGATTACGCCTTCTCTGGATCATCCGGTGCTCTTCCTCTCCTGACACCGGTCAGCCATGCCTTGGTCGTGACATTCTTCCCCGCTCGTTTTTCTGCGTGTCCCCCGTCAGCCATTGTGAATTTGTGATGTTGTAGTGTTGCTCCAATTCTCGTTCATTCTCCTAGATAGCAAGATGTGCCGGCAATCCATTCCACCGACTAAATATGGAAGTAGACCAGAGTCCAAATCCAAATTGAATATGTCCACCGTATGTCCAATCTCACATAGATTGGTCCATATCCAATTCACGCTATATTGTCCAATATCCAAATCCGTCCAAGTCCAACATATTATACCACTTCATCCGCTTTACAATATATGATGTTTTAGCTTTATAAAATAAGCGTATATAGATTTTTTAGTGTTTAGATTCAGAGTAAACCTACCGCTAAATGAAATCTAAATACATTTTTTCACAAACCTAAAACATTTTGTATTATAAAACGAAGGGAGTGTTGAAATATATTGCCTAGCCAAGAGGTCTTAAGTTCAAAACCCTGCTCACGCAGTTAAAAAAAAAGATTCTGCGGCCTGCACCTGACCCACGCTAAGAACTAAAATAGCCTAGACGTGAGGGGGAGTGTTAAGAATATAATACATTGTCTAGCCCTTTCCATCAGTTCGGACTTTTGGTCTAGATGGCTAGTGCATCAATTTAATATGGTATCAGAGCAGGAGGTCCTAGGATCAAATCCTGGCCAACGCAAAAATAAAAAAAAAATATTGCGGCTCCCCAAACATGCGTCACAATAAGCCACAGGGCAAAGACGTAGGATGAGTATTAAAATATATTGACTATTTCTTTCTATCAGTTCGGACTTTTGGTCTAAATAGCTAGTCCATCAATTTAATAGGAAGTATTGAATATCCAGAGTCCAATGAACATGTATTGTTACGCTAATTTGCTAGCTCGAACAAGGCTAGTCTGATGTATCAGCGGCGCGGGTATGTACCTTGATATCAGCTGATATAAATGTACATGATTTTCTTGATACAAACATGCATGCATGTTAGTATAGGCCTGTCAGGCATGTTCAGTCGTTCACGGCTGCAAACAATCAACGCAATGACGTGGACAACTTGTATATATAAAATACCTGGGTAACTAATATACTATAGCTGATAAATAAAGCCTTAAAAAGAGATATAGCTGATTAACCGATGGACCGTACAAGATGGAAGGTGACAACAAATACTTAGAAACAAGTACTATCATGATAAAACTTTATCTCATGTATAGGTCAAACCTACTGATTTCCTCTTTTGGAAAAGTCTTATGATGGTGAAGGATATGTTTTTCACAATGGCTTTTTTAAAATTGGCAATGGCGAAACTGTACGCTTCTGGATAGATGTATGGTTGAGTGACACATCTTTAACGTACCAATATCCGTCCTTATATAATATTGTGCAAAGGAAAAATATTCGGGTGGAAAATGTCCTTAGTCAAACTCCTCTTGCCATTGGTTTTAGACGGAGCTTGACCGGCAATAAGTGGACACAATGGCTAAGCTTGTGCCGAACATTAATAATGGTTCACCTTAATGATACTCCTGATCGTTTTATTTGGAAACTAACTTCAATGGGTAGTTTTACTGTTAAATCTTTGTATCTTGACTAAATGAATGGCCATACAAGATTTTTACATACTTACTTGTGGAATTTAAAATTTCCTTTGAAGATAAAGGTTTACATATGGTTTTTATTAACTAAAGATAACCTTGCCAAATTAAAATAGAATGGATGTCAAAGGTGTTGTTTTTTGACTCAATGGAGTCCGATGAACATCTTTTTATTTCTTGCCCTTTTGCACGTACGTGGCATTTCACGTATGGTTTATTTTGCTTGCAATATGCCTCCACCATCCAATATTACCAATATGTTTGGAAATTGGCTTAATGGAGTAGACAAGAAAGATAAAGCTAGATTATGTATTGGTGTATCAGTTTTATGTTGGTCTATTTGGACGTCCAAAAATAACATTGTCTTTAATAAACAAACGGGTACAAATTTTCTGCAGGTTATTCGGCTGGCGACCCATTGGATTCAACTTTGGTCACTTTTTCTCCCGAAGGAACAGGGGGGACTCATGGATACTGGATGCAACCATTTGTTGACGGTTGCTTGGGACTACTATTTTCAGGCTACTGGATGGCGGCATACTGATAGAATTCAGAATGGATAGAGTCTGACTGCTATTATTGTTTAGATGGCTCGTACTTGTCTTGACTCTAAATGATCCTTGGTTGTAAGACTATGTTTCGTGGAACTATGCAATAAGAAAGGTTGTACGCATCACTTGATGCAGAGGCCGGGGATTAGCTCCACATTTCAAAAAAAACGATGGACCATGACAAGAGTTCTCGACAAGCTGCCACCCTATGCTCGACATGAGCGTCGTAGATGAAGGCGATCAATGCCCGAGGCAAGCATGCATAAGTATATTGGATATTGGATGATGGGGATATGCCAAGTGGGGTATACCCAGCAGGACGTTCCCTACTGGATCATACTCTCACCGAGTGGGCCTGCAAGACGGCGACTGGACCGCGGCCCAAGAGGAAGCCAGGCGACTGGATGCTGAAGGCCCAGAAGCATAGCTAGGCTCAGTCGGATTAGGTCAAAACCCTCCAAGTCCTTATCTAACTCGGTTGTAGATCTGTAAACCCTAGCGAGGTGACTCTATATAAACCTCCCTAGGGCACGCATAGCACTTACATTCCATCATACACCCCCTCGACTCGCAGCCTAGCCGCCGAGCTCACTCTTTGTAATCTCTCATCAATACAATTTAGCAGGAGTGGGTCTTTACCCTCTGGGGTGCCGAACCTGGGTAAATCCCTGTGTCTTTGCCCTCATCTCGCACCGCAGATGGCTGGCCGCCCTTGCCCCTCGTTCTACTACTCGCTGCCAATCGCAGCATCTGCCGTGGCCATTCCCACGACAGTGGCGTCCACCGTGGGGCCTGGCCGGTCAGGCATGTGTTCTGCGGCGAGACCCTACTTGCCCATCAACCGGACGATCGCCACCGGCCGCATGATCGCCATTGGCGAGATCCTCCAGATCTTGCCCAGTAGCTACGTCCCGACGTCGCTCCCGGTCACCCACAGCGTCATCATGCCGATCGGCATGATCAACCTCTTCGTCGGCTTCACTAACGTCATCGTCTCGGAGGACTCGGCGCGCCTCGGCGAGTCGCCGCCGTGCGATCGGCTCTCTGAGAGCCAGGTCCGCACCATCCACTGCCTCGCCTCCGAGTATGACTCGGCCAACAACAACGTGGCCGAGACCAACGCGGCCGCGTATGACGCGGCAATCAACGATGACGCCGACTAGGCGACCCCGGTTTTAGTCACCGGATCCATTGTCGCCGCGTCACCAGCGGGTTCCATCACCCAAGTCTCCAACGTGGGGGATTTCGAGGATCCATCCATCCTCGGGATCTTCGACTCCGACTCTGGATCGGAGAATTCCGGTGACCTCCACGCCAGATCTGGTCACTTTATCGCGACCTACATGGCGAGCAGCACGAGCGCTCCGCCAGACCCCTTCTCCACGCCGATCCCGCCAACCGCAACGGCGAGGGAGTTTGATGTGGACATCCCTACTATTGATACAACCGTTGTACCTACAACAACACACATACAAGGACCCATCACAAGATCTCGTGCCAAACAACTTAACTATCAGGTACTTTCGTTTCTTGAAACTATTCCTCACATACATGAGAATATGATGCTGCCTAAATCAGATATATTTCTTACTCTTAGGAATGATGGACCAAGCATGGATGAGAGGGACAAGCATTGGAGCATGGCCATGCATGGAGATGGCAGCAAGCATGTGATGATCCAAGAGAAGGCCACGGATGAAGATTTCAGAACTTTGAGGCCACCATAATGAAGAAAGAAGGCTTGGACGAAATATTCAAGATCAATACTTTACGAATTCGTCCATAGCTTAATATGGTGCTGCGACACCTTTATTTTGGGCCAGGCCCATGTAATTTTCGCAGGATTTTAATTAGCCACTTTTTAGAGTCCGTATTTGAGGGGAAACGGACTTTTAGGGTTGTATTCGGCCACCACTTCCATGGCTGGCCGAAACCCCACCTTTTCGCCCTTAAATACTCCCCATAGCCGACCCCCTAGACTCAGATTTTGTTTAGACATTAAGTTAGCCATAGTCGCAACTTCGCCAAGGCTCGAGCGTCGCAGAGGCCTCTTGCACTTCGCACCTATTCAGGATCCCACCTCTTCAATAAAGCTTTCCTCTTAATCCGCAATATCTTGATTGCAATATTGGTTCTTACTTGTTCTCGATTTCAGGTAGGAATTAAGACCCTCGCTGGTCAGGCTGATCGTGTTCCCGCAGGATCGGTAACCTCCAGGAGATTGGCCTACGATTGCATTGGTGCTCGTGCTCGCACGTGTAGTCGGATCGTCAAGCCCGAACTCCACCAAATCGACTATCATCATCTCATCGAAAGATCAGACACTTTTGCCCTATCAAGTGGTATCAGATTTGAGGTTGCTCGGTGAGAGTTTACTGTTTTTTGTAGATTAGATCTGTTTTTACCTATAACCCACGAAAAAGCCAAAAACACAGTTAGAGTTTAGATCCATTCCATAACCAATCTACGCCTCGCATTATCTTTTCAGTTTTTGCATTGTTGAATTTGTGTCTACATCGTCGCGTCGAGTTGCTGGTCTTAGTGTCTCGTCCCTTAGAGTTTCGAGTTCTGATCATACTAGTCACCGCCACACTCGCCGATCACCGCCACCATATTCCGCCACCGTATTCCGCCACCATATTCCGCCGCCATATACCCAACCACCATAAACCCTAATATTCCGCCACCGCCTTCCTACTGCGACACAGATCCGATCAGTTTCCTGTCGTGGTACGAGTCCGAGTAGAGTTATTGTTTCCTCGTTATTTTTTTTTACTTTCCTTCTTTGTTGTTTCCGTGTTCAGCTAAAGTCCGTGTCGAGCTAAGAGTCCGGTCGTAAGTCCAGAAGGAGAGCAAAAAAAAAAAGTCTGGAACCGCCTCCGAATTTTTTTTCTGGCTATACTGTTTTTCGACCTCGGGGATCACTTTTCTCCATCGGCCGTTATAGCGATATTGTTTTGGCACCTGCGCGCTTTCCGGAGCAAAATAAAAAATTTCAATTTTTTTTTTGGGGCTAACATATTTTTAGACCCCGTAGATCAGTTCTAGTCACTTGCCATCATAGTGATTTTCCACCTCTCGGTTCGCTTTTCAGGGTGCCATATCATCATACATTGCTTGTTGTGTCACGTCGTGACATCGTTGGTGATCTAGGCTCGCGTCTCTAGTACGGTCTAGCCTAGGACTAGCACAGTACCGTCGTTGAGCATTCTTTCAACTTTTGCATTGCTGTTTTGATAATTGCTAACCCCCTTTGCTAAGCCTTCCCAGAGCTCCACAGATACTCTCCACGTGCGGTGTTTCGACTCCTGGTAATCGCTTGGTTCAATCTCTGGACCCACTGATCCTCGTGGTTGCACATCGCCTTTTCCTGCTGTTTGGTAAGAACTTGTAAGAGCTTCGTATATTGCTTGACGGATTACGTGTGACTTCCACCATATTTCCGTAATGTATACCTGTGCTTTTTAAGGACTAACCATGACAGATACTTCACGGAACCCTGCCACAATGACGAACGAAGAACTACATGCCCACTTCTCCGCGCTCTTGGTCAGTCGCGCTGAAGACGTGGATACGCGCCTCGGGGAGTTTGACACCAAGCTCACCAACGCCGTGGACAAGATCGATGGACTCGAGAAATCCTTCAACGCCAAGCTTGACGTTCGGTTCAAGGAGCTTTTGAACCGATTGCCCGCACCCGCACCGGCACCCACACATGGCGCACGGCGCATTCTGATCACGGGTCGGACTGCTGGTTCGGCTGCCGCCGCACCCCCGGCGGCTACTGCTGCGGCTGACGCTCCTCAGACTTCCGCTGCGGCTGCTGCGACATTGGGGACAGACGACGGGTACTACTACGACCCCAACGACGACGATCTGTTTGACGAGGAGGTTGAACAACCTCCACAGGTACCTGCTGGTCGTCCCCGACATTACTACCGCAACGCTCGACCACCGGTACGTGATGATGATCATGTTGCAAAGCTTAAATTAAATATTCCATCTTTTGAGGGTAAATATAATCCTGATGCATATCTTACATGGGAGATGGAAGTAGAACAACGTTT
The DNA here is from genome assembly GCA_916181665.1 of Avena sativa. NCBI lineage: Eukaryota > Viridiplantae > Streptophyta > Magnoliopsida > Poales > Poaceae > Avena > Avena sativa. The sequence goes on from OV702280.1 coordinate 253,640,585, forward strand.
TGCATGCTTAAAATATCCTGAGAATATGCGTGTTAGTGCTGCTACATGTGAATTTACTAAATTTGCTTCCCTTTGGTGGTCTGAGTATTGTCGTTTAAATCCTACTACTATTCCTAGTACTTGGACTGCTTTAAAAACTGCTATGCGTGTTCGTTTTGTACCTCCCACTTATCAACGTGATTTACTAAAGAATCTGACACGTTTAGAGCAAGGAAAAAATTCTGTAGAAGAGTATTATCAGGAATTGCAAACGGGGATGGTTCGGTGTGGTCTTGTTGAATCTAATGAACAAATGCTTGCACGTTTCTTTGGTGGATTAAACAAGGACATTCAACACATCTTAGATTATAAGGAATATAATTCTATCACTCGTTTGTTTCATCTTGCTTGCAAAGCTGAACGTGAAGTGCAGGATCGCCAAACACCATGGAGGAGGACTAATAATTCTACAGGTCGCACATCCACTTGGACATCCCGACAATCAGCGCCTCCTCGTGATTCGCCACCAGCTACTACCATATCCAAGGCCACCACAAGATTTCCAGCTGCTCCTCCACCATCATCCAATGCTCCTGCTCGTAGTGCATCTTCTATGGCTTCCACGGGTAAGAAAAAGGATATACAATGCCGCAAGTGCTGGGGTTTTGGTCATATTGAGAGACAGTGCACAACACAACGTGTGATGATGGTGCGAGAAGATGGTCAGTACGATTCAGCAAGTGACTTTGATGAAGATACACTAGCCCTTATTTCTGCTCGAGATGGAGACAATTCTGATGCTGATGAAGAGACAGAGGTAATGGGAGCTGAAGCTGCTGATCAATACAGGAGCTTAATTACGCAACGTGTGTTGAGTGTGCAATTGAGCAAATCTGAGCAAGATCAACGTCACAACCTGTTCCAAACACGTGGTGTTGTCAAGGATAGAGCTATACGGATCATCATTGATGGAGGGAGTTGTAATAATCTGGCCAGTGTTGACATGGTAGAGAAGCTTGCACTTCCAACAAGACAACACCCACATTCATATTACATCCAATGGTTTGAGAGTTCTCGCAAGATCAAGGTAACAAGAACGGTACGCGTGCATTTTACTATTGGTACATATTCTGATTTTGTTGATTGTGATGTTGTACCTATGCAAGCATGTTCTTTGTTACTTGGTAGACCATGGCAATTTGATAGAGAATCTGTTCATAATGGCAAAACTAATCACTATTCTCTTATGCATGATGGAAAGAAAATTGGTCTAAAACCTATGACTCCCGAACAGATTTTAAAAGATGATCTTGCTAGAGCTAGTAGAGCTAAAACTGAGGAGAAACATAAAAGTGAGAATCAGATTGTTGCTGCAGATTTTATACCACCAAAGAACACTAAATCTGATTCTACACATGCAACTGAAATTCGTTTGAAGAGTCCATGTATGCTTGCAAATAAAATTGATATTGTTGAACTAGATGTAAACAATACTCAATGTTATGCAATTGTCTGCAAAGAGGTTCTATTTTCATTTGAGGATATGCCTCCTTCTTTGCCACCCGCTATTGCTAACCTTTTGCAGGAATATGAGGACGTCTTTCCCGCTGAGCTGCCACCAGGACTACCTCCTATTAGAGGAATTGAGCACCAAATTGATCTAATTTCTGGTGCCACGTTGCCCAACCGCGCGCCATATAGAACCAATCCAGAGGAGACAAAGGAGATACAACACCAAATTCAGGAACTACTCGACAGAGATCATATTCGTGAGTCCCTTAGCCCTTGTGTTGTTCCTATTATTTTGGTACCTAAGAAAGATGGTTCTTCGCGCATGTGTACTGATTGTAGAGCTATCAATAATATTACTATTCGATATCGTCATCCTATTCCACGTTTAGATGACATGCTTGATGAATTGAGTGGCTCTACCATGTTTTCTAAAGTTGATTTGCGTAGTGGTTACCACCAGATTCGTATGAAATTAGGAGATGTATGGAAAACAACATTTAAAACTAAGTTCGGTTTATATGAGTGGTTAGTAATGCCGTTTGGTTTAACTAATGCACCTAGCACTTTCATGAGATTAATGAACGAAGTTTTACGTGCTTTCATTGGACGTTTTGTGGTAGTCTACTTTGATGATATTCTGATTTATAGCAAATCTTTAGAGGATCATTTGGACCATTTACGTGCTGTTTTCAATGCTTTACGTGATGCACGTTTGTTTGGTAACCTTGAGAAGTGCACCTTTTGCACCAATCGAGTTGCGTTTCTTGGCTATGTTGTTACATCACAGGGTATTGAAGTGGATCCAGCCAAGATTGAAGCTATTGAGAATTGGCCGCAGCCCAAGACGGTCACACAAGTGAGGAGTTTTCTTGGCCTCGCTGGTTTTTATAGGCGCTTTGTCAAAGACTTTGGATCAATTGCCGCGCCGCTGAATGAGCTTACCAAGAAGGATGTGCCCTTTGTTTGGGGCGATGCACAACAACAGGCCTTCATCATATTGAAAGATAAACTAACACATGCTCCCTTACTCCAACTTCCTGATTTTACTAAGACTTTTGAGCTTGAATGTGATGCTAGTGGAATTGGTTTGGGAGGGGTGTTATTACAAGAGGGAAAACCTGTTGCATATTTTAGTGAGAAATTGAGTGGGGCTAGTCTGAACTATTCTACTTATGATAAAGAATTATAAGCGTTGGTTCGGACATTAGAAACTTGGCAACATTATCTATGGCCTAAGGAATTTGTTATTCATTCTGATCATGAATCTTTGAAGCATATTCGTAGTCAAGCTAAGTTGAATCGTCGTCATGCAAAGTGGGTTGAATTTATTGAGTCTTTTCCTTATGTTATCAAACACAAAAAGGGTAAAGATAATGTTATTGCTGATGCTTTGTCACGCCGTTATGCTTTGTTATCTCAACTTGACTTCAAAATATTTGGATTGGAAACTATTAAGGAACGATATGTGCATGATGCTGAATTTAAAGATGTGTTGCAGAATTGTAGAGATGGTAGAACTTGGAACAAGTTCGTCTTCAATGATGGATTTGTGTTCCGTGCTAACAAACTATGCATTCCAGATAGCTCTGTTCGTCTTTTGTTGTTACAGGAGGCGCATGGAGGAGGATTGATGGGAAACTTTGGTGTCAAGAAGACAGAGGATGTTCTTGCTGCACACTTCTTTTGGCCACGTATGCGTCGAGATGTTGAGAGATTTGTGGCACGCTGCACTACTTGTCAAAAAGCTAAGTCTCGCCTTAATCCACATGGTTTATATATGCCTCTTCCTGTTCCTAGTGTTCCTTAGGAGGATATTTCTATGGACTTTGTTTTGGGATTGCCACGAACACAAAAGGGGAGGGATAGTATTTTTGTTGTTGTGGATCGGTTTTCTAAGATGGCACACTTTATTCCTTGTCATAAAACGGATGATGCTGCGCATATTGCTGATTTGTTCTTTCGTGAAATTGTTCGTTTGCATGGTGTGCCAAATACTATTGTCTCTGATCGTGATACTAAATTTCTTAGCCACTTTTGGAGATGTTTATGGGCTAAGTTGGGGACTAAATTGATCTTTAGTACTACATGTCATCCCCAAACTGATGGTCAAACTGAAGTAGTAAATAGAACTTTGTATACTATGTTACGGGCTGTTTTAAAGAAGAACTTAAAATTGTGGGAAGAGTGTTTACCTCATATAGAATTTGATTATAATCGTTCATTGCATTCTACCACAAAGATGTGCCCATTTGAGATTGTGTATGGTTTTGTTCCTCATGCACCTATTGATTTATTGCCTTTACCTTCTTCGGTGCAACATAATTTGGATGCTACACAACGCGCTGAAATGATATTAAACTTGCATAAGACTACTAAAGATAACATTGAACACATGAATGCTAAGTATAAACTTGCTGGGGATAAAGGGAGAAAGCATGTTGTGTTTAATGTTGGCGATCTTGTTTGGTTACATTTGCGTAAAGATCGTTTTCCTGATTTACGCAGGTCTAAGTTAATGCCATGTGCTGCTGGTCCCTTTAAGGTGTTAGAGAAAATCAATGATAATGCATATAAACTTGAGTTGCCTGCAGACTTTGGTACGGTTAGTCCTACATTTAACATTGCAGATTTGAAGCCTTACTTTGGTGAGGAAGATGAGATTGCATCGAGGACGACTTCAATTCAAGAAGGGGAGCATGATGTGGACATCCCTACTATTGATACAACCGTTGTACCTACAGCAACACACATACAATGACCCATCACAAGATCTCGTGCCAAACAACTTAACTATCAGGTACTTTCGTTTCTTGGAACTATTCCTCACATACATGAGAATATGATGCTGCCTAAATCAGATATATTTCTTACTCTTAGGAATGATGGACCAAGCATGGATGAGAGGGACAAGCATTGGAGCATGGCCATGCATGGAGATGGCAGCAAGCATATGATGATCCAAGAGAAGGCCACGGATGAAGATTTCAGAACTTTGAGGCCACCATAATGAAGAAAGAAGGCTTGGACGAAATATTCAAGATCAATACTTTACGAATTCGTCCATAGCTTAATATGGTGCTGCGACACCTTTATTTTGGGCCAGGCCCATGTAATTTTTGCAGGATTTTAATTAGCCACTTTTTAGAGTCCGTATTTGAGGGGAAAAGGACTTTTAGGGTTGGATTCGGCCACCACTTCCATGGCTGGACGAAACCCCACCTTTTCGCCCTTAAATACTCCCCATAGCCGACCCCCTAGACTCGGATTTTGTTTAGACATTAAGTTAGCCATAGTCGCAACTTCGCCAAGGCTCGAGCGTCGCAGAGGCCTCTTGCACTTCGCACCTATTCAGGATCCCATCTCTTCAATAAAGCTTTCCTCTTAATCCACAATATCTTGATTGCAATATTGATTCTTACTTGTTCTCGATTTCAGGTAGGAATTAAGACCCTCGCTGGTCAGGCTGATCGTGTTCCCGCAGGATCGGTAACCTCCAGGAGATTGGCCTAGCGATTGCATTGGCGCTCGTGCTCGCACGTGTAGTCGGATCGTCAAGCCCGAACTCCACCAAATCGACTATCATCATCTCATCGAAAGATCGGACACTTTTGCCCTATCAGAGTTCGAGGAGATGCGCATGCGCCTGGAAGTGGCAATGCGCAAGGAGCAAGCCGAGCGCGAAAATTTTCACCTCAAGCAATCGACGGTGCAGGAGCTATCGCTCTACCACCAGCACCGCATCAGAACGCTCCTGAACCCCACCGTTCAGGGCCGCGCCCTGAACTTTGACAATGACATCGACCCAGCTCGTGTGGCCAATCACGCGATCTACGAGAACGCGCCACCAGGCTTCAGCACCCGGCCACCACCAGACGCACCAGCGAGTGGAGCTCCCCCATCGCCCCCAGGCCGCGCGCCCCCTCCCATCCAGCTGAGAGTCCTCACCTCTCCGCAAGAGCGGGACACGAACAACCTCCCGATATACTCCACCCCGATGGACAATGTCATCGCGGGACAAGTAGCAGTAGACAACCTCAACGTCACGGGGGAGGGCGCGCTGCAAATTGATTACGCCAAGGCCCTACTCGCCAAGGCCGCCGAGCATCAAGTCGCAGGAGCCGACTTGCGGGGGCGCATGTAATCCCACTCCTCCGGAAGCAGGGCGGCCTCAAGCGGCCGCCCATCGATGGCAAACACACTCAACTGCCCACGACCCGAGCTCTTGGAGCTCCGGCCACGGGTCGCATACAACGCTCTCCACCAACAACCCGCGACCGCCGAACCACACGGTCGCCGCCAACGGGCAACCATTCGACCCGCGGACCCACATCATCAACAACCAGAGCTGGTGCGCACGCCAGCCCAACAACCTGAGGCATACCCTCACCAACCGCCATGATGGCGAGCCAAGTGGCTCTCTCAGCCGAGTCGGCCCCCAGTGCTTCGGACCGATGATTCGAGGCGAGAAATACCTGGCGAACTTCAAAGCGCCGAAGGAGATCGAAAAGTACGACCCGACGTACGATCCGGCCGTGTGACTGTACACATACCTCATGGCGATGGGAATCGTCGGCCACACCGACCTCCTCGCCGCTCGCTACCTCCCCCTAATGATGGAGGGAGCGACTCGGCAGTGGATCAACACCCTCCCCGCGGACATCATCGATTCCTAGGAGGACATGGCGACGCCTTCGTCAGACACTTTGAGGGCTCCTACATCCGCGCCACCACCATCGAGGACCTGGAGCGATGCGCCCAAGGACCCCGCGAGTCGACCCATAACTGGGTCCAACGGTGGCAATACCTGTGGTTCAATGCGGCTGGCATCCACCCACACACGGTGATCCACTGCTTCAAGACCTCGTGCCGCTACAAGCCCCTGGTCGCCAATCTCAAGTGGGTGTACAAGACACTCGACAACATCCCAGACCTCCTAGAGATTGCCAAGAAGTACACGAAGGAAGACCCGAACCAAGAAACCAACGACGAGTCGGGTGGAAATCGCCGCCAAAGTAGCCACAACAACGGCAGGCAGCGCGAGCTGCACTACAGCAACACTCGCCTCATCGGCAAGCGCACCGGTGATGGGCGAGTCGAATTTGTCTCCAATGCTGGCTACGCACCACGCGACCCCAAGTGCTTTCGCCGCGACGGAGGCCAACACCGCGATGGCGGAAACTACCGAGCGAGGCTGAAATTCGACCCCGCAGCTCTCCTCAACCAACCCTGTGTGTTCCATAGCAGGGAGGGGAAGCCCGCCACACACATGACTGCCAACTGCCTCTCCTTGAAGGAGATCGAGAAGGCACGACGCGCAAGGTAGGACCCCAACAACAACCCGCCAAACGACGAGGCATTCAATAACGACGTCGGATCGCTCCACACCTTCACCGGTCTCGGCACCAAGCGTGAAAAGAAGGTCCTTGCCCACGCCGTCGCTGTCAACACGGTGTCCTAGGTCGACGTCCCCCGCTTCCTCAACTAGTCCGAGCAGCGCATCACGTGGAGTCGCAAGGACCACTCGCCACGTATTGAATATCCTGGGCGAGTCGCCCTGGTGGTCAAGCCTAAAGTGGGAGACTACTAGATCCCCAAGACATTGATGGACGACGGGAGCTCCATCAACATACTCTACCTGGACACGTTCATGCAGTTGCGGCTCCCGCAGTCGATTATTGAGACAACCCTCACCACCTTCCACAACATCGTCCCCAGTCGGAAGGCATACCTGATCGACAAGGTGACGCTGCCAGTCACCTTCGGCACACCAGCAAACTTCCGCACCAAGCGGATCGTCTTCCAACTGGTCAACTTCAACAGCCCCCACCACTATGTCCTGGGGCGTTAAGCATTCACCAAGTTCATGGTGGCTCCGCACTACGCGTACAATGCGATGAAGATCCCAGGGCCATGCGGCATCATCACCATCCATGGTGACCCCGACATGGCCATCGAGTGCGAGGATAAAGGCGCCGAGCTCACGAACGCCGTCATCGTCGCGGAGGCCAACCACGCGGAGGATCTCTCCAGATACGCGAGTAGGGTCGACAAAGATGAACCCACCATACTCAAGAAGCCCAACGCGGAGAACGGCGGCTCAACCGTGTTCGAGGCCACCACACACGACCGCACCGTCGAGTTGGTCCTAGGTGACTCCAGCTAGACGGTGACGATCGGGACAGGCATGAGCCCCGCATAAGAAAGCGTGCTCATCGATTTCCTATGTGAGAATCGCGACATCTTCGCATGGAAGCCATCCGACATGCCAGGTGTCCCGAGGGAACTCGCTGAGCACAAACTCAACGCCGACCCCAAAGCGCGACCTGTCAAGCAGTCGCTGCATCCCTTCAATGAAGAGTGCCACCGAGCAATCGCTGAGGAGGTGCAGCGTCTACTCGCTGCAGGCTTCATCCGGTCCATCAAATACTCCAAGTGGCTGGCAAACCAAGTCCTGGTCAAAAAAAAGAACGGGGCCTAGAGAATGTGTATCGACTACACAAACCTCAACAACGCCTGCCCAAAAGAGCAGTTCGTCCTCCCGCGCATCGATCAGATCATCAACTCGACCGCGGGCTTGGAGTCGATGTGCTTCCTCAGTGCATACTCTGTTTACAACCAGATCAAAATTGCGGTCGAGGACGAGGAGAAGATGGTGTTCATCACACCATTCGGTGCCTTCTGCTACACCGCCATGATGTTAGGCCTCAAGAACGCCGGAGCGACCTATCAGGTTGCATGCAGGAGTGCCTTGCAAGCCAAATTGGCCGCAACATCCACGTCTACATCGATGACGTGGTGTTCAAGTCCAATCGCTAGAGCGGTCTACTCGCTGACCTGGCCAAAACCTTCGCGAATCTGCGGAGGTTCAAAATCAAAATCTACCCAGGGAAGTGCACCTTCGGTGTACCCACTGGACAGCTACTGGGGTACGTAGTCTCCAAGCGAGGCATCAAGGTGAACCCCACCAAGATCGATACGATCGCCTGGCTCGGCAAACCCGAGTGCCTCCGCGACGTCCAGAAGTTGGCCGGGCGAGTCGCGGCTCTCAGCCGTTTCATCCCTCGGCTCGGCGAGAAGGCAATGCCTCTCTACCGCCTAATACGCAAGAACCCCACGTTCTAGTGGGACAAGGAGGCAGACGACACACTCCACGCACTCAAAGAAGTGCTACTCACCGTCCTGCTACTTGCCGCCCCCGTCGACAAGGAGTCAATGCTCGTCTACGTCGTGGCATCCGAGCGAGTCATCAGCGTCATCATGGTCGTCGAATGGCCAGAAGAGGGTAAGGAGCGCCCCGTGCAGCGCCCTGTCTACTACATCAGCGATGTCCTCATCGAGTCGCGACAGCGCTACATGCAATACCAAAAACTGGTGTACGCGGTCTTCCGAGCCTAGCGACGGCTACCGCACTACTTCCAGGAGCACCCAATCACATTCATCTCCTCCGCACCGTTGCAGGGCATCATCCGCAACCGCGAGGCGACTGGGCGAGTCGCCAAGTGGGCCATCGAGATCGCGTCCAAAATATCAAGTACGAGCCGCGCAAGGCGATCAAGTCGCAAGCCCTGACAGACCTCCTCGCCGACTGGGAGGAGGTGCAGCATCCAGAGAAGTTGTTGTACCTCTACTACTGGTCGCTCCACTTTGACGGGTCCAAGAACACAGATGGCGCAGGGGCAGGAATCGTACTCACCTCCCCCAAAGGCGACAAGCTCCGCTACGTGTTGTACCTTGACTTCACCCCATGCACCAACAACATGGCCGAGTACGAGGCCCTCCTTCATGGCATGCGAGCCGCCAAGGAGATGAACATCAACCGCCTACGGTGCTACGGCGACTCCGACCTCGTCGTCGCGCAAGTCGTTGGTACCTGCGACATCGTCTCCCCCACCATGGCGGCATACCACCAAGAAGTGGAGCAGCTGGAGGGCCAGTTCGCCAGCTACTACGTCAAGTGGATCGACCGACGTAAGAACAAAGAGGCCGACACCCTCTCTCGCATTGGGTCGGCTCGTCAAGCGCCACCCGCCGGTGTCTTCCTCGACACCATCCAAAAGCCATTCGTCTCTCCCTCGAAGGAGATTGACCTCGGGATCCCCCTACAACCAGAACCGGCCCTGGTCGCCATGGTCGCGGAACCAAGCGACTGGACTACGCCATACATCACCTACCTCGAGGGAGGAACCCTGCCAGCAGATGAGACGGAGGCACACATGATTGTGCACCGCTGCAAATCCTTCGTCATCATCAACGGCGAGCTCCACAAGCGCAGCATAACAGGCGTGTTCCAACGTTGCGTCCAGCCTAGGGAAGGACGCAAGATCCTTCAAGATATCCATGCCGACGACTGCGGTCACCACGTCGGCACCCGGTCCCTAGTCGCCAAAGCCATGCGACGCGGCTTCTACTGGCTCACCGCACACGCCGAAGAGGTCGACATCGTCCAACGCTGCGTCGGGTGCCTAAAGTACGCCAACCAGACGCATGTACCCAGCTCGGCGCTCAAGACCATCCCCATCACCTGGCCATTTGCCATATAGGGCATGGACATGGTGAGCCCCTTCAAGAAGGCCCCCTCTAGCTACACCCACCTCCTGCTCGCAGTCGACAAATTCACCAAGTGGGTGGAGGCCAAGCCAGTACGCAAGTGCGATGGGAAGACCGCCACCAAATTCCTACGCGAGCTCATCTACCATTATGCATTCCCGCACAACATCATCACGGACAACGGCACCAACTTCGCCAAGGGCGCCATGGCCGAGTACTGCGAGGAGCACAACATACGGCTCAACGTCGCCTCAGTCGCCTACCCGGAGTCCAACGGCCAGGCAGAACGCACCAACCAGAGCATGCTCCATGGCTTCAAGCCGCGACTGCAAGTTCCTCTCAAGCAAACTCCGGGATGATGGGTCGAGGAGCTCCCCTCCGTCATCTAGGGCATCCACATCTCCCTCAACCGATCGACTGGGTTCACGCCCTTCTTCATGGTGTACAAGCCGAAGCCGTCATGCCGAATGACCTCGAGCACGACTCGCCTTGTGTCGTCAACTACGCGAAGGCCGACAACAAGCTCGCACGCTAAGACGGGGTCGACCAGCTCGATGAAGCACGTGACCTAGTTCACTTGCGCACCGCCATCTACCAGTAGGGACTCTGCCGCTACCACAACCGCCGAGTCTGGACTCGCACCTTCTAGGAAGGCGACCTGGTCCTGCGACTGATCCAGGACAAGAAGGGCATGCACAAGCTCTCTCCCCCATGGGAGGGACCATTCGCTATAGGGCGAGTCCTAGGCAACGACGCCTACTACCTCATCGATGTCCGAGGAGACAGACAACTCGATGTCAAGCGGCCATGGAATGTAAACCTCCTAAGGAAGTTCTACATCTAGAACTCTGACCTGTATTCCCCTCGCCATGCAATAAAGATATTCGACTCGCACAAATTGTGTCTACTCTCCAACCCTTGTGCCATTCGCACTCGTAAAAACAGCATTACGCTAACCACGGAAGTCAACCCTTGGTTGCACGACCGGCACGACTAAGTTGTGCGACGCAAGGGCACCGACGAAATTAGGGCCTTACGTCGTCCATGCAAAACGCCAACCCGGAGCCCCCATCGGAGTCACCTAGCTCAACTGGCCCGCCGGGCCAAGACAACCGCACTCGCTTCTCACAGTGACCTGGTCCTCTGCATCCTTGGCGCAGCGACTCGAACAATCAAGTACCACGCTCGGGGACTCACGCTAATTCAAACCTACGCAGCTCAGGAAACACCCAGTATGAGAGCGCGCCCTGGACTCGCCACGCGACTGACTCCTTGAGTCAGGCGGAGTGACGCGCCAATAAGACGCGCTCCGTCCTCACCTACCTTGGGCATGTGACTAGAACGGCTAAGTACCACGCTCGGGGACTCGTCCAACCGACCTTGTTCGCGTCCGAGAAAATGGCTAAGTACAAAGCACCCCTTGGGGTTGCCAAGCGACTGGCTTCCCAAGCCACATTGAGTCTACCTCAACTAACTAATAGTATACGGACAAACATACACAGAAAAACACGAGGTAAACCCCATTAAAGGGCGGACGCGCTCGGGGACTCGCACAACAAAACAATTTAAACTTGAATCAAAACTGACCCAAGCATACTTGCATTCCTTACGACAACAAAACATTGTTCGCTTACAAGGGAAGACATACACTTATTTCCGCTAATGCCAATCGACAAGCTATCTACTCCGCAGGCTTCGAAGACGACGCGCCACCGCCACCACGAACGCGGATGAAGGGGACCCACGGGTTTGACGGGTGCGTGGTCAAGGTTCCTGCCATCACCGAATAGAATGGTTGCTCCATCCTGAAGTCACGGTGCGCCGACTCAGCGTCGTTTGGAGCAATGATCGTCTCCTAGTACGGCAGGAGGTCGCCCATCGCCAGCACCCGCTCGGCGTACACAGCCGCCCTCTCGGTCAACTTCAACACTTCGGTGATTTCAACCGAGCCAGTCGCCGATGGGTACCCGCTGGTAACATCATCGAGATCGAAGTCGTCGGGGAAGTGCGCAAGCCCAAGGCTTAGCGCAGTTGCGGCCCCGCGGCGGAAATCTGATCCCGACATGTATTCCACCACCGCTCGCGCCCTCTCCAGGTAGCACCACACCTCCGTGAGCTCGCTGGGAATCACTTCCGTGGGCGAGATCTCCTGGAGTTACACGCGAATGCAGGTCGCCGAAAGGGTGGCAGAATCCACCAACATGGTGACGCACTGCCTAGGGTCATACGTCTGCGCCTCGGGCTCGTCGTCGAGAATCTTCCCTGCAATCAACAACAATTTAGCGTCACAAGGACGCGCAACTCGGGTCCACTCCCTGAGGGACTCGACGGCATAAGCGACCCGCACGCTTGGGGACTCGCTGATACAACAACTACAAGCCTAAGAAACTCACCAATGAGTGGACGGTAGCGCCCCGTGATGAAATCTTGAAGACTCGACAAGTCATCCTGCAGTCCTGCGACAAGAGCAGCGGACACCTTCTGCTCGTCAGCCGTGGCAGCGAAAGCAGCTTTTGCCCTCTCCGCCAACGAGCTCGCTTCCGCCTTAGCGGCCTTGAGCTTCCTCTCTAGTTTGGCAACCTGCTTCTCTGCGGCGGTCAACGACGATTGGGCAGCCGTCAACTCGCCGTCCGGGACAAAGCCCTCGCGGGCCTTGGCAAACGCGGCTGAATGTCCCTCTGTAGCAAAACAGGGGTTAAACTACTCATATGTTGGAAACGTATCTATAATTTTTGATGCTCCATGATTGTTTAGTATCTACTTTGCTTTACTTGTCCACACTTTGAGGTGCTTTTTACATGTTTTCTGGTACTAACCTATTAACATGTTGCAACAGTGCCAGATGCCTGTTTTCTGCTGTTTTTGGTTTCAGAAAAGTTAGTAAAGAAATATTCTCGGAATTGGACGGGACAAACGTCAAAGTCAATTACTTTCCGTGGGGAACAAGAAGTGCGGAGGAGAGCCGGAGGGGCCAGCCAGGGGGGCCAGACCCACCCCAGGCACGGGTGGGCCCAGCCCCGCGCCTGGCTAGGATTTGGTGGCCCTGGCCGCCTCCTCGGTCTCCCTCTTGCCTATAAGAAGCCTCCGAGGCAGAAACCCTAAGCACCCGATCAGAAATCCACGAAACTCTCTGTAGCCACCGCCACCATCGTCCCTAGATCGGGGGGATCTGAAGTTCTTCCCGGCTCCTTGCCGGAGGGGAGATCATCCCGGAGGCCTTCTCTCCGGTATGATGCGTGAGTAGTTCCACCTTGGACTATGGGTCCATGTAGTAGCTAGATGGTTGTATCTCCTCCTTTGTGCTTTCATGTATAGATCTTGTGAGCTCCGTTTATGATCAAGATCTAATCTATGTGTAATCATGTATGTTGTGTTTGCGGGGATCCGATGGATATTGAGATTATTATGTTGGTTTGATTAATGGTTTTATCTTTATGATTCTATCATGTCTGTGTTGTTTGTGATCTTGCATGCTCTCCGTTGTTAGTAGCTATCTTGGCCCAAGTAGTTGCTAGTGACTCCAAGAGGGAGTATTTATGCTCGATAGTGGGTTCATGCCTCTAGTTTCCAAGGGAAGTGACATAAATCTCTTCGGATGTAGATGTGCTGTTGCTACTAGGGAGAAAACAACGGTCTCTTGTTCATGGAACATGTGGACTGTTTACCTTACACACTTTGCTTAAAGCAGTTGTTTGGTGCTTGCAACTTAATACTGGAGGGGGTTCGGATGATAACCTGAAGGTGGACTTCTAGTCATAGACGCAGTTGGATGGCGGTCTATGTATCTTGTTGTATTGCCCAATCAACCTCATAGGATCTTTCTGACTAGTAATTGCATTGTTATGCCTTGCTCAGTTCCTATCTATTGTCCCGCTGTAATTTGTTTACCCTTCATGCCATGTTGTTTATCTAAGGAGAGAACCTCTAGTGAACTATGGACCCTGGTCCAATCTTTACCATTGATACATCTTCCACTGTTGCTGTTTACTTGCTCCAAACCACCATTACCTTACACACCATATGTTTAATCCTTTGTTACAGCAAACCGGTGAGCTTGACAACCTCACTGATTCGTTGGGGAAAAGTCTTGAGTTTGTGTTGTGCAGGTCTCCGTGTTGCTTGCAACACCTGTGTGACGTTTCCTTCCTCCTACTGGTTCGATAACCTCGATTTCTTACTGAGGGAAAACTTGCTACTGTGCTGCTTCACACCTTGCTCTTGGGGTTCCCAACGAAGCGCTCCTACATCAACTCAGTGATGTATCAAGCTTTTCTGGCGCCGTTGCCGGGGAGGCGAAGGACGTCTTCACTAGGGGAGTCCTTCACTTCCTTTCTCTTTACTTTGTTTTTAGTTTGCTTTGTTTCTTTTGCCTGGTTTTTTTGCCTCTTTCCAAAAAACCCCAAAAAATAGTCTAGTTTGGTTTGCTTTCTTTATTCAAAAACACAAAAAAATTAGTTCCCACTCTAGTTGCTGGTCTATTATTGCCTTGCTTGGTCATGCTTTCTATCAATGGTTGGTTTATTTGAAACTAGTGCTTATTGGCAAGGTGGATTCACGAAGGAACAAAAGTATTATTATAAGGAACACCGTTTATCACAAAAAGGGAAACACCTATGGGAACAAATTGATAGGTTGAATACTATTGCTAGAGACGTGTGCTCTACTTATAATGTTACTTATTGCTTTGATAAAGCTTGCTGCTGTAGGAGGTATAGACACCTACCCTTTCAATGAGAGTATAATAATAATGTTACCATATCTTCTTATATTAAAGGAAATTATGATTTTGATGATGTGCAACAAATTGAAGAATTTATTGCCTTCAAGGGTGCATTTGAACTTGCCAGTTTTCTTGAAAATACTGATGATGCACCTTATGAATGTGAGGTTTATGAGATACTTAAATTTTGCTTTGATAATTACAGGGAATAAAATAGCTATATTCTTGAATATTTTAATAGGCGTTTTCCAAAAATGGAAGAGAATAATGTCTTGCAGGAGCCTATGGAAGAAGAAATTGTGAAACTGGAAGCTCATTAGAAGAAAAAGAGGAGGAGAGTAATGAACAAAAGGAGGAAGAATGGATTATCTACCCATGTCTACCTTCTAATGAGAGTAACTCTTTATCCCTTACATTATTTGACTGTCCCCCATGCTTACCAAAGGAGGATGAATGTTATGTTCCTGTGGATCCTTTTGGAATATCTACTTTGGGTAAAACCTGTGAAGGTTATAATCCCACTATTTTGAGCTTGATAGAAATTATGTGTTTGTAGATCATGAAAAGCATCCTTTATGTGATAGCTATATTGTTGAGTTTATTCACTATGCTACTGAAAATTATTATGAGAGAGGAAAATTTGGTTGTAGAAGTTTTGATGGTATTGAAACGCCTCTCTTTGTGCTGAAAGTTTTGAAGCTACTCTTGTCTTATATTCCTATGCATGTCACTTTGTTCTTCATGAATTTATTTGTGTACAAGATTCCTATGCATAGGAAGAGGGTTAGACTTAAATGTGTTTTGAATTTGCTTCTTGATGCTCTCTTTGACTTCAATTCATATTTTGCATGAGAGCATCTTCTCAAACTTTCCATGCCTAACTTAAAGGCGTTAAAGAAAAGTACTTGTTGGGAGATAACCCAAGAGTTTACTTGAGTCTTGGAAGTTATTACTTCAGTAATGACCTCTCCTTATCCTTTTTGTTTGCTTTTTGTGCCAAAAATGACCTCTAATGAGAGGGAAGTAAGATTTGGGAAGTTGCTGTCCTGAAACAGATTTCTGTCCTCCACCAAAAATATTCGTGAGGAGGGTCTGTAACTCGGGTTGAGCTCAAAATTTACGAATACATCCCCCAGTATGTTAGCTAACTTTCGTTAGTTCAACACTTTTTGATTTCAGCAACAGAAGATGTTCGAAAAAATCGGTTTCTACCTGCTAGTCTGTTTTGAAAGATTTCTGCCATTATTTGCATTTGCTTCTTATTGATTCCTTTTTGAGTTCTCTTCAGGTAAATTGAGCTTTTGAAGGAGTTACTACAGTAGATTTTGTTTTTAGTGAAAAGCCTTGTTGTTCCAAAGCTTTGCCAGTGGTCTAATATATTTTGAATACACTAATGTTGCTAATGAAGATTGTGTGAAGTTTTGTATGAAGGAAAAATTTCAGGTGTAGAGAGAGAATGATGCAATGAGATGAAGAATGGACAAAAGCTGAATCTTGGGGATGCCACCATGGTGTGACCCCAAGAAATATCCAAGATGTACAAGCGTCAAATCTTGGGGATGCCCAAGGCATCCCCGTCTTCATCAATAAAAAGCTTAGATCTGTCTAGACACTTCGTTTTTATTATTTCATGCACAGTTGTGTTGTTCTTGGAGTGTCTTAGTTTTCGTTTGATTTGCTTAAGTTTTTTAGTTTGCTTGAATAAATTAGTTTGGACCCCCATTCTCGCTATGTTGTTTTGCAATTAAGGTTGCTTGGTGTTTAGAAAGGAGTAGTAAGTTCTTGCTTGAGGTGCAAGAGGAGCTTGCATTGACTGTGACTTAGACTTTATCATGACATACTAGGTGTTGTTTTGACTTTATGCTTAGTGATTATTGCTGTAGCATGTCTTGTTCCAAACAATTGGAATTGCTTAGTGTGTCTTGAAAAAATTATGCGTTGTTTTAGCATGCAAAAGCATAGTATTGTTATATTCTCCTTTGATGTTTTGCTTGGGTTGACTTGGCACATTCTTAAACCATGTTATGACTCTCACCAGTCACCATTAGCCTCTATGATCATTTAGTCCTTGACTTGTAGTACCACTCTTTGCTTTGATTAGTATGCTTTGTTGCACTACATGATTATGGCCATTATTGCTCTCTTAGTTGGTTGCTCCCAGTCTTTTGCTAGCCTCCACTTGTATGAGTAAGTTCTACTCATGCCTCCAACTCCCAAGAAACCAAGTTTTTCCGAAGTGTCCACTATAAACTCCTATGCATGGTGTGTTACACCATTCCAAGTATATTCTTGTTTTCAACTATCTTCCAATTAAAAAAACAATTTTATTATGTGAAAACTTAGTGATTAAAGCCCTCACGAACTTGATGTCACACTTTGTTCTTTGCCCCTAATAAACTTGAACCATTGTGACAACTTTGTTGTATATGCTTACACTTATAAGTTGGAATTAGCAGAATCGTGCTGTCACGAGGAATGTTTTCAACATTGCACTTGTACCTTGTTGTACTAAGTTGATATCATGTTCTTTTGTCTATGGATGCCACTGGTGTGAAATAAAGAGGGAACTTGTAAGTCCATGGAGTTTGTATTCTGTGTTAGAAAAACGCCTGGGCCGCTAGCCTAAGCCATGACTAATCATGATGGAAACTTGCAGCATCACCATAATGAGCTATCTATGAAGCATCCTCAATAAAAAGCTATGCATATGGTAAATAAAAAGATTACTGAGAGGCTCATTGTCTGCTTGCCTTGTCATTTTGGTTATGGGAAAGCTCATGTACCATGTGCAAGGGGTACCCCGTTGGCAGTTCTCAATGATATGCAAATACTTACAGTGACAAGAACTTACCTGGACCCAAAGTTGAGTATGCATGAGGTGTGGCCCTCGTATTCAAGGGGCATGAGATTGCCAACTTATACTTCATCAAGCATATACTCCAGCTTTGCCACTTTAACTTTAACCACTTCAAGATGCTTATTATAGGGTCAATGAGGGCTGAAAACTAACAAGTACCATAATTTTTGGAAGCTCTTTTTGAAACTTGTAATCCCTGCTTCCTTTACAAAAAGGCCTTTCTTCCACCACTATTGAGTCTCCACCTTCTACCTTTAGGCACCATTAAGAGAGCATAGTTGTCATTCTGTGTGCAGTGTTCCAAAGCTTATTAATTGATGCATATTGTGATATTACTTGTTCTTATACTACTTGTTTCTAGTCACCCTTGTGAACTTTGCAGGTGTCCTATGCATTATATTGCTACTCTATGAGAGACAAGACGATTACCACTATGCTATGTTTTCTGTATGTGAATCAAACAAACATTTTTCAATGCATTTTATTCATGATCTTTGTTTGTAGCTTGTCATGTTGCATGCATAGTTACTATGTATTATTGTTAGAACTCCATCTTTCATGCATATGTTTAGAGTTCTTTGATCCCAGCTTTCAATGCTTGCAAATGGTTGGATCTTTATTGTGAGGGTGCATGTCACCTCAAAAATTATTCTGTTTATCACTTACCTACTCGAGGACGAGCAGGAGTTAAGCTTGGGGATGCTGATATGTTGGAAACGTATCTATAATTTTTGATGCTCCATGCTTGTTTAGTATCTACTTTGCTTTACTTGTCCACACTTTGAGGTGTTTTTTACATGTTTTCTGGTACTAACCTATTAACATGTTGCAACGGTGCCAGATGCCTGTTTTCAGCTGTTTTTGGTTTCAGAAAAGTTAGTAAAGAAATATTCTCGGAATTGGACGGGACAAACGTCAAAGCCAATTACTTTCCGTGGGGAACAAGAAGTCCGAGGAGAGCCGGAGGGGACAGCCAGTGGGGCTAGACCCACCCTAGGCGCGGGTGGGCCCAGCCCCGCGCCTGGCTAGGGTTTGGTGGCCCTAGCCGCATCCTCGGTCTCCCCCTTCGCCTATAATAAGCCCCCGATGCAGAAACCCTAAGCACCCGATCAGAAATCTATGAAACCGTCTGTAGCCACCGCCACCATCGTCCCTAGATCGGGGGAGATCTGAAGTTCTTCCCGGAACCCTGCCGGAGGGGAGATCATCCCGGAGGACTTCTCTCCGGTATGATGTGTGAGTAGTTCCACCTTGGACTACGGGTCCATGTAGTAGCTAGATGGTTGTATCTCCTCCTTTGTGATTTCATGTATAGATCTTGTGAGCTCCATTCATGATCAAGATCTAATCTATGTTTAATCATGCATGTTGTGTTTGCTAGGATCCGATGGATATTGAGATTATTATATTGGTTTGTTGATGGTTTGTCTTTATGATTCTATCATGTCTGTGTTGTTTGTGATCTTGCATGCTCTCCGTTGTTAGTAGCTACTGTCGTGGGAATGGTCACGACAGATGCTGCAATCGGCAACGAGTAGTAGAACGAGGGGCAAGGGCGGCCAGCCATCTGCGGTGCGAGAGGAGGGCGGAGACACAAGGTTTTACCCAGGTTCGGCCCCCCGGAGGGTAAAGACCTACTCCTGCTAGATTGTATTATGATGGTAGTACAATGGGCAGCGGCGAGTCGCTTGGGTGTATGATGGAACGTATCTCTACACCCCCTGTAGGGAGGTTTATATAGACTTACCTCCCCTAGGGTTTACATATCTCAACCGAATCAGTTAAGGCTTTGGTACTTGTTTAACCTAATCCGACTGGGGCCTATCTACTCGCCTGGGCCTTCAGCTTCCAGTCGCTTGGATCCACACCGGGCCTTGATCCAGTCGCCGTCTTGCAGGCCCACTCGCCAGTTCCTGGGCCAGTCGGAAATGTCCTGCTGGGTATACCCCGGTAGGCATATCCCCATCAGTAGTCCCCGAGGCCGTCGTTGATTGGGCGCAGGTGGTTGCTGGCAGTCGGAGTATACGGCTTTCAACGCGGGCATCCAGTCGAATCGGCGGCGGGCTCCTGAGTAAAGGAGGAAACTAGTCATTCCGGTCGCAGCTTCGGCGATCGGGTCAGCGAAATATTTAGTCACTGTTTGTAGTGAGCGGGTCGGCGAGCCGAGTGGCTGAAGTTGGACCGTCCAAACGCAGTCAAACTAGCCGTTGGGGTAATCCAACGGTAACTTTTGGCGTAATCACCGCGTAGTAACGGCTCCCTGATTTGGCGGGTAACAACCGCTATATAAAGGGGGTGGTAGGCGATCGGAGAACCACCTTCTCGTCATTTCCTCCGATTGCGCGCACCTTCGTCTTCCTCCGCATCGCGATCCAGCCGACCCGAAATCCTCCGACCCCCACGAATCCTTCCGCCAATGGCCCCCTCCACCGAGCCTTGGGGTAGATCCAAGTGTACGAGAGCGCAACTGGCGTCCTTCGAGGAGGCCGGGATCCTACGGCGCATCCCTGCGGCCGGAGAGGTGACCCCAGACCCGCGCGAGGGAGAGTTCGTCTGCTTCACCAGCCACCTAGAGAGGGGGCTGGAATTCCCAACATCTCTTTTCTTCCGGCGCTTCTGCGCCTTCTACGGGATCCAACCGTCGGACCTGGGCCCGCACAGCATCGAGCAGCTCGCCATTTTCGTGGCGTTCTACGAGTGCTACCTGGGCTGCATGCCCTACTTCCCCCTGTGGCAAGATCTATTCCACGGGCGGATCAGTCGCGAGGAAGCGGGCGGCCCAATGCTCGCCGCGGGCAGCCTGACGTTTCAGCTGAAATCGAAGGCTTCCTTCTGTTGCCTGCCAAAACCCACCGGCGAGCAGCGACGAGCAACACGAAGAGCCGGGAGGCTCCCAGAACTGCTGGTGGGCCCTGGTCCCTCGGGCAACGGCCCGCAAAACTCCGGCACACGTCCTGGCTGGTGCAAGGGCGTGCCACCTGACCTATACCTGGTCAGGAAGGTGATGGATTGCTTCGGTTGGTTTCCTGCATGGCAAACAAACATACGTAAAATTCGAGCCGCGACCGGCTCCCAGGTTTCCCTGTGAATCGGCTCCTAGAGCCGATTACCCCATGGTTCTGCATTAGATCTACGATAACATGGGGTTTTGCTTCATCAATACAAGTTAAATTGATCTACGACAGTTTAACGTTTTCACCACATAATTGGAACATCCTACACGTAATTGAGCCTGGTAGATACAAAAGATGATAGAAAACTAACCCTAGAGAAGGCCTAACAACCGACGTAAAGTCAATTCCCGGAACAACTCCTCTCGAATTGGCAAACCATATCCTCACATACTACTGGATCGTTCAACCCGTTTGCAAGGCCTGACCATATGGATATCAAACTAAACCTTGGAAAACAAGGCATAACCGTAACAGATCAAATCGACTAAATAAAGATCAAGCAAGACGCTACCCTTACACCCAAAAAAGGTGCAAAGGCAGCAAGATAATTAAAGGCAGCATAACTAAGCAATCATAACAAAAAAGGTATCGATGCTAGCCCAAACAGATCTATGATAACAGTATTACTCGCCATCAACAAGGCTTCAGCACGAGTAACACTAAATAACGCATAAGCAGATACTGCCTAGACCGCAAGATGCGATCTAGGCAGCATGACACTTACCCGAGAAAAACCCTAGAAACAAGGGGTGGCGATGCGCCGAGATTGTATTTGTTGTGAACGTGATCGTCCTCCTTTCTCAATAACCTTAGGTACATATTTATAGTCCGGAGACTTTCTATCTTTGGAATAACCCTAACAACTCTATCTCTTACTTAAACCGAATCGTAACCTAACATAATATACAGATACACGGGCAATTTAGCCCAAATCCACGTACAAGGCTGATCCAGCAATACGTTGCATATATGTATCCTCCAAGCCCATCTTGATTACGGCCCATCTCCTCCTTTGGCCAAAATGTGGCGATAACACATGCCCCCCTGGTTTTGGCAATAATAATTCCAAAACCACTCTGTTTTTTCTCCTTCTTTTTTTTTCTGTATCGGGTTACGCGTTGCAGAGCAGAATTGTCACACCACCCCCTCATCATGACGCCTTGTCTTCTCAACTTCTCCGCAGTGCATGATTTGACAATTTTGGCACCACATTCTGGGAAACCGCTATGGCATTGAACCACCTCCCACTATTCCCCTTATTTAAATTCATCTGAGCAGTTTGTACTCCCATCCTCTTCCATTAGCCAAAAAACCCTCTTTCTCTGCCATGGCCTCCTCTTCTTCCTCCAAATCATCCGGCCTTTCCTTCCAATCCTCCAACACAATGAGCGACCGGGAGCCGACGCCGGAGCACCCGCCAATGGCGGCGTACGATGCTCTCGCCCCACAATGGTGGGACGAGAGGGACTGGGACTTCGCCGCCTGGTCAGAGGACGACGAGTCCCTGATCGACGGCGAGGAAGGCCTCCAATTCCTCGTCGACGGGGAACTGGAGGCGGAGAGCGCCGACGACGACGTGTCCTGGGGCGAGGACATCGAATCCTCCGACGAGGAGGAGGAATCGGAGGAGGACACCTCCTCCAATGAATACCTGCCAGTGAAGCGCTTCCGCGCCGGGTCCAGCGAGGACACCGACGACGACGACGAGGACGAGGAGGCCCCCGCTGCCAACTTCAGCAGCAGCGGCGAGGACTACGCCGGCAGCAGCGCCGATGACAGCGAATACGACGACGGCGAAGATAGCGGCGACGACACCGGCTTTTAGATTAGGAACTAGTAGTAGTACTAGTAGTAGATTTCCATGTGTAAGCAATCGGCTTCATTGTAAATAACCGTCTTTTGAATCAACAAAGATTGCTTTCCCAATTTGATTTTGCCGATAGTCAAAATAGGTCAACGTTCCAGAAGCCGATAGTAATGTATCGGCTTTCACCATACTACGCTCATATGGTCAACCAAATCAAAGCCCAAAGAGCCGATGGTAACACATCGACTTTCCCCACAAACGTTGACAAGGTCAAATCTGGTCGCATATTTAGATAAATCTGAGCGGCCACTTTCCAATTTCAAACGGTAACCTGCGACCTTCTTCAAAAAGACTAACCCAGATCTCCAATTGCCTCACCGAACAGATCGAGCTTACAACGACAAGAACCCTCGATCCCCCATCGCATAGATCCATCTCCGCCGGCAAACTAGATGGCGGAATCATCCAATACCAACACGGCAGTCTCTGGTCTGAAGGTACGCCTGCTCCTCGCAGTCTGAACACGGTGCTAGAATTAATAGCAAACACCTGAATTAATGCTTTATTCCACCGTTAATTTTAGGTTTCAGACATCCTGCTGCCACATCCTTCTCTCCTAAATTCTCTCTGTCTTGGCCCCCGTACCGAATCTAGTCCTGCCCATCTGATCTCTTGCGAGACAAACAGAATCCCCTTCGTAAGCCAAAACCTAGATTTGAATTCTTGGGCCGACTGCTTGCGAGCCTGGCCTAATCCTCCTGAACATTGGGTCTCTTGGTACAGCAGGGTATCCAAAACTTACCAATCTCAATGGGAAACCACGGGAATAGCTGATGCCTTGTATTTGTCATTGTCTCCCCTGGAGAAACATGAAAATCTTCTAAAAACCATCGGCTATTTCTGGTCCGATGCTCTGAACTGCTTCATGTTTGGTCATGGCCCCATGACACCAACTCTGTTAGACGTGGTGATGATTACTGGTCTGGACGTTACATCACCCAGCCCCTCTGCTTTTAAGCTGACAAAGGTCCCCTACAAGCTTTCTTCCAAAACAGACTGCACGAACTGGGGTGCCTATCTTCAAAAACACATGAAAACTAAAGGCCCTGTCACAGAGAAAGAACACACGGCTTTCCTCAACTTCTGGCTGGAACATTTCATATTCTGTGGCCCTTCCCTGGCTCCAACCAAGAATTATCTCTCCTTGGCCTACGAGCTTGCCAAAGGCACTCAACTTGGCATCGGCAAACTGTTCCTTGGAGAAGTCTATCGATATCTCCAGTTGATGTCTGTCAAATTATTCTCCGGCCTAGCAGTCAAAACAGGAGGTCCTTGGTGGTTCATTCAGCTATGGTCTCAGCTGTATTTCCAAAACCATGTCCCAAACTTTCCCCTTTTGGCGAGTTGAACCTTTCCGGATGCCAAAGGGAAGCAGATCCGATGCACCAGCTACGGCCAAGCTCTGTATAGACTGCCAGGTAGTAAACTGATCCCTCAGGAAGCAATCAAGTGGTTCAGCATTTTCTTCCAAGGCCTGGACAATCCTATCTTCTTCCCTTACACGGAAGAATCGGAACATTTTGAAAATCCAATCTCCTTCAGGCTAGACAACTTTGCCGATGACACCAGCACTCGGCAGCTATTTTCCACTGTGATCCGTCCCTGCTTCCTTCCAGTTGGCATGAGCACATCCAACAGAATAATCAAGCCTGGATACGAGTTCTACCAGCCGGTCGTAGCGGCTCGGCAATTTGGCCTTGGACAAGTACCTCCCCATTTCTTTCTCCACCATCTTACAGAGAGCAGAGCTGACCTGCCCGATCCTCTCACCAGTCAAAGGTGTTATTCCTTCTTTGACGCTCTGACCATCCCAATTCCTAGCAACCTCACCTTCGCTTCATCAACCGATGGTTTTGAGAACTGGTGGTCGATGTGGAAGACTCATGCCTTCAGGAGAGCTCTGGGACCGTTGCTGGAACAGCTCGATGCTGAATATGATATCCCCGTAGAACAGATACCACTACTTGTAAGTTTTCTTGATGCAGCTCACCAATGATTCTTCTAATAACCCGCTCTGTCTCCTTGCAGCAACAAGATGGTCCTGAACCTACACACGGTGATGGCCCCCCCTTCGAATTCTTCCCACCAGCTCCTATGGTCCTTTTCTGCAAAAACTCGCCACCTTTGAAAAAGGTCGTGATGCAGAATCAGCCGATATCACCACAATCGGCTTCCAAGAGCCAAGCAACTTCGGGGTCAGCCGCCTCTCGAGTTCCAACTAAAACAAGAACGGTGGTGAGGAAGGTAGCTGCCAGGAAGACTTTGAGGCACCGGAGCCCTTCTCCAGAAAGTTCGCATGTACGCTGATCCATGCCTTGGTTGATCTCTTTCATCCTTGCAATCATGCTTGTGTTTACTAGCTCTCCTTTTCTTACAGGTTTCCACCGAAGACACCTCCAGCGGGGACACACAATCCGATCGAGGAGAATCGGGCCCCACAGACTCTGAGAGGACCACCACACCGAGCCAGCCAGATTTGCCACCATCGGCTCCTCGGAAAAGGCCGGTCCCTGAACCTACTGCCCCCCGAGCATCAGTCGAGGCGGGGCCATCTGTGAGCCCCAAGAGGGCTCGCAGGGGACTGCAAACTTCTTCGTCGAGCCAGGAGGTTTCGAAAGTCATCACCCTCGATGCTCTTACCAATTGTTTCTTTTATCTGCCGATTCATCACTATTTATATCGGCTAAACATTTTCCATGCAGGCGACTGACACTTCTAGTGGGAAAGCCGGGGAAGTGCCGATGCCTTTCGTAAGGCTGGACCTAGTAATCCCTGAAGGTGTAGATGAAACAGTGACCACTTTGGCCAAGCCCCCAGCAACAACACACGAGCCGATTGTCTCGTCATCTGCTATCCCCTTGATCTTAGGAGAGGTACGTTCGCTTCACTCGGCTCATCCTTCCATGTTGGACGCATACTGACGCCATTTCGGCCTGCCAGGGTTGTGATATCTCAGGCCTGCTGACGTTCGACCCTGAATCCATCGAACCAACTCTCTCTGTCGCCAACGATGAACCACGAGCAAGGGCTGTTCTACCTCAATTCCAGCGTCTCAAAGCCTTGCTGTCCTCCCCGATCGAGAAGTTGATCGAGGGTTCTGAAGAGGTGAAGAGTGTTCTTGCCGAAATCAAGGACCAACTCCCAGTAGCACTGCAGGTGAAGCTTTGGCCAGTTGTAACTCTGTCTTTCTACGGGTCAAGGGTGAAGTTGGCTCGCGAGAGGATTAACCTGCACCGCGCCCAACTCCCACTGAAGGCCAATATTGCAGACAAATGTCAGCAGCTCAACGAGAAAAAGGCGTCTCTGGATGCCAAAACTGACACCTCTGTCAGCACCGCCGAGCTTGCATCCTTAAAAAAGGAATTGGGAGATCTTGAAGAGAAGGTCCGGGCGACTAAACAACTCATTCGTGACAAGGAAGCATTCATCGCCCGCTCCCAAGTCGAAGCAGAAGGCCTCAAAGCTCAACTGAAGACTGATCTGGCGGAAATACGTGCCCTGAACAAGCAGCTAGTGATGGGCAAGGACGAAGATGACGAAGCCGAGATCGCTGAGGTGGATCGTGTCCGTGCTGACGCCCTCCACGCCTTCGAGGCATTCCTTCAGTAGCTTATTCATGTAAACTGACAACTGCTCGTAACAGTTTGAACCTCTAGAGTCGATGGCTGTGCATCGGCTATATTTTTTATTGGCCGATTTCATGTATCGGCCCCCATATTTTGCTGTCCATCATCCCACATGCTTGGGAAATACTTCTTGAGATGCTGACCGTTGACAGCCACTGGGAATTTCACGCCGTCCAGCTCCTCAAGCATGTACGCGTTCCCCCTTAAAACTTGATCGACCCTGTATGGCCCGTGCCAATTTGGAGACCATTTACCATATGCTGCATCCTTAGTCCCCAATGGCAATACAGCTTCCCATACCAGGTCGCCAACGTGGAACTCCTTTGGTCTCACCTTCTTATTATATGCACGAGCTACCTTGGCCTTGTTCTCTTTGATTTTCTCAAGCGACCACAGCCTAAGCTCAGTTACATCCTCAACACTGTCACTCATCAGGGCCGCATATTCTTCAGTTGTTAGATCGTTCTGAAAAGTGACACGTCTCGATCCAGCCGTAATCTCCCAGGGCAATACGGCTTCTTGTCCATAGACTAGATGGTATGGCGAGGTTTTTATCGCTCCATGACATGACATGCGATAGGCCCATAAAGCCTCTGACAAAACCTCGTGCCAACGCCTAGGGTGCTCATCGATTTTCCTCTTGATCAACTTGATAAGGCTCTGGTTGGACGCTTCAGCTTGCCCATTTGCTTAAGCATAGTATGGAGATGATCGGATCAGCTTAATTCCCGTGTCCTCGCAGAACTCTCTAAACTCGTGAGAAGTGAAGACCGAACCTCCATCGGTCGTGATAGTTTGGGGAATCCCGAATCTATGAATGACATGTTCTTTCACAAAATCGATAACATCCTTCGAGGTCACTGATTTCATAGGGACGGCTTCCACCCATTTAGTGAAATAATCCGTAATGGCCAAAATCCACATGTGGCCTTTGCTTGATGGAGGATTGATCTTGCCAATCATATCCATGCCCCAACCTCGGAATGGCCAAGGTTTGATGATGGGGTTCATTGCTGACGCGGGTACCGTCTAAATTTTTCCAAATTTCTGACATGCTTGACACCCTTTGTAGTACTTAAAGCAGTCCTCAAGCATGGTGGGCCAATAAAACCCTGATCGCCTGATCAACCATTTCATCTTGTGAGCCGATTGGTGAGTTCCACAGGCGCCTTCGTGTACCTCGTGTAGGAGCCGATTGGCCTCGGTTGGCCCCAGACATTTGAGCAGTAATCCTTCCAGAGTCCTGTAGAACATGTCGTCCCCAATAAGCACATACTTCATGGCCTTGTACCTTATCCGTTTAGGTGCCCCCCGAGCCGAATCTTTCAAGTAATTGAAGATATCGGCTCTCCAGTCGTCCGCCTCCAGGAACTGTACCTGAACATCAGCTCCCTCTGCTACGTCCTTGTAGCCTGAAGCCGTTTGTGCGAGGTCATTTGCCTCGGTATTCTGCGATCGCGGGATCCAGTTAAAGTTTATGTACCGGAACTGTGCCATCAGCTCACGGCATTGCAACCATAATGGGAAGAGCGACTCGCTCTCACACTTGTAATCCTCCGTGAGTTGGGAAATCACCAATTTGGAGTCTCCAAAAATTTCCACTGCTTCTGCTCTAGCTTCGATGAGCAACTCCATTCCCTTGCGTATCGCCTCATACTCAGCGACGTTGTTGGTGCAAGGGGTAGATAGCCTGATGGATAAGGAATATGTTGCCCCCCGGGGCGACACGAGTAGAATGCCGATGCCGCAACCATCATCACAAACCGATCCATCGAAAAACATAGCCCACGCTCGTATAGACAGTGCTGCTATATCAGTGTTGATTCTTTCAGCAATAAGGTCGGCCAACGCCTGAACCTTAACCGCTTTCGCGGGTTGATACCGGATATCAAATTCCGATAATGCAAACATCCATTTGCCGAGTCGGCCTTTCAACATAGGAGCCGAGAGCATATGTTTTATGACATCTGATTTGCATATAATGATAATCTCCGCTGAGAGCAAGATGTGGCGCAGCTTGGTGCAGGTGAAAAACAGGCAGAGGCACAACTTATCGATCTCAGGGTACCTTGTCTCTGCGTCCAGCATCCTTCTGCTGATGTAAAACACAACTCGCTCCAGACCATCATAAACTTGTACCACCACCGAGGCGATGGACGTGTCAGCTACTGACAAGTAAATGTAGAACGGCCTATCCGGCTGGGGCGGAACCAACACTGGCGGCTTCGTCAGATATTCTTTGATTTCGTCGAAGGCTCGTTGTTGTTCTGTCCCCCAGCGGAACTCCTCATCAGTTTTAATTTTCACAAGTCCCATGAACGGCTCTATTCTTCCTGACAGATTGGAGATGAATCTTCTGACGAAGTTGATCTTGCCGATGAGAGACTGCAGTTCTTTCTTCGTGGTAGGTGGCTTCATTGTTCGCACTGCCTCCTAACTTTTCAGGCCGATCTCGATTCCGCGTTCATGGACCAAGAAACCCAAGAACTGACCGGCCGTCACACCGAAGGCACACTTCTTTGGATTCATCCGTAGCCCGAATTTCCTTGTTCGGTCCAGGACGCGTCGCAGATCGTCCAAGTGTCCTTGTACTGAAGCAGACTTGACCACCACGTCATCGATATAAATTTCCACCAGCTTGCCGATCAGATCATGGAAAATGTAATTCATGGCTCTTTGGTATGTGGCGCCGGCATTCTTCAGTCCAAACGTCATGGCTACATATTCAAACAACCCCACTGAACCTGGGACTCTGAATGCAGTCTTGTGTATATCTTCCGGGGCCATAAAAATTTGGTTGTAACCGGCATTGCCATCCATGAAGCTCAAAACCTTCTGACCAGCAGCTGCGTTGATTAATGTCTCTGCTACCGGCATCGGATACTCATCCTTTGGAGTGGCTCTATTGAGATCCCGAAAATCTATGGCAACACGCCAGCGGCCATCCTTTTTCTCTACAGGTACAATACTAGAGATCCACTCAGCATACCTGCATGGCCTGATTAACCGAGCTGTCAACATTTTCTCGATCTCTTTCTTGACTTCTTTCAAAATTTCGGCCTTCATCTGTCGTGCTCGCTGCTGGAATGGCCGAAACCCTTTTTTAAGCGGGAGTCGATGCTCAATGATGCTCCTGTCTAACCCGGGCATCTCTGTATAGTCCCAGGCAAAGCAATCTGGATATTCCTTCAACAAAGCTATCATCTGACCCCGCAGATTCGGATCTAACCTCTTGCTGATAAATGTTGGTCGTGGCTTATCCCCAGGACCAATGTCAATCTTCTCTAGCTCATCAGCGGAGGTAAACCCATACCCTAGCTTTCCGTCACCTGCTAAATCGATGCTAAACACGGGGCAAACAGTTGGTGAGGATAACAAAGATAATTTGGGCCGATTGCCGGAATCGGCCCCCTTTTTGATTGCATTAGTCAAGGAAGGTTTACAACTTATTTGTGCTCTACAATGGCAGGGAATCTCCCTACTATGACTGCATCACCTGTTTGTCGTAAGTTTACTGCTTTTCATTTTTTGTGGCCGATCGCAGGGATCGGCCATACCACGTACGATCGTGGAATTTGCTACTCTGTCAGGCCAGTGGATAAGACCAGCCTCACCCCGTTTTTTGTAGCTTCAATGCGCTCACAGCCGTCTAGACTGATTCCAGAGATCGGCTCTTGGTCCTCTGCCTCCCAGATGTTCATTCCAGCTATAGAGATCTCGATCGAATCATCTGCATGAATGACTTCCACTTCATCTCCATCCCACTGTATTAGGCACTGGTGCATTGTGGATGGAATGCAGCAGTTAGCGTGAATCCAATCCCTCCCCAGCAAGACAGCGTAGGTGCTTTTGCTGTCAACGATGAAGAATGACGTAGGGATGGTTTTTCTGCCCACGGTTAGATCCACGTTCAGAACGCCTTGCGTTTCTGAAGTTTGGCCGTTGAAGTCGCTTAACGTGACGTTGGTTTTGATCAGATCTGCAGTGGAGCGTCCCAAACGCCGTAGCATGGAGTATGGCATTATATTGACTGCCGCTCCGGTGTCAACCAACATCTTGCGGACAGGCTGCCCATTGATATAACCTCGCAGGTACAGGGCTTTCAGATGTTTGTAGCCCTTCTCTTGTGGCTTTTCAAAGATAACCGGCCGTGGGCCGCAGTCAAACTGTGCCACTGGTAGTTCTTTGGTTCTTGGAGCGCAAAATTCTGACGGAAGTGTGAACACCATGTTTGTGCCAGCCGATGTCTTCGCATCGACTTTTACTGGTTTGGGGCGCCACTCTTTTCTTTTCGGACGAGCCTCCGTTTCCAAGGTTTGCCGAACTTTCACGGCCAGATCGGGCCGTGCCTTCCTTAAAGCGTGGAGGTACTGCGCTTCGGCCTCCTCCAAACTACGCAGTCGCTGAACTCTACGCTTTTGGGTGTGTCTAAGTCCATCGGGACACCACCTTGGCCGGTGATATCTGTCTTCTTCTTCTTTACCCTTTGGCTCCTCGAGATCTTTTGCTCGAGATGACTCCTCTTGCCTGTTCTGAGGCGGGAGAGGCCCTAGACGCTTGAACACTGAAACTGGACCTGTGTCATCCTTCTGCTGTCCACATTCCGGGCAGTTGTCGATTGTAGGCAATCGGCTCATTCCCGCATCCCAGCAATACTTGAAGAAAGGACAATCCCAATGCTTATCCACACCTTCCTTTCCCTTTGACTTCCCCTAGCGAGGTGCTCATATCCTTCATCGTCTCTATCGTGCCGGCGACGTCGGTCATACTGACGCTCATACTTGTTAAGGAGATGCGTGGAGTGTGGCTTCTGGTATCGCACGCTTCTCACTTGCTCCTCGGTTAAATACCGCCTGTCATCATAACGGGGCCGGTCACGTGGACCGGCCTCCTCTCTTTCTTTGCCCCGAGAGCGACCGCCTTCCTCCTTATATGTGCCATGGTGGTACACAGGCCCTGTCATATTAACATCGAACGAGAAATCTAACTGACGCCTCGTGGAGTGGCTGTGTTCTACCATGTTGACGCCGGGAAACGGGTTTGTGTCTACTTTCATGGCGAATTGCCCAAGGATCAGACGGCCCTGTTCTATCGCCGTTTGGATCTGGCGACGTAGCTCTTTGCAATCATTGGTGGTGTGGGTGAATGAGTGGTGCCACTTGCAATATGGTCTCCCGTTCATTTCTTGAGCCGTAGGGATTTTATGGCCTTCGGGTAACTTCAGCTGCTTTTCTTTCAGTAGTAAATCGAATATCTGCTCAGCTTTGCTCACATCGAAGTCGAACCCTTTTGCAGGCCCTTGCTGTTTTACCCATTTGCAGGACACAGGATCTGCCCCCCGAGCCCATTCAGCCACGGCCACCTCCTGGTCTTGTACGGGATCCTCTTCTTCTGTATCGACCAGGCCTATCGGACGTTTGAACTTGTCTTGGTACAACTCAGGGTGGCGCTGTTCATACATTGTCAGTTTCTGGTCCATGTGCGCCAATGAATTGTATTCTACTTGGAAAGCCAGATCCTTGATAGGTGCTGAGAGACCCAACACTGCCAGCTCGACTGCTTCTTTCTCAGTTAAACGAGCCGAATAACATCGGTTCTTGACAGTCCTGAAACGCTGAATGTACTCGGCTACCGTTTCTCCCCGCTTTTGCCGCACCTGCGCCAGATCTGCAATGCCAGCCTCGGTAGCTTCTGAATGATACTGAATGTGGAACTGCTCTTCCAGTTGCTTCCAGGTCTGGATCGAATCCGGTGGCAACGAGGTGTACCACCCAAAAGCTGGTCCTGTCAGAGATTGCGCAAAGAACCTCACGCGTAACTGATCCGATGCTGAAATCATGCCTAACTGTGCCAGGTATCGGCTCACATGCTCGATCGAGCTCGACCCTTCTGATCCGCTAAACCTTGAGAACTCAGGGAGCCGATACTTGGGTGGCAGCGGAATCAGATCAAACTCGTTGGGGTACGGCTTGGAGTAGCCGATTGTCCTTCTCTTCGGCACGAAGCCGAACTGTTCTCTCAGGATGGTACGGATTTGCTCCACCGTTTGAGCTGCAGGGGCTAAATTCTCATGACTCGTTCCGGTGGCATATTTGGCTAGCCATGCCTGTTTATCAGCGTCCATCCCAGACATCCCTGCTCCAGAAATACCTGCTCCCGAAGCCCCTGCTCCAGAAACTCCTGCCGCAGAAATCCCTGCGGTTGCAATCTGGTTCGTGCGCGTCAGGCTATTGCAGTCCGGCACGTAGGTGCACACATATCCATGTGGGATTTCTTTAGGTGGTTCAAACAGGAATTGGCAATCGCCAGGGTCACCTCCAACCTTGTAGACGACGTACGCCGGTGCCCCTGGTGGCTCCGGAGCTGCAAGCGTGAATGGCAGCTGTGGCCTGGTCTAGAGCAGTATTTCTCCCTGGTGAGTCCCTAGAGTAGGCCCCGACAGAGAGTACTGATGTTTCGTGATCTCCTGAACTACGCGGACCGCGACGCGCTCGAAAGCGTTCACTAGGCTCTCAGAATGGCGGTGAAGAGAATGAGCCACCATGTAATTGACTTCCTGTCGCAGAGCTCTGGTGCGCTCTTCTGAAGGAACTGACAGATCCACCTCATCAAGAGCACCTTCGGGTGAGAACCCTTTCCACCTGATGCCATGCTTACGGGTCCTTTCAAAAGAGCCGATGAGATCGGCTTCGAAGAGAGCTTTGATATCATCATACTTCGCCTTGTGCTCATCAGGCAGATCGTCGTACGTGACCGGTCTGTTCTCCATCGCAGCGTCGGATGTTGATGCAGACGTTGTTGACTGTCCCACCGGGCGTGCCAGAATGTGTTGCCTGCCAAAACCCACCGGCGAGCAGCGACGAGCAACACGAAGAGCCGGGAGGCTCCCAGAATTGCTGGTGGGCCCTGGTCCCTCGGGCAACGGCCCGCAAAACTCCGGCACACGTCCTGGCTGGTGCAAGGGCGTGCCACCTGACCTATACCTGGTCAGGAAGGTGATGGATTGCTTCGATTGGTTTCCTGCATGGCAAACAAACATACGTAAAATTCGAGCCGCGACCGGCTCCCAGGTTTCCCTGTGAATCGGCTCCTGGAGCCGATTACCCCATGGTTCTGCATTAGATCTACGATAACATGGGGTTTTGCTTCATCAATACAAGTTAAATTGATCTACGACAGTTTAACGTTTTCACCACATAATTGGAACATCCTACACGTAATTGAGCCTGGTAGATACAAAAGATGATAGAAAACTAACCCTAGAGAAGGCCTAACAACCGACGTAAAGTCAATTCCCGGAACAACTCCTCTCGAATTGGCAAACCATATCCTCACATACTACTGGATCGTTCAACCCGTTTGCAAGGCCTGACCATGTGGATATCAAACTAAACCTTGGAAAACAAGGCATAACCGTAACAGATCAAATCGACTAAATAAAGATCAAGCAAGACGCTACCCTTACACCCAAAAAAGGTGCAAAGGCAGCAAGATAATTAAAGGCAGCATAACTAAGCAATCATAACAAAAAAGGTATCGATGCTAGCCCAAACAGATCTATGATAACAGTATTACTCGCCATCAACAAGGCTTCAGCACGAGTAACACTAAATAACGCATAAGCAGATACTGCCTAGACCGCAAGATGCGATCTAGGCAGCATGACACTTACCCGAGAAAAACCCTAGAAACAAGGGGTGGCGATGCGCCGAGATTGTATTTGTTGTGAACGTGATCGTCCTCCTTTCTCAATAACCTTAGGTACATATTTATAGTCCGGAGACTTTCTATCTTTGGAATAACCCTAACAACTCTATCTCTTACTTAAACCGAATCGTAACCTAACATAATATACAGATACACGGGCAATTTAGCCCAAATCCACGTACAAGGCTGATCCAGCAATACGTTGCATATATGTATCCTCCAAGCCCATCTTGATTACGGCCCATCTCCTACTTTGGCCAAAATGTGGCGATAACACCTTCTTCGATCTTATGCTACACGCCAAGGCGGCGAGCCAATGGAAGAATTCTTGGTTCTATGTCACCGAGGCGACTCCAGACGACGAGGTGGCGATCCCAAGATACTTCGCCGACCGGCCTGAACCACGCCAACTTCAAGTCGCAAGCTTCCAACAGACCAGCGGATGGTCGTGGACGAAATGTTTCAGACCATTCAGGGCCTGAAGAAGAGGGGTCTCCTGCCCATCAATTTGTACAACTGCTAGCTCGGGCGGCGACTCGTCCCCCTGGCCCGCCGTGACCACTACATGTACGAGTACGCGGGCCGGGAGGACTCGACGAAGTCCTGCCTCGTCGAGTGGCAACTCAAGGATTACCTCCTGGCGCTGAAGAAGATCACCCAGGCGACGTACCTCAACGCGAAGGCTGGGGTCGCCCCCTACACCGTGAAGCATCCAGCCCCAACGGTAAGTCATCTTTTTGTCATTCGCAGTCACAGTTACATGCAGTCGCGGTCATAATGATGTTGTTTATGCCTATTGCAGCTATTTCAAGTGGTTGAAGGGTGGCTTCCGCCCACGGACGACGAGAATTCGAGTTCGTCCGTCCAGGAGGTGGGCGAATCGCCTCCAGCGAGGGGAGGCGTCGAGAGTGACGGGAGTGGCGACGACGACGAATCCGAGGAAGAGGTCGCCCCGCTGGTCCGGAAAACACACGGACAGCGGCAGCGTGAGCTCGAAGTGAGCAAAAGCCTCGACGTCATGACGATGATGACGACGAGCTCCCCGAGCACACCTCGCGTCGCGAGGCCACTCCATCGAAGAAGAAGAAGAAGAAGGAGGTGAAGGCCCCTCCAAAGAAGAAGGCGAAGCCAGCGAAACAGGCGTCTCCGCCTCATTCGCCAAGCAGCTCCGACGCCACCAGCCTGGCCAGGGGTGAAGCCCCACAGATGGCGACGGCGCCAGATATCACCGCCGTCCTGAATGAGGTGCCTCTGGCCTCGATGCCTCCGCCGTTCGCCCTAGTCTCCGGGTCGGGGGCCGCTCCGGTCGCGGTAGCTTCGCCGCCCAAGGATGCTCCTGCCGAAAATGTTTCGGAAGCTCCGGCCGCATCCTCGACAACGAAGAAACCGTCCGTGTCTTGGGCACGCGATGTCCTGGAGATGGGCCTCAGTCGCCGACTGGGCCCCGAACTGGAGAAGCCGGCCGGCATCCGCACGGGGCTACGCTTCATTCCAGTCGCCAAGTGAGTTTTTCTCACCTACTTTTGTCTTTCATTGTACTCGGATTATTTTGCTCACGCGATCAATTTGTAGGACCGGAGCTAAGAAGATAGGCCATCCGACCGTGGATAAGGTGCCACCCGTCGTCAGCGAGGAGGATCCCTCCCAGAAGAGGAAGGCGGACGAGGTCGTCGTCCCCGCGGATAGCGCCAAGAAGGCCAAGGGCGACGAAGTCGTCACGGTATCTGACGACACGGCGATCGCGCCGAGTGAACCCGTAGCGGAGGCGGCCTTGCCGACCAAGGAGGGTGCTCCCTCGCCTGGGGCGGCCGAGCCGGCCTCCTTTGGTGCCGGTGCCTCCATCGCAACGTTCCCACGCTTCATGGCCAAAGCGGCTACAGCGAGTGGTACCTCGCCCTCGAGCCACGCGCCTGGGGTCGCTGATACGGAGGTCGAGCAGTGTCGCGGGCACACAACGGCTCTTCTCGCGTCCGTGGATGCGGTACAGCTTCATGGCATGCTTGGCGCATCCATCCAGGTATGTCCAGTCCCCGAGGATCAGGCCGATGTATGGCAGCGGTCTGATTCTTTTAGTGTCTTGCTTTTATTTTCCGCGTCCAGTCCTCGAGTGCGCACTTGCTGATTTTCAGCGGGTCGGCACTTAGGATTTTAGTTGCCAGTCCCCGAGTACGCACTCGCTGAATTTCAGAGGGTGGGTACTTAGGATTTTTGATTGCCAGTCCCCGAGTGCGCACTCGCTGAATTTCAGCGGGTGGGCACTTAGGATTTTTGATTGCCAGTCCCCGAGTGCGCACTCGCTGAATTTCAGCGGGTGGGCACTTAGGATTTTTGCTATTGTTAAAATTTTGAATTGTGTGCAGGGTTTACAGCATGAGTCAGAATAGCGGCTTGCTGCAAAACGCCGCGCAGAGAAGGAACTGGCCACCGTTCGAGAAGCGAACGAAGGGCTCCGGGCGATCGCTGCAAAGGCGGAGGAGGTCTGCCAGGAACTTGACCCAGCGAGTGAGTTGGAAGTAGCTCAATCGGCGTTGAGCTCGGCTGAGCAGCGCATCGCCGACCTCAAACACGAGCTGAAGGAAGCGAAGGAGGAGGCGAGGTCGGCGGATGGGCGAGCCAAGGCCGCTGTCACAGCCGCCGCCAAAGAGCGTAAGGTTTCTGACGTCCTTGTTGCTGGGCTTCAGGATGACTACACCTCTCTTCAGAGCTTCATCACGGATCTCGCCCGTCCCTTAATCGGTGAGTGTGCCTGCTTCTGTTTGTTACATGTGTATTGTGTAATCTTTGATGTGTTCGCTGACATCTTCTGTCTGCAGGTCGGATCATTGATAGCGCGGAAGAGGCAAATTCGTTCGACGCGCGGCAATGTGTGGCCACGCTCGTCGACTCGGCGACGTTGTCGGCGACATGCATACGGGCGTACCTTCAGGAGATGTCGCCCACGGAAGTAATTCCCAGCGACCTCGTCGAGGTGTGGCGATACTTGGAGAAGGCGCCGTCGGTCGTCGAGTTCATGACGCGATCGGCATTCTGACGTGGAGCGGCGACGGCGCTTAGCCTTGGGCTCGCTCACTTCCCGGAGGACTTCGACCTGGACAACGTGACAAGTGGCTACCCGTCGTCAACTGGCTCGGTGAAGATCTCCGAGGTGCTGAAGTTGACGGACCGCGCCACGGTGTACTCCGAGCGCGTCTGGGCGATGGGCGACCTCCTTCCTTATCAGGAGACGGTCTTCGCACCCAACGACCCCGAGCCACAGCACAGGGACTTCAAGATCGAGCAACCCTTCCGTGCGGCGATGGCGGGTGAGCTGACGACGTACCCGTCAAATCCGTATACTCCCTTCATTCGCAATCGCAAGGGTGCTGGCGAGTCGTCGTCGAAGCCTGCGGAGTAGAATAGTTTGCCCTGGGGCATTAGTAGCAGTTCTGCCGTTGGGCATACTTTGTATTTTGTGACGATTGCAACATGCTATTAATGAGATATCGTGTTGTTTTGTGAATTGTCGTGTGTTTTTTGATTGAGGGTTGAACGAGTCCCCGAGCGCGTCCGCCCTTTTTATGGGGTTTACCTCGTTTGTTATGTGTGAGCGGTTTTTGAATGTTTTGTTCTTGTGGTCGACTCGCCCGGACTCGGAGAGCCAGTCGCAAGGCGACTCCCATGAGCGCTCTGTACTTCACCGTTTTCCCTTGCGCGAACGAGGTCGGGTGGCCGAGTCCCCGAGCGTGGTACTTGGTTGTTCTAGGCGCGACTCGAGGGTGGGTGAGGACTTGGCGCGTTAGTTCGAGCGCATCACTCCTGCCTGGCCCGTTGGGTCAGTCGCATGGCGAGTCCTGGGCATGCTCTCATACTTGGCGTTTTCCCTAGCCGCTCGCGCTGAACTGGTCGTCAGTCCCCGAGCGTGGTACTTGGCCGTTCGAGTCGCTATGTCGAGGATGCGGAGGATCATGGTCGCTGTGAGAAGCGAAGGCAGTCGTCTTGGCTCGTTGAGCCAGTCGAGCAAGGCGACTCCAATGGGGCTCCGGGTAGGCGTTTTTCATGGACGTTACAAGACCTGGGGTACCCCAGTGCTCTTGTAGCGCACTACTTGGCCGTGCCGGTCGCTGTACCAGAGGTTGACTTCTGCAATTAGCTTGACGCTGTTATTACGAGTGCGAGTGGCACAAGACATGGAGAGTAGACGCAATTTGCGGTAGCCAATATTTTTATTTCATAGCGACTAGAGGATACATATGTGGAGTTCTAGGAGTAGAACTTCCGTAGGAGGTTTACATTCCATGGTCGCTTGACGTCGAGTTTGCCGTCCCCGCGGACGTCGATGAGGTAGTAGGCGTCGTTGCCGAGTACTCGCCCTATGGCGAATGGTCCCTCCCACGGGGGGATAGCTTGTGCATGCCCTTCTTATCCTGGATGAGGCGCAGCACCAGGTCGCCTTCTTGGAAGGTGCGAGTTTTCACCCGCCGGCTGTGGTAGCTGCGGAGTCCTTGTTGGTAGATGGCGGTGCGTGAGCGAGCTAGGTCGTGTGCCTCGTCGAGTTGATCGATTCCATCTTGTCGTGCGAGTTCGTTCGCGGCCTCCGTGTAGTGGACGACCCTCGGCGAGTCGTGCTCGAGGTCGGTGGGCATGACTGCCTCGGCACCGTACACCATGAAGAAGGGGGTGAACCCTGTCGATCTGTTGACTGAGGTGCGGATGCCCCAGATGACGGAGGGTAGCTCCTCGACCCAGCACCCGGCGGTGCGCTCGAGTGGAACTTGGAGCCGCGGCTTCAGGCATGGAGGATGCTCTGGTTGGCCCGTTCCGCCTGGCCGTTGGACTCCGGGTGGGCGACTGACGCCAGGTCGAGCTGGATGTGGTGTTCCTCGCAGAACTCGGCCATGGCTCCTTTGGCGAAGTTGGTGCCGTTGTCCGTGATGATGCTGTTTGGGAACCCGTAGCGATAGATGAGCTCGCGTAGGAATTTGGTGGCGGTCTTCCCGTCGCATTTCCGGACTGGCTTGGCCTCCACCCACTTTGTGAATTTGTCGACCGCGACCAGAAGGTGGGTGTAGCCGTAAGGGGCCTTTTTAAAGGGGCCTACCATATCCATACCCCACACGACGAATGGCCAGGTGATGGGGATTGTCTTGAGCGCTGATCTCGGCACGTGTGTCTGGTTGGCGTACTTCTGGCACCCGGCGCACCGCTGGACGATGTCGACGGCATCGGCATGTGCGGTGGGCCAGTAGAAGCCGTGTCGCATAGCCTTGGCGACCAGAGAGCCGGCGCCGGCGTGGTGGCCGCAGTCGCCGAAGTGGATGTCGTGGAGGATCTTGCGTCCCTCGGCGGGTTGGACGCAACGTTGGAACACGCCGGTCACGCTGCGCTTGTGGAGCTCGCCGTCGATGATGGTGAAGGATTTGCATCGGCGTGCAATCATCCGGGCGTCCGTCTCGTCTGCCGGCAAGGTGCCAGCCTCCAGGTAGGCGATGTAGGGCCTGGTCCAGTCGTCTGGCTCAGCGACGAGTGCGACTAGGGCCGCCTCTGGCTGCAGCGGGACTCCGATGTCGATCTCCCTTGGGGGTGAGACTGACGGCTTGGTGATCGTGTCGAGGAAGACGCCGGCGGGTGGCGCGAGTCGAGCCGACCGATGCGAGAGAGTGCGTCAGCCTCTTCGTTCTTCCGCCTGTCGATCCACTCGATGGAGTAGCCTACAAAGTGTCCCCCAGCTTGTCTACTGCTTGGCGGTATGCCGCCATTGTGGGGGAGACGGCGTCGCAAGTGCCGGCGACTTGCCCCGCGACGAGGTCGGAGTCTCCGTAGCAACATAGGCGGTGGACGTTCATCTCCTTGGCGGCTCGCATGCCGTGGAGTAGTGCCTCGTATTCGGCCATGTTGTTGGTGCAGGGGGTGAAGTCGAGGCAGAGGACGTAGCGGAGCTTGTCGCCCTTTGGTGAAGTCAGTACGATCCCTGCTCCTGCGCCGTCCGCGTTCTTGGAGCCGTCGAAGTGCAGGCTCCAGTAGTGGAGGTATGACAGCTTTTCTGGCTGCTGGGCCTCTTCCCAGTCGGCGATGAAGTCCGCTAGAGCCTGCGACTTGATCGCTTTTCGTGGCTCGTACTTGATGTTATGGACGCCGATTTCGACGTCCCACTTAGCGACTCGCCTAGTCGCCTCACGGTTGCGGACGATGTCCTGCAACGGTGCTGAGGAGACGACCGTGATCGGGTGCTCCTGGAAGTAGTGCGGCAGGCGCCGCTGTGCTCTGAAGACCGCGTATACCAGTTTCTGGTACTGCGGGTATCGCTGGCGCGACTCGGTGAGGACCTTGCTGATGTAGTACACCGGTCGCTGTACCGGGCGCTCCTTTCCT
This sequence comes from Avena sativa, assembly GCA_916181665.1. Lineage (NCBI taxonomy): Eukaryota > Viridiplantae > Streptophyta > Magnoliopsida > Poales > Poaceae > Avena > Avena sativa. Next base: position 253,680,702 of record OV702280.1, read on the forward strand.
TCCTCCGGTCGCTCGACGACCATGACGGCGCTGACGACACGCTCGGAAGCCGCGACGTAGACCAGCATGGGTTCTTTGTCGATGGGGGCGGCGAGTAATGGTGCTGCGAGTAGCACCTTCTTGAGGTCGCGGAGTGCGTCGTCCGCCTCCTTGTCCCACTGGAAGGTGGGGTTCTTGCGTATCAGGCGGTATAGGGGCATCGCCTTTTCGCCCAGGCGGGGGATGAAGCGACTGAGAGCCGCTACTCGCCCGGCAAGCTTCTGGACGTCGCGCAGGCACTCGGGTTTACCGAGTCGAGCGATTGTGTCGATCTTCGTGGGGTTCGCCTTGATCCCGCGCTTGGAGACGACGTACCCCAGTAGTTGCCCTGCTGGTACACCGAAGGTGCATTTGCCTGGGTTGAGTTTTATCTTGTATTTCCACAGGTTGGAGAATGTTTCCGCCAGGTCGGCGAGTAGATCGCCCTGGTGAGCGGATTTCACGACCACGTCGTCAATGTAGACGTGGATGTTGCGGCCAATTTGGCGCGCGAGGCACTCCTGCATGCACCGCTGGTAGGTCGCCCCGGCGTTCTTGAGGCCGAAGGTCATGGCGGTGTAGCAGAAGGCTCCGAATGGCGTGATGAACGCCGTCTTCTCCTCGTCCTCAACAGCCATTTTGATCTGGTTGTACCCAGAGTAAGCGTCAAGGAAACACAGCGACTCCGAGCCCGCGGTGGAGTCGATTATTTGGTCGATCCGCGGGAGGACGAACTGCTCCTTCGGGCAGGCGCTGTTCAAGTTTGTGTAGTCGATACACATCCTCCAGGTCCCGTTCTTCTTCTCGAACAGGACTGGGTTTGCCAGCCACTTGGAGTACTTGATTGGCCGGATGAAGCCTGGAGCGAGTAGACGCTGCACCTCCTCGGCGATAGCTCGGCGGCGCTCTTCACTGAAGGGCCGCAGCGACTGCTTGACGGGTCGCACTTTGGGGTGGGCGTTTAGTTTGTGCTCAGCGAGCTCCCTAGGGACACCAGGCATGTCAGAGGGCTTCCATGCAAAGATGTCCCTGTTCTCACGGAGGAACTCGATGAGCGCGCCTTCCTAGGCTGGGCTCATCCCTGTTCCGATCGTCACCGTCTGGCTGGAGTCGCCTGGGACCAGCTCGACGGTGCGGGTGTGCGTCGTTGCCTCGAAGGCTGAGGTGTTTGCGCCCTCCGAATTGGGCTTCTTGAGTATGGTGGGGTCGTCATTGTTCACCCCGCTCGCGTACTTGGCGAGCTCGTCGGCGTGGTTGGCCTCTGCCGTGATGACGGCGTCGGCGAGTTCGGCTCCTTTGTCCTCGCACTCGGCGGCCATGTCAGGGTCGCCGTTGATGGTGATGACGCCGCACGGCCCGGGGAGTTTCATAGCGTTGTACGCGTAGTGGGGCGCTGCCATGAACTTGGCGAACGCCTGGCGCCCCAGGACGCAGTGGTAGGGGCTGTCGAAGGGTACCAGCTCGAAGACGATCCGCTCGGTGCGGAAGTTTGCTGGTGTGCCGAAGGTGACTGGCAGCGTGACCTTGCCGATCGGGTACGCCTTCCGACCGGGGACGATGCCATGGAACATGGTGTGGGTCGTCTCGATCATCGATTGCGGGAGCCGCAGCCGCCTGAAGGTGTCCAGGTATAGGATGTTGATGGAGCTGCCACCGTCCATCAATGTCTTGGGGAGCCAGTAGTCGCCCACCTTAGGCTTGACCACCAGGGCGACTCGGCCTGGGTACTCGATGCATGGTGAGTGGTCCTGGCGGCTCCAGGTGATGGGCTGCTCCAACCAGTTGAGGAACTGGGGAACGTCCACCTGGGCCACCGCGTTGACGGCGATGGCGCGGGTGATGACCTTCTTCTCGCGCTTCGTGTTGAAGCCTGTGAAGGTATGGACGAGCCGGCCACGTTGCCGAATTTTCCGCCGTTTGGCGGGTTGTTGTCAGGGTCCTCCCGTGCTCGATGTGCCTTCTCAATCTCCCTGAGAGTGTGGCAGTCGGCGGTCGTGTGCGTTGCGGGTTTCCCTTTCCTGCTATGAAACGCACAAGGTTGGTTAAGGAGGGCCGCGGGGTCGAACCTTGGCTTGGCCTTGTAGTTGCCGCCATCGCGGCGTTGTCCTCCGTCGCGGCGGAAGCTCTTGGGCTCGCGTTGTGCGTGCCCGGCGTTGGCGACGAAGTCGACTCGCCCGTCACTGCGGCGCTTGCCGGTGAGGCGAGTGTTGCTATAGCGTAGGTCAGACCGTCGTCCGTTGTCGTTGCCGCTCGTGCGGCGTTGGCCTCCCGTCTCGTCGTCGTTTTCCTGGTTTGGATCTTCCTCCGCGTACCGTTTGGCGATCTTGAGGAGGTCCGGTATGTTGTCGAGTGTGCGAGAATGTCGCTTGAGCTTGGCGACCAAGGGCTCGTAGCGGCACGAGGTCTTGAAGCAATGGATCGTGGTGTCCGGGTGGATGCCGACCGCGTTGTACCATAGTTCTTGCCACCGCTGGACCCAGTTGCGGGTCGACTCGCGGGGTCCCTGGACGCATCGCTCCAGGTCCTCGATGGTGGTGGCGCGGGTGTAGGAGCACTCGAAGTGTCTGACGAAGGCGTCGCGCATCTCCTCCCAGGAGTCGATGCTATCCTGGGGGAGGGTGTTGATCCACTGCCTGCAAGTCCCCTCCATCATCAAGGGGAGGTAACGGGCGGCTAGCAGGTCGGTGTGGCCCGCGATCCCCATCGCCATGAGGTATGTATCGAGCCACACGGAGGGGTCGTATGAAGGGTCGTACTTTTCTATCTCCTTCGGCGCGTTGAAGTTCGCCGGGTATTTCTCGCCTCGGATCATTGGTCCGAAGCACCTGGGCCCGAGTCGACTTAGCGACCCCATCGGCTCGCCGTCGCGACGATTGGTTAGGGTGTGTCGCAGGTCGTCGGGCTGGCGTGCGCGCCAGCTTTGGTTGTTGATGATGTGGGTGCGGGCGTCGATGGGTTGACCGTTGGCGGCGACGAAGTTGGGCGCTGGCCTGGGGTCGTTGGTGGAGAGTGCCGCGTTCGCGGGTCGGTGTTGGAGCTGCAGTGGCTCTGGTGGCGGGCAGTTGAGGGTGTTTGCTGCCATTGGGCGGCCACTTGAGGCCGCTCTGCTTCCCGAAGAACGCGAGTACACTCGACCCTGCGAGTCGGCGCCTGCGTTTTGCTGCTCGACAGCCTTTGCGAGCAGGGCCCTGACATACTGGATCTGTAGGGCGCCGTCGCCGGTGGCCGTGATGTTGTCAGCTGCTGCTTGGCCCGCCACGTGGTTGTCCATTGGGGTGGAGAACAATGGGAGGCCGTTCGCGTCTCGCTCCTGTGAGGAGACTACTATCCGTGGCTGATCCCTGGGGGGGGTGCAGTTGGGTGGAGGTGGGGCGCCCATCGCCGTCGACCCTGGCGGGGGCCGGGCGCTTCCTCCTGGTGGCGCGTTCTCGCAGATCGCGCGCTCGGCCGCGCGGGCCGGGTCGTTTTCGTCATCGAAGTTCAGGGCGCGCCCCTGGACGGTGGGGTTCAGGCGCGACCTGATTCGCTGGTGGTTGTAGCGCGACAGCTCCTACGCCGTCACCTGCTCGAGGAGAAATTTTTCGCGCTCGGCTTGCTCCTTGCGGACTGCCTCCGCCAGCTTCAGGCGGAGTTCCCCGACCTCCGTTGCCGTGGCGTTAGGAGGGATCGGGGTGGAGAAGGGATCCTCCGGCGCATCGGTGCCGGTCGCCGTGTAGGTCGCGGCGTGGCGACCGGTACCATCGCGGAGATCGGCGGAGTTTTCCGACCCGGAGTCGAAGTCGAAGATCCCAAGGATGGAAGGATCCTCGAAGTCTCCCATGTTGGAGACCTGGGTCATGGAGCCCGCGGGTGAAGCCGCGGTGATGGATCTGGCGAGTGACGCGGGGGTCGTCGAGTCGACATCGTCGTTGAGGGCCGCGTCTTCCGCGGCCGCGGAGTTTTCGGCCACGTTGCTGTGGGCCGAATTGTACTCGGAGGCGAGGCGATGGATCGTGCGGACCTGGCTCTCGGAGAGCCGATCGCGTGGCAGCGACTCGCGTATGCGAGCCGAATCCTCCGAGACGATGACGTCGGTGAGGCCGACGAAGAGGCTGATCGTGCCGACCGGCAAGATCATGCTGTGCGTGACGGGTCGCGCCGCCGGGACGTAGCTGCTCGGCAAGATCTGGAGCATCTCGCCGATCGCTATCATGCGGCCGGTGGCGACCGTCTCGTTTATGGGAAGATTGGATCTCGACGCAGAACACCGGCCAGACCGGCCAGGCCCCACGGTGGGCGCCACTGTCGTGGGAATGGTCACGGCAGATGCTGCAATCGACTGCGAGTAGTAGAACGAGGGGCAAGGGCGGCCAGCCATCTGTGGTGCGAGATGAGGGCGGAGACACAAGGTTTTACCCAGGTTCGGCCCCCCGGAGGGTAAAGACCTACTCCTGCTAGATTGTATTATGATGGTAGTACAATGGGCGAGCTCGGTGGCTAGGCGGCGAGTCGCTTGGGTGTATGATGGAACGTATCTCTACACGCCCTGTAGGGAGGTTTATATAGACTTACCTCCCCTAGGGTTTACATATCTCAACCAAATCAGTTAAGGCTTCGGTACTTGTTTAACCTAATCCGACTGGGCCTATCTACTCGCCTGGGCCTTCAGCTTCCAGTCGCTTGGATCCACACCGGGCCTTGATCCAGTCGCCGTCTTGCAGGCCCACTCGCCAGTTCCTGGGCCAGTCGGAAACGTCCTGCTGGGTATACCCCGGTAGGCATATCCCCATCAGCTATCTTGGCCAAGTAGTTGCTAGTGACTCCAAGAGGGAGTATTTATGCTCGATAGTGGGTTCATGCCTCTAGTTTCCAAGGGAAGTGACATAAATCTCTTCAGTTGTAGATGTGTTGTTGCTACAAGGGAGAAAACAACAGTCTCTTGTTCATGGAACATGTGGACTGTTTACCTTACACACTTTGCTTAAAGCAGTTGTCTGTTGCTTTTAACTTAATACTAGAGGGGGTTCAGATGATAACCTGAAGGTGGACTTCTAGTCATAGATGCAGTAGGATGGCGGTCTATGTATCTTGTTGTATTGCCCAATCAACCTCATAGGATCTTTCTGACTAGTAATTGCATTGCTATGCCTTTCTCAGTTCTTATCAATTGCCCCGCTGTAATTTGTTTACCCTTCATGCCATGTTGTTTATCTAAGGAGAGCACCTCTAGTGAACTATGAACCTCGGTCCAATCTTTACCATTGATACATCTTCCACTGTTACTGTTTACTTGCTGCAAACCACCATTACGTTCCATACCATACGTTTAATCCTGTTACAGCAAACCGGTGAGCTTGACAACCTCACTGATTCGTTGGGGCAAAGTCTTGAGTTTGTGTTGTTCAGGTCTCCGCGTTGCTTGCAACACCTGTGTGACGTTTCCTTCCTCCTACTGGTTCGATAACCTCGGTTTCTTACTGAGGGAAAACTTGCTGCTGTGCTGCTTCACACCTTGCTCTTGGGGCTCCCAAAGAAGCGCTCCTACATCAACTCAGCGCTGCATCAACCACAATCAAGCACAAGTAATGGAGAAAAAAATTCAAACACCTACCCACGGTCACCTACAACTGTTGGTTCACCTCTTGCATGGATTGGAGGTCACACTCCAGACGCTCTTTGGCGGCCAGTCGCTCAGCCGATTCACGTTGGAGGCCCTGCACAGACAAAACTAGTGTAAGCAAACATCGAAGAATTTCCTAAGTGCCTAGCCGCTGAAATTCAGCGACTAGCCACTCCGGGACTGGACATCGAAGAATTTCCTAAGTTCCTAGCCGCTGAAATTCAGCGACTAGTCAATAAAGAACAATAAGAATCTACCCGCTGAAATTCAGCGAGCAGATCCTCGGGGACTGGACATACCTGAATAGCCGCACCCAGCATGTTGTGCAGCTCGACCGCGTCCACTGAGGGAAGCACGAAGGGCGTGTATCCGTGACACTGCTCGACGTCCAAGCCCAATATCTCGGGTACTTGTGCCGACTGTGCCGCGGCACTCGCAGTAGAGGCCTTCGCCATGAAGCGAGGGAAGGGCGCCATCGCCGCTCTTGAGGCACTTGTCATGGGAACTGACACCCCGACCAGCGCCGCCGGCTCCACTTGCTGCGACCCCGCGTCCATGTCGGCCTTCGCGGCCGCGTCCACTCCAGTTGGAGCTTCACTTGGCACGTTCGCCGTCTTGGCCAAGACGATGACGACATCGACGCCCTTCGTCTTCTTCGCGCCCTCAGCGGGCGCCTTGGCGTTTTCGCCCTTCCTATTCTTGAGGGATCAACCTCCTTCCCTAAGGCGTCTACTGGGACCTTTGCCACCGAAGGGTGACCAATCATCTTCACACCAGTCCTGCAAAAGGAACGATCAACGATTCAGACAACGGCTACAAACTAATGATCCAAGTCGACGCGGCAAACACTTACCTGGCGACTGGAATATAATGTAGGCCGGTGCGGATATGCGCCGGCTTCTACAATTCTAGGCCCAGCTTATGGCTGATGCCCGTCTCGAACAGGGCTGGATCCCATGTCGCCGAGGCCTTTTTCGTCGACAAGGCCGCGGCAGCAGGAAGTTCCCCTCCGGTCGACGCGGGCGCCTTCCTCGATGGCGAGGCCTCTACGACTGAAGCAGCCCCGAAGCCCATGACGGATGAGAATGGGGGAGGGATCGACGCTAGCGGCAGCTCGTCCTCTACCACGGCTGTAATCGCCATCCCTGGCGCCTTCATTGATATCTCGGCCCCTGCATCATCGGCCTCGCTAGTCGCTTCGGAGCTAGTCGCCGACCGAGGCGGCGACACCGCCATGGGCGCCTCCTTCTTCTTCTTCGGTGACTTCTTCTTGGACGGCGTGGCCACGCACCTCCAACTGTGTTCGTGGGGCGTCGCCTTCGCCCCCGTCATGACCCTCGAGGCTCTTGCTGGCCTCGAGTTCGCGCTGCCGCTGCCCGCGAGTTTTCCGAACCACGGGTGCGGCGACCTCCACGTCCTCGTCCGATCTCTTGTTGTCTTTGTCATCGTCGTCGTCGGGGGAGGACTCGCTCTCGTCCCCCTCGACCTTGTCTGAGCTCTCGTCGTCGGTGGGAGGGAGCCAACCCTCCACAACTTGGAACAACTGAAATAACAACACATGATTAGTAAACCGCGACTGCATTTCTGCGACTGCCAAAAAGACAAGGGAAAACAGTCTCACCATCGGCGCCTCGCGCTTCGCGGTGTATGGGGCGATCCCGGCTTCCGAATCATGGTACTCCGCGTCGATGATCTTCCTCAGCACGGAGGCTTAGTCGTCGCTTTCCACTCCGCAGTGCAGGCCTTGGTCCCGTCGTCCTTACCGGTGTACTCATACATCTAGTGGGCACGACTGGCCAGGGGCACCAATCATCGCCCGAGCCAGCAATTATATAAATTGATGGTTTCGAGACCGTCCTTCTTCAGCTGGCGAATCGTTGTAAGCATCTCGTCTACAACCATTCGATGGTCATGAGCGAGATTGGCGACCTGGAGCGGGCGCGGCTCGGTTTGCTCGGCGGAGTACGCCGGGAGTGGCACCTCGCCGCTCGGCGTCGACTCGCTGGCGTAGAACCAATGCTTCTTCCACTTACTTGCCGCCTTCTTTGGCAACATGATGTCGAGGAAGGAGGCCTTGGACTTCAGCTGGAAAGTGAGGCCGTCTGCTTCCAGCATTGAGCTGCCTGTCCCGTCGCGACTAATCCGCCCCGTGGAACAACTCCTGCCATAGGGGAAAGTATGGGTGGCAGCCCAAGTAGCATTCACAGAACGCCACGAAGATGGCGAGCTGCTCGATGCTGTGCAGCCCTAGATCTGATGGTTGGATACCATAGTAGGCACAGAATCAGCGAAAGAAGAGCGAGGTGGGGAATACGAGCCCCCTCTCGAGGTGGCTGGTGAAGCAAATAAATTTGCCGGCATGCGGATCTAGATCCACCTCCCCGGTGGCGGGAACTCGCCATATCCTAGCGGAGATAATCCCTGCATCCTCGAAGGAATTCAGCGTCTCCCTAGTGCACTTGGATTTCCCCCACAACTCTTTCGGAGGCGCCATCGAATCGAGGATCTGGGCTCGCTGGATCGCTCTGGAGGTTCTGGAGGAAATGGGAGATTGAAGGGCACACGGAGTCGGAGAAAATGTGAGGAATACTCACAATTCACCCGTCACTCTCCTTATATAGCGGTTGGTTCCCGCCAATTTCGGGGAGCCGTTACCGTGCGGTGATTACGCCGATATTACCGTTGGGTTATCCAACGGCTAGTTTGCCCAGGCTGACGGTCCAACTTCGTCTACTCGACTCGCCGACCCATTCGCCAAAGCTGCAATTCGACTACACGCCAAATTGGCGATTCGACTGGTCGCCGTTATTGCGACTGAAGATGCATGCTAAAGATTCTTTATTTCATTAAAGGAGTCCACCGCCGATTCGACTGGGCGTCCAAATTGGACCCGAATACTCCGACTGCCAAAGAACATCTACGACGAATCAACGACAGCCTCGGGGACTACTGATGAGGATATGCCGAGTGGGTTATACCCAACAGGACGTTCCCTACTGGACCATACTCTCAGCGAATGGGCCTGTAGGACTATGACTGGACCGCGACCCTAGAGGAATCCAGGCGACTGGATGCTGAAGGCCCCAGAAGCATAGCTAGACCCAGTCAGATTAGGTCAAAACCCTCGAGTCCTTATCTAACTCGGTTGTAGATCTGTAAACCCTAGCGAGACGACTCTATGTAAACCTTCCTAGGGCACGCATAGCACTTACTTTCCATCATACACCCCCTCGACTCGCCGCCTAGCCGCTGAGCTCGCCCTTTGTAATCTCTCATCAATACAATGTAGCAGGAGTAGGTCTTTACCCTCCCGGGGGCCGAATCTGGGTAAATCCCTGTGTCGTTGCCCTCATCTCGCACCGTAGATGGCTGGCCGCTCTTGCCCCTTGTTCTACTACTCGCTAAGAATCGTAGCATCTACCGTGGCCATTCCCACGACATTGGATAATCTAGTCTCTAGGTCTAAATCCATCCAATAGTATTGGACATAATGTCCGTTGATTACCCATGTCTGGCCATGTCCAGTTATATCTAACAACAAAAAGTCCAAAGTCCATTGGATAATACTTATCCAATTCCACATTTACCACTGCACCAACACCTGGGGTTCTGTTGCATCGGCCTTCTTTCCTAGGCCGAAATCTAATATCTCTACAGGAGCGTGGATGGCATGCAAAAAAATGGTTGGTACATTAATTGTGAACTCACCGGAGTATTAGGTTGAATGACCAACTTGGGGAGTGAAACATGGACCACGGACTGGATCTTGCTTGAATCCGACAAATCCAACTTGTACGCGATTGAGCCAATGCGTTGTTGAATGGTATATGGATCATAATAGTGAAAATTCAGCTTCTGGCAAGGGTGGCGAGCAATGGATGTTTTAATATACTAGTTGAATGTCCATGCGATGCCACGGGTATCAAGTTTTTTCTTTTGTGATGTTATCCTGCTTTGTAGTCATAGTTAACCTACTCGGCTGTTAGAGGCGCAGGTGATTCTCCACCTTCAGCGAACAAGCGACACTCATCTTCATTAAGCTATTGATTGAAGTCTAACATTCTATTGTGAGGCGCATGTGATTTCTTCAACGCTGAAACTTACGTTCATTAAGAAATTGAACCTACCAAAATCCGGCCATCTACGGCTAGTAGCCTTCTCTTGGACATGTATTGAGAATTCTGGTCAAGGATTTAACCTTTGGCAGGATCTGGTTCTTGCGCTGCTGATAGCGAACTGGCCACAAGAGCACATCATCCAATTCAGATTCACCTGGTTCTTCCCTCCATCAGAAACGACCATGAGTCAGAGATAGTAGCTGAGACAAAGTCAAAAAACATCACAAAAGATGAAATGAGCAAGAACAACCAGAAAAATCGAAAGAAGATCGACTGGAAAACACAACAATTGAGATTGGGAAACCATATAACTCAATCCTCCTTCATAAGAATAATTTGCAATACCAATAAAAATCCCCTAGTGTAACAATAACAATAGGAATGAAGTCAATATCCCACGCGTGGTGACAGGGGGAACCCTAGATCTGGGCGCCGCCGCCACCTCCCCCTCCCTTCCCCTCCCTCGTTGCCGCCAGGAGGGCGCGGATGGGCAAAGCCCGGCCGGCACTGGTGGCAGAGGGGCCTCCTCGTCTCCTTCCCTGGGGTTGCTCGCATGGGGTGGAACCACTAGGCTTGGACGTGGCTCTGGCGCTAGGAGCTTCGGCTACGGCGCGGGGCTTGCCCTGCTGTGGGTCGCGGCGGGCGGTGACGAGGTTTAATCTCTTCAATGCCCATTGTTATGGACTTGGGTTTTGGAGAAGATAGGGACGCTGGAGATCGCGGAACGGTTAGCAAACAAGCAACACGGGGACACGAGGTTTACCCAGGTTCAGGACCCCGGAGGGAAAACCCTACTCCTGCTTGTCTGCTCTGATTATGGTGGAACCGAAGGTTACAGGGGTGCGCAGATGCAATCTGGCGTGGAGGTGCGTATGCGGTGGTATGCGAGAGATTGTAAGAGACCTCCTCGTCGTGCCCTCCTGGCCTTTATATAGAGGTAGGCAAGTCCCAGGCACAGATCGAGTCGGTTACAGGTTTTAGGGTTTACCCCTTTTGAATTTTCTATCTACTCTAGTCTTGCTCTCCAAGGATTCGAAGGCGTCATGGGCCTTGGCCACCCGAAAGTCTTCATGGGCCGGCGTATATTTTTCGTGGACCTTCCTTGGGATGGACCAGGTATACTAAGGTCGTGTACCCGTATGGTATAACCATGTCAGTAACCCCCGAGTGTTCTGTCGAATCGTAGATTCGGCTAAGGACTCCTCATTCTTTCGGGTGTGGCTATATCTGTTTGCTAGCGAATGATTTCAGTGTGTAGGGATTATTGATGCGTGTGCCTGACTCTCCCGATGGATCAGGGTCAGTTAACTATCTTAGAACAAAACAACACGATCTTCTTCAGATTCGAGTCCCTCGACTCGAATCCGGAACAGATGCTGGCGTAATTCGACTCAGGCCACAGAGGACTTACATGAGTGGAATTCCAGTAAATTTAAATGATGTACCCAACGCGTCCGTCGGGATTTTCATCGCGCCTGCTGGCACAGGTTTTCACTAGAAGAGCGCAGTCGTGTGCGTTGCCAGGCCATCAGATGATATCTATAGGTCTTATCTTTGTGTCGCAAACACAACATCCGAATTTTTATCGCCGCGGAGGCGTTTTGGGTGGCCAAGCAGGATGCTTCTCACTTATCGTTAATCGGGGCAGAGTTGCCGAAAAGTTTTTGCATTCTGATCCGAAGGATCGCAGTCGAAGAATTCATAGGGTGCGCGACTAACGCTCCCTATGGGAGTACCCCCCGAGTGTCTGTTCGATTCGTAGACTCGAGCAGAGACTTTAACTCAGCCGTTTTTGACTCCAGGTCCGTAGGACACAAATTTTTCGGATGCTTGAATCCATCCTCCCTATGGGAGTAGCCTCCGAGTCTGTAGTGGAGTCGCAGACTCGACGTAGCACTCGAAGAATAGCTTTGCAGTGTGATATTTTGATTATACTCCGGGTGCGCGGCTAGCGCTCCTGATAGGAGTAGCCCCCGAGTAATTAATCGAATCGTAGATTCGAGTAAGTACTCTTAGCTATGTAGCCGAAGAATTTTAACCGTTGCTAGTATAGCTTTTGATGACGTCAGTGCTGAAGATCGGTGACCGCACGCGTCTGCGGCGCTAGAGGTGACTTGACTGACGAACATGGGTCCCACCTTCTGACTTTGAGTTGACTGGTCATGCGTGACGTGGAGATAATTACGGTGTCTCCTTGATTTCCATACGTAGTGGACGGCGTGTTAGCGACGGTTCGCTGTTGTGCTAACACGTGGAGGGACAGATCTTGATGTTGGCTCTAGGTCTTCCCGATGGACGGTCGCCGTGCATCGTCCTCGTCCTTATAATCATTGGGGAAAAGGTGAATTTGTTTTCACCGCAGACATTCTTGTTTCACTGCTCCCATCTTCTCTGAGTGTTCTTGCTGCGCGCTGGAATTTCCTCGATCTTTTCCTTCCTTGATTCTGCGTGCTCAACGCCGTCACCGCCGCGCTGCAATAGGGAAGCCTAAGAAGTCCTCCTCTGCAGTTGGTACCAGCGCCGCCGCTAGTGGCAAGAAGGGTTCCGCCACCACCCGTGTCACTGATGGTGGCTGGCGGCGATCAGAGACGTGTGAGAGTGATCTCCGCAAATTCCGTGAGCGGGGCCTGATCTCTCAGGATAGGGAAGACGTCAAACTTCCCGGCAACAAGGTAATCCCCCGCCCTCCCGCTGGGTTTCGGATTATGTTCCTCGCCTTTGTCCTTCGGGGCTTTTCCTTCCCAGTCCACAATTTCCTTCGTGGATTGATTTTTCTTTACGGTATCTAGCTGCATCATCTTTCTCCCAATTCTCTTCTTCATAACGCTTGTTTCGTCACTTTCTGCGAGTGCTGGCTCGGTATCGAGCCGCACTTTGGCCTCTTCCAGAAACTCTATTCCATGAAGAGGCAATCTGGTTCTGATGGTGTTTATCCCATAGGGGGTTGCATCATTTCCCTTCGATCCAATCTTCTTTTCTTCTCCTTTCTATGTCTGAATCTGTCCAGTACTGGCGGAGGCGATGGTTTTACATCCGTGACTCCACGGTGGCTGGGCAGGATTTTGGTCTTGCTCCTTTCGACCCCTCCCAAAAGATCGAGCCGAAGAGGTCCTGGAAGAACCAGATCTTGGATGTCGAGGTGGCGGAGATAGAGGGGCTCTATCATTGAGTGGAGGATCTCCAGCTGATTCCGAATAAGGAGGTGAACGGTGTGGATATCATTGGCACTTTTCTCAAATGTCGGGTGCAGCCGCTCCAGGCTAGGGCGCACCCAATGTTCCTTTATTCTGGTCGCCGCGATCCAACTAGGGTTTCGGCTGAGTAGTTTTCCATGGGGGATCTTGACGGGATCCTTCGTCCTCTGCTGAAGTTCAAGGCTGGCGAGGATCTTCCAGGGAGGTCGCTGACCCCTCCATTCGCTGCTTCTCGTCCGGTTCCGCAGGTGTAGATCTGGGGCGTGTGCGTAGCACTTATTTCGACTGCGTTTTTCTTTATATTTGCCTGTGTTCTTACAAACTTACTTCTGTTGCGCAGGAGTTCAAGGTGCCGGGCATGTCGCCGCCATTGCCCAAAGTGTTTCCGGATGCACTGGACAACGAGGTAGTGGACTCCATGTCCGAGCTTCCGTCGGCGTGATCGCCGATTGAGGAGGCCAACGAGTCGAGCGAGGATCACACTCGAAAACGGACGTGGAGCTCAAGTGAATCATCGGATGCTTCGACTCCGCCGACCCCTAGGAATCCGCTATGCCTTGAGCGTCACAGCGGGGGTCATGGGGGCTCTTCCTCTCCTCTTCCGGCCATTCCCGTGCGGGCTATAACGCCGCAGCCACCGACGAAGCGGAAGAAGGAAGAGAAGAAAGAAGAGAAGAAGGAAGAGAAGAAGGGCAGGAAAACCCCTCCTGTCTTTGACTTGAGCGATCTCGACTCGTAAGTTTCCTCAGTTCCTTTTTTTGCTGTCTTCTGTTTTCGCTTGATTGTTCTTGGCTGACGTTTTCTTTTGCAGCCACTCTTCTGACAACTCCTCCAGCGATGGTGCTCGGTGAAGGGAATATGCCCGAGAGGCAATAATAAAGTGGTTATTATCGTATTCCTTATTTATGATAAATGTTTATTTTGCATGCTATAATTGTATTAATACGGAAACGTTAATACATGTGTGTTTAATAAACAAAAGGTAGTTCCTAGTTATGCCTCTCTCATAAACTAGCTCGTTGATTAACAAGATGATCAAGGTTTCCTGATCATGGACATTGGATGTTGTTAATAACGGGGTCACAACATTAGTGTAATGGTGTGATGAACATTCATCCGAAGTATAGCATTACGATCAAAGTCATTGAGTTTATATTGCTATAACAACTTACGAAGTGATCCTAATCCTTAGACCATGAGATCATGTCAATCACTAACACCGGAAGAGTTTCTTGATAACATCAAACGTCACACCGTAACAGGGTGATTATAAAGATGGATTCAGAACTACTAAAGTGTTATGTTGAGGCCCATGGATCGAGAGTGGAATTTGTTCATCCCGATGACGGATAGATATACTCTGGGCCCTCTCGGTGATATCACATTGATTAGCTTGCAAGCAAGTGATTTGATCACTAGAATGTTATATCACGGGAACGAGAAAAGAGTGCATGTCAGTAACGAGATCAAACTAGGTATGGAGATACCGATGATCGAATCTCGGACATGTAATATATCGCGAAACAAAGGGATTAAGATACTAGCGTAAAAGGTTCCGACGATCACAAGAAAGTCATCGTTGAATGTGTGGGAGTCAGTATGGGTCTCCAGATCCCGCTTCTGATTATTGATCCGAGAGGGGTCTCGATCATGTCCGCATTATTCGTGAACCGTAGGGTGACACACTTAAGAGACACCGACATCCATTTGGAGCAAAAGTTTCATGCCGAAAAGAAAAGGAAAGCGCAGGAATTTATTTCACTAGACACCGAAACTGTTTCGGTTGAAATTGCTGAAACTGGTTCTGCATGTGAAATGGAATACTAGCAAGGGGTTTTATGTGAATGTTTGTTAATTAAAGTAATTAACAAAATTCTGAATAAATAAATAAAAGAGTTTTATTTAAATGAGAGCTTGCATTAAATTTGGTGGAAATTTAATGCATGTGAGTGGATTTTTGAGTGGAGGCTTTTTAATGGGAGTGGAGGCTTTTCATTTTGAGTGGGAGCTCCACCCACATGAATGTGGAAGAGGTGGGGGCAGCCCCATGGCTGGGCGCCATGCCCCTTGGGTGCCCCCCCTCTCCCCTATAAAAGGCCCCCCTCTCCTCCTCTCACACCACACCTCCTCGTGAAGGATCTCTCTCCCCCTCTAGAATTTATCCCCCATGGTCTCGGACTAGCGAGATACATGTTCCCGTTGGCTATTCGGCAAGAAAGAGTTGTGCTTCCGCTGCATCGCTGGAGCGAGGAGGCGGAGGTTGCTCGGTGCCTCGAACGTGTGTGCGAGCACGGATGCGCTGCTGATTTGCGGCGCTAGGACTTCCTCTCGATCTTGAGATCGGCAAGAGATCGTCTACATCAACCACGAGTTGAACTCGTTAAGCTTTGTCGGTCTTCAAGGGTATGTTCTCTACGGATATACATCCGCCCGTTGTTTGTATCTAGTAGATAGATCTTGGTATATAGTTCACATCGTAGGAATTTTTTTGTTTTCTATGCTGCGAACCCTACAGTGGTATCAGAGCCGGATCTATGCGTAGATACTTTGCACGGGTAGTACACATATGATTATGTGGGCAATGATGATCATTTTATTGCTTCTTAGTTGTACTTTGGATATTGGTGGCATAGTGGGATGAAGCGGCCCGGACAAACTTTACATGTCCTCGCACATGAGACCTGTTCCACGCTTGACATGCAACTAGTTTTGCATAAGTGGCTAGCGGGTGTCTGTCTCTCCTACTATAGTCAATATCTAATTTGCAACGAGTTGTCAACAATTTGGTTATCCTCGTTGTGGTTCATGTTCGTAGGTAAGAACGGTTCTATCTTCGAAAGCCCTAAGCCATGTAAAATTTGCAATGGATAAATTAGAGGCGTCTAGTTTAGATTGTTGCTGGGCTAGTGTTATGATATGGTGATGTTGTAAGTAGAAGTATGAGATGATACTCTTACAACATACATAACGTGTAAACTCCATAGACCTTGGATTTACACATAAAGGTATGATAGTGATCATACCACGGTGCACATGATAGAGATCATATGCGAGAACCATATCATTCCACTAATAAACATGTGATGTTTGATAGCATCTTATATTGCTTGTTTGGCGTTTTATTAGCATAATAAGATGATCCCTCATTTAGATATCAAGATAAAAATGTGTTCTTCCTTAAGTATGCACCGACAATGTTTCGTCGCTTCAAGACATCACGTGATGATCGGGTGTACTTGAATCCACGAGCATATCTCGGGTGTAAGACAGTTACACATGCGAATACTAAGGTTCTTACTTGGCGAGCCTAGCATGTACAGACATGGCCTCGGAACACGGACCGAAAGGTTAAGCATGAGTCATATGTTTTGATATGATGACCATATGGATGCTCGCCTTTGAAGCTACGCCGACTCACGTGATGATCGGACTTGGTGTAGTGGATTTGGTTCATGTAATCACCAAAAGGACACGAGGGATGTCGTTTTTGAGTGGGAGTTCATTTCTAATTTGGATTAGTAGAACTCAATTTATCATAAATTAAATCAAAGTGAATTTGCATAATTTGTTGTAGTCATTGGCATTCGTTTACCACCTTATGCATAGTTGTAATTGAGATAATAGAACTATAGAATTCTAGATATTTACTTTACGAACTGGTATCGTATTGTGTTGAGTGTCAATCAAAGTTTAAAGTCCTATTGCAAACTTTCAGCAAACTCTATTTACTCCGTGAAATTTAATAATTGGTATTAAATCGAGAGTAACAATTCCAGTGTTAGTATCTTAAGTATCATGTTTGCCTCCACGATTCTTGATTGTTTTAATATCAAGTTTATCTAGGAGCTGAAAGAATTGTTTCAGAAACCATCATGTGTGGCAGATATAACGATATCTGAAACAATGTTTTGGTTGCAATATGATAGAGTATAATATATGTTCTCATATTGGATGAGAATTTACGAAGGTTGGAGATGCTAGACATCTTAATCATCCAAAAGTGTTTTGGAAAGTAATGTTATACTCACGATTCTTCTTTATAAGCTAAATTGGCTTGATCATGAAAGTCGTCATGATAAGGATGAATAGAAGATGTATGTAAAGTGTTTACTACACTAAAAGATTACTAAAGAATGGATTTTGAAAGAATACCGATCATTTTGATGATGGTGATCTACTTCAAAGTGCAAGTCCAAAGGTATTATTATTTGAATATACACGCTTTGGACTATGTGTCAAGTATTTGGCGCCACTTTTGATGTTGATAAATTCTTTTAAAAGGAAAAAGGAAATGCTGAAAGAGAATCTATAAAATATATTTGGCAGAAAAGAGAAGACTGGAAATATCCAGTTTAGGTATATAGATGATATACATGTTATGGTTGTATTCTTTGCTTGTTAAACAATGTGGTTCTTGGGTATTGGATACCGAATTGGTTGGTATGAAATTTCATACGGAACAACGCAATTCATAAACCACAATGGCCTAAGTAACTAGCAAAAGAATATGTGATGATGTTAATCAAAAACAAACAAACCGTTGTTTGTATTCCTCATTGACATCAAAGCTTGACTTCAAGATTTGTTTTAATAATTGTTATTTAAATCAGGTATTATGAGAACAAAGGTTGTTCAAATAATTACCGTATTCCATATAAGATGGATGATTTACAAATCTAGTTGGAGAAATCACATCCATAAAACCTAATGCTAAAATGTCGCAAGACAAATGATTGAAAAATCACTTATGAAGTGACATCGTTGTTTAAATTATATTGGAAAGAAAACATGAAGAATCTCCATATTCATGGATTTTTGGAGTCTTTGATTTGATCAAGTGACGCTTGTGAGACTTTCCTCGGGATAATTAAAACTTCGTTCAAAGGCCAAAGAAGAACGAACGACTAAATTATTGGAATTTATACATATCGATGTATGTAGTCCATTATGTATAGTCGTAAGCGATGGGTTTCAACTTCATATGCTTTCTCCGGAATTTTGAGTGAATGTTCACTTAATGAGAAAGAAGTATGAAATATTTGAAAATGTTTCAAAGACTTTCAAGATGAAGTGGAAAATCATTGTAACAAGAAAAATAAATGAATTATGATTTGATCATAAAGGGATTTATTTGAGTTACAAGTGTAACAAGAAAATAAATGAATTATGATTTTATCATAAAGGGATTTATTTGAGTTGCAAGTTTAGCAAAACACCTAGATTTACATCTCCCGAAACACCATAGGAGTATGGAGTGTTTGAGATTTGTAATGAAACCTTGTGAGACATGGTTGGATCAAAGGTGTTATTTATAAAACTGCCATTATGTTTTAAAAGATTAAACCTTTAGAGACTACCGCTTTTACACTGAAAAGAGCTCCATCTAGATCCGTTGAAATGACACCATGGAAGTTATGGTTTGGGATAAAACCCAAGTTGTCATTTCTTAAATTTTGGTATGATAAACATAAGTAAGATGTTTACAACCGAATTCGGATGAGCATGTCTTTGTAGGTTATTCCGAATAACAATTGGTTATTCCTCCATAACACCGAGGACAAAAGGGTTTGTCGCTTGAAATGTGAAGTTTCTTGAAAAAGGAATTTTTCGCAAAAGTTAAGTGGGAGGACAATAGAACTTTGATAAGGTTAACGAACCTTAGCTAAATGTGCTGAGTTGCGCAGCGCCGGAAATCGTTCTGGAGGCTGCCATAATGCTCATAGCTTATGTGCCTCAAAGGTTGTGGTCACGGAGGTCTAAAGTTCCTATTGAACCAAGAAGGTCGGTTAAACAATCAAATGCTAAGATTTGAGAGTAAATCATTATTGTTTGACAATGATGAACCGAATACATACAAAGAAGCGATGATGGGCCCTGACTCCGTCAAATGGCTTGAAGCCATAAAATCCGTGATAGTTCCATATACGAGAAATCAAGTTTTGAACTTGGAAGACCCTCCGGAAAGGTGTAAAAACCTATCGGTCGTATTTGGATCTATAAAGAAACAGACATGGATGTCTCACATCTATGAAATATTCGACATGTCGTAAAGTATTTTATGACAATGTTCAAAGAGTTGACTATGACAAGATTTGATCTTTCATAGCGATATTTAGTCTGAACGGATTAAAGTAGCAACCACTACATATAATTTGGTATATGGTAGATGAATAAACAAAACAAAGTTCTTCTAATAGAATCGTTACCTAGGACGTGTACATGACACGGTCCAAAGGGTTTTGTTAAATTCAAAGGATGCTAAAAGGGCATGCAAACTTCAATAGTTGAAGTAAGCATCGCGGAGTTGGAATCTTCACCATGATGAAAAATGAGTTTTTCATCTGGAGACGATGAAGATGCTTGCATTTGCAAGAAATTAAGTAGGAGCGCTGAGACATATTTCTAATACATTATGTGAAGGACATCTTGTTGATTAGAAATGATGTATCTTTTATTGACAAAGGTTAAGAATTTCATTTCGATGAAATACTTAGGCAAAACCCGAATATTTAGCGTGAATGTCTATAGTGGATAGACTGTGACGCCAATATGGTTGTGCCAAATATACATATATGAGATATTGAAGGAGTTCAATATAGAAACGACAAGAAACAGTTCTTGTTGCATGGAAAGTAATTGAATCAAGATTCAAGTGTATTGACACTTGATAAGTGAAACAAGATTCAAGTGCTTTGACACTTGATGAGTGAAATCATAAGGATGCTTTGATCAATCATACCATGATATGTACACATCCAGATATGTCCTATGCTCTAAGTGTTATGAGCATATACCAGAATGAATCATAAAATGATCATTGGACGATAGTGAGGATATTCTTATGATCTTTTGGAAGAACTAAGAATATATTTGTGTAGAGGTGACAAACAATTACAAATAGTTCATTGTAAAGCGTTACATTGATACTAGTTTTGTCACAAGATACAAATTAAGTTTATCTCAATTTAAACTATGGGTGGCACAATGTAATGGAAAGGAGATTCCATGATGGATTTGGAAGAGTTCCAAAGTTAAGACAATGTGACGAATACTACAACAAAAAGGCTAAGTATATGACTGTTATAGTAGCAGCAAAGGAGGGAATTTGTGTCAAGTAGTTTGTTATCAAACTAAGGTGTGGTTCGCAACGGGCTAACACTAAAGATATATTGTATGACAATAGTATCGACGTGTTTTAACCCCAAGGAACTAAAGGTCTCACCGAAAGACCAAATTTATACAATGCCATCTCATTGGAGAATGATTGATGCGTGGAGACGCAAAGACATGCAAATACACACGGACCTGAAGCGTCAGCTCCGTAGATTATGTCAACCACTTGCAATTGCGTATTTGGAACACCAGAAAGCCATAGGTGTTCAATACACAAAGTTTTCAAACTAGATTATTGTCTCTAGTGCAAGTGGGAGACTGAAGGGAATATGCCCGAGAGGCAATAATAAAGTGGTTATTATCGTATTCCTTATTTATGATAAATGTTTATTTTGCATGCTATAATTGTATTAATACGGAAACGTTAATACATGTGTGTTTAATAAACAAAAGGTAGTTCCTAGTTATGCCTCTCTCATAAACTAGCTCGTTGATTAACAAGATGATCAAGGTTTCCTGATCATGGACATTGGATGTTGTTAATAACGGGGTCACAACATTAGTGTAATGGTGTGATGAACATTCATCCGAAGTATAGCATTACGATCAAAGTCATTGAGTTTATATTGCTATAACAACTTACGAAGTGATCCTAATCCTTAGACCATGAGATCATGTCAATCACTAACACCGGAAGAGTTTCTTGATAACATCAAACGTCACACCGTAACAGGGTGATTATAAAGATGGATTCAGAACTACTAAAGTGTTATGTTGAGGCCCATGGATCGAGAGTGGAATTTGTTCATCCCGATGACGGATAGATATACTCTGGGCCCTCTCGGTGATATCACATTGATTAGCTTGCAAGCAAGTGATTTGATCACTAGAATGTTATATCACGGGAACGAGAAAAGAGTGCATGTCAGTAACGAGATCAAACTAGGTATGGAGATACCGATGATCGAATCTCGGACATGTAATATATCGCGAAACAAAGGGATTAAGATACTAGCATAAAAGGTTCCGACGATCACAAGAAAGTCATCGTTGAATGTGTGGGAGTCAGTATGGGTCTCCAGATCCCGCTTCTGATTATTGATCCGAGAGGGGTCTCGATCATGTCCGCATTATTCGCGAACCGTAGGGTGACACACTTAAGAGACACCGACATCCATTTGGAGCAAAAGTTTCATGCCGAAAAGAAAAGGAAAGCGCAGGAATTTATTTCACTAGACACCGAAACTGTTTCGGTTGAAATTGCTGAAACTGGTTCTGCATGTGAAATGGAATACTAGCAAGGGGTTTTATGTGAATGTTTGTTAATTAAAGTAATTAACAAAATTCTGAATAAATAAATAAAAGAGTTTTATTTAAATGAGAGCTTGCATTAAATTTGGTGGAAATTTAATGCATGTGAGTGGATTTTTGAGTGGAGGCTTTTTAATGGGAGTGGAGGCTTTTCATTTTGAGTGGGAGCTCCACCCACATGAATGTGGAAGAGGTGGGGGCAGCCCCATGGCTGGGCGCCATGCCCCTTGGGTGCCCCCCCTCTCCCCTATAAAAGGCCCCCCTCTCCTCCTCTCACACCACACCTCCTCGTGAAGGATCTCTCTCCCCCTCTAGAATTTATCCCCCATGGTCTCGGACTAGCGAGATACATGTTGCCGGTGGCTATTCGGCAAGAAAGAGTTGTGCTTCCGCTGCATCGCTGGAGCGAGGAGGCGGAGGTTGCTCGGTGCCTCGAACGTGTGTGCGAGCACGGATGCGCTGCTGATTTGCGGCGCTAGGACTTCCTCTCGATCTTGAGATCGGCAAGAGATCGTCTACATCAACCACGAGTTGAACTCGTTAAGCTTTGTCGGTCTTCAAGGGTATGTTCTCTACGGATATACATCCGCCCGTTGTTTGTATCTAGTAGATAGATCTTGGTATATAGTTCACATCGTAGGAAATTTTTTGTTTTCTATGCTGCGAACCCTACACTCGGGATATGGTGGGGGAGTCGAAGATTCCTTCTCCTCCTCCTCAGACGATGGCCACCTCTGAGGGCGCTGCTCCGAGGTCTTCTCCGCAGGAGGCTTTGGTGGTGGTCCCTCAGAAGACTTCAGGCGAACCTTCGGAGTCGCCGTCTATCCATGTAAGTAATTCTGTTTTCTGCCGCAGGGGGAGCCCCCGAGCCTTTTCGAATGATCTGTTGATCATTGATTCTTCGTGCCTCGGGGGGAGCCCCCGAGCATCCGTAGGGTATTTTGTTGTTCGTTTTTCCTTCAACTCTCGGGGGGAGCCCCTGAGCGTTTTTCATATGTGTACCTTGTTTTTTCTCGCTCTTTTGGCGTAGCCCCCGAGCCGTTCATTTGATGAGTAGTGCCTTTTTTAGCCTTTTGTGTAAGGTGCCAACCAGCTGGTGCAGCAGCACTTGGCATTGGAGGCTTGTTTTAAACAGCTTCAAGGTGCGTATGTGGGTTGATCTTTTTGCTTCCTCTTTTGTTTCTTGTTCTGCCATCTGATATGTGTTCTACTTTCTGTATAGGACAATAATACCACCCTCCGTGAGCTTGATGCTCTCAAAAAGAGCCTTGGGCGAGCGGAGAAGAAGGCTGAGGACGCCGTTGGTGCCAAGGAGCGTCTCGAGATGGAGCTAGCCAACGCAGCTGCGGCCAAGGAGCGCCTGCAGCAGGAGGCTACGGATTGCGAGGAGCAACTTGCCACCACCGCGGCTTCACGCGGGAAGGAGATTGCCAACAAGCTGATGGCGGCTGCCAAGGCTATTTCGGGTGAGTTGCTTTGTCTTTCTTTTTTCAGCTTCCTTGTCTTTCCTTGCTGTGCTTTTATTTATGTTGCCCCTTCTTTTTCTTTAGATGCCGCTGGCATCGAGTTTGACCGCGGTGCCCTGGAGCACGGAAGTGCTCTGGATGATGCCACTGTGGCGGTCGAAGACCGCTGCGGTACCGTGGTCGGCTCGCTTTCCAAGGCCAAGGAGGTTCTTGGGCGCTTCTACAAGGAGCTCGTCCCCAAGGGCGTCGCCCTCGAAGATGTCGATGCCTTGGCGGAGGCATTGTCAGCCGAAGCACTTGCGGCGTACAAGCGCAAGCAGAAAGGAATTGGTGCATCCGTCGGGCTGGCGATGGCCCTGGCTTCTGGAGCGGAGCTAGATCTTCATCAGGTCACCTCCCGGATGCCAACTGCTGCTGACGGATCCGAGGTAGCCTTTGCCATCTATGCTGCTCGCTGTAAGCGTTATGGGCCGAAGTTGATTGACTTGCTGGCTGAGTACGCGTTGAAGCAGCAGGGAGAGGCCAAGGGGAGACAATCCGGATCCGAGGCTACTCAGGATGCAGCCTCTTAGATCTTGTAGTCATAGGATAGCTTTTGTTTTCAGCTTTTGTAATTGTGTTTATGAACAATCCCTGCGCCACGTAGTGGCTTTTTGCTGTACATAATGAATTTCCGAGTTCAGTGTTCATTCGTCTGCTTGTTCATATCCTTGTCTTTTTTTACTCTAGGATCCTTCGGGTGATGATCCCGTTGACACTTCGTCTGCACCACAGCTGCGGCCATCCTTGGATGGTGCGTCACAGCTTGTGTTTCTTCGAGACCGCATCCATAGTATTGAGAGGGAATTGCTTGGAGTGCGTGGCCATGCTGATGTTTGGAAGTCTAAGGCGGAGCGAGGCGCTGCCCGAGAGGAGTATTTGATGGGGGAGTTGCATCGTCTGGCCGAACAGCTTGAATGTGAGATTTTCGAGCTGCTGCTCATTGTTTTGGATGCGCCTGTTGGCCTTGCATCTTACTTTTGCAAGTATTGCAGGTGCTAACCTTTCTCCAAAGGAGGAAAAGGAGCATGTTGTTGTTCGGATTAACTGCTTGACCCAGCAGGACATGGAGGCCGGCGGGTTCTTCTGGATGGACCGTGATCATGCCATGGTCCTTGCGACAATGCAGGATCGTGTCCACCAGGTATCGTGGGTGCTTCGTCAGGTGCAGTCTTCGTTGGCGTTCAGTTCTGCATGTGATGTTTCCGCTGGATGGGGCGCCGTCGACTCTCTCTGGCCTGCTGGCAAAGTTTCGGAATATTCACCATGTCAAGGAACTGGTGCGACATCAGCTTGTTGCGGGGTGAAGGCCGCACTTTCCCTTGTGCGGTTGCATCGTCCCGATGTAGATCTTTCTGCTGTAGCGGATGGGCCGCCTCTTCGTATGGATGGTGGTGAGTGGGATATGCGTCCATATTATGCGGCTGTAAGGCAGTATGCCGAACAGATTATAGACCTATATGAGCAGTGTACGCAGGCTATTGTGCAGAATAGGTAGAACCTGTAAAAAAGGTAGATGTAAAATTTGTATATATTCAACTGGGTGTGGTGTAACCTATATTATTGTAAAGGTTTATTGTTGTGTAGCACGTGGTGCTCTGTTTGTTTACGTGTCCTTTTCGTTAGCCTGACGTGGTCAGCTACTCAGGATGCATGTGCTATTCTCAGTCGACGAAGTCGTGAGGTAGGGGGATCCCCCGAGTGTGTTGTAATATAGAGTAAAATGCAGATGATGAACGAAAAAGTTTGGGGCGAGACACTTAGCTTTATTCATATCATAAGGAAGATGTACATTGTTCGGCTAAGTAGCCTTGGCTGAATAGCCTTATTGAAAGTAAAAGAGGGGGGTAGCTAGGGGTAGAAGCGTCACAGTTGTGCGACGTTCCATGGGTTGGAGTATGCGACTCCAGACTCCACGTGCTTGAGGTGATAGGCGCCACCTGTGATGACTTTAGTAATGATGTAGGGTCCTTCCCATGGTGACTCGAATTTCTTCGGTCGCTCTTTCTTGAGTCGCAAGACTAGGTCTCCTTTGACAAAGGACCTTGGGCGTAGCCGTCGGCTGTGGTAGTTGCGGAGACTCTATTGGTAGACCGCTGATCGAGCTGCTGCTATGTCACGCGCCTCGTCGAGTGTGTCGACGGCGTCTTCGAGTGTGGCCATCGATTCGGCTTTGCTGTAAGCGACGACCCGTGGGGCCTTGTGGCATACCTCAGCTGGCAGCACGGCTTCGGCTCCATGCACCATGAAGAAAGGCATGTAGCCAGTTGAGCTATTTGGTGTTGTGCGCTGGCTCCACAGGACCGAGGGTAGCTCTTGTGTCTAGGCTCCTTCGAGTCGCTCGAGTGGGCTTATTAGGCGCTTCTTGATGCCAGCACCGATGAGGCCGTTGGCATTCTCGGCCTACCCGTTCGTTTGCGGGTGCGCCACAGAGGCGTATGTGATGTTGATTCCGAGGTCTTCGCAGAAGTCCTGGAATTCTTTGGAGATGAAGTTCGACCCATTGTCGGTGATGATGCTATGCGGCACGCCGAACCTGTAGACAATGGAATCAAAGAACTTGACGGCAGTGTTGCCCTTTTGGTTAGTGACGGGCATGGCCTCAATCCACTTGGTGAATTTGTCGACTGCGACCAGGAGGTAAACGTGACCTCCTTTTGAGGACGTTGGCAGTTTGCCGATCATGTCAAGGCCCCATTGAGCGAAGGGCCAGGCTAAAGGTATGGGCCTGAGATTTGATCCGGGTGCGTGCGGTTTATCAACGAACCTTTGACACCCGTTGCATCTTCGGACGATGTCCTTGGCGTCGTTCATGGCCGTTGGCCAGTAGAATCCGGCTCGTAGAGATTTGGCGACAAGGGCGCGGCTGCCCGCATGATGGCCGCAGATGCCCTCATGGATGTCTTGGAGGATGGTTTTTCCGTCACCGATGGTGACGCACCTTTGGAGTACACCCAAAATGCTGCGCTTGTACAGCTCGCCATTGATGATGGTGAAGGCCTTTGACCGGCGAGATATGCGCCGGGCATCTGTCGGGCTATCAGGCAGCTCGCCGTCTATCAGGTACTTGAGGTATGGCTGTTTCCAAGTTTCTTCGACTTCCATGACCTGCATTAGGTTGACCACTGCGACCTCTGTGTCGAGCTTTTCGGGTCCTTCCTGCCCTTCGGGTAGCGCAACCCCCGAGTGCTCTGCTTCTTCCGGTGATCCCTTTGGGAATTTCCGCTTGATGGATGGCACGCAGATCTGTTCGAGGAACACGCCTGGCGGCACCCGTGCATAGGTGGAGCCGATGTTGGCAAGTCTGTCGGCCTCCTCGTTTCTTTCTCTCCCAACGTGCCGAAGCTCGCAGCCATCGAAGTCTCCTTCGAGTGAGTTGTAGAGTGCTCGGTACGCGATCATGTTGGCTGCGTGTGCGTCGCACTCGTTCATCGTCTGCTGGATGACGAGGTTCGAGTCTCTGTAGATGACCAGGCGCGTTGCACCGCAGATTTTTGCCATCTTCATGCCGTGGATGAGGGCTTCGTATTCGGCCTCGTTGTTGGAAGCTCGAAATTTCATCCGGAGGACGTACTTCATCTTGTCGCCCTGCGGGGAGGTCAGTATGACCCCTGCTCCTGCTCCAGCATCGCGTTTGGAGCCGTCGAAGTGCATCGTCCATGACTGTGTCATGTCCGGTGTGTCTGGCAGCTGCAGCTCCATCCAGTGGACGTGGAAGTCTGGGAGGACCTGGGACTTGATCGCGAGTCGCTTCTCGTAGACGATGTCTAGAGGTGACAGCTCGATGCCCCATAGGGCCACGCGTCCTGTGGCCTCCGGGTTTTTCAGGATGCTGTTTAGTGGTGCCTCATTGACGACCATCACCTGGTGCTCCTGGAAGTAGTGGCTCAGCCGACGAGCCGTCATGAACACGTCGTAGGCGAGTTTTTGGTAGTGAGGGTACCTCTGCTTTGTCGGCGTCAATACCTCGCTGAGGTAGTATATTGGGCATTGGACCCCATGGGTCTTGCCTTCTTCGGGTCGCTCGACCACCAGTACGGTGCTTACCACCTGGTGTGTGGCTGCTATGATTAGCAGTAAAGGTTCGCGCTCCTTTGGCATGACCAAAACGGGCGAGGTAGAGAGCAGCCGCTTTAGATCTTCGAATGCATCATTCGCCACGGGCGTCCACTCGAACTTGTCTGCCTTGCGCAACAGCTGATAGAACGGCAGGGCTTTTTGCCCATGCGGCTGATGAACCTGCTCAATGCTGCGATTCGCCCGGCAAGCTGCTGGACTCCCTTTAGGTTCTTCGGCTTCTCCATGGCCATTATGGCCCGGATTTTCTTCGGGTTCGCCTCGATCCCTCGCTGGAAGATGAAGTAGCCTAGCAGCTGACCAGATGGCACGCCGAAGGCGCATTTTTCTGGGTTTAACTTGATCTTGTATCGATCAAGGTTATCGAACGTATCGCGGAGATCGTCGATGAGCATCTTGTCCTCCCTTGTTTTGATGACTATGTCATCGACATAGACTTGGATGTTGCGGCTGATCTGGTCCTTCAGGCATGCCTACATGCATCGTTGGTACGTGGCGCCTGCGTTCTTCAGCCCGAAGGGCATTGTGTTGTAGCAAAACACTCCGAACGGCGTGATGAACACCGTTTTCTCCTGATCTTCGACCTTCAGTCGAATCTGGTTGTAGCCTGAGTAGGCGTCAAGGAAGGAGATTTTTTCGCACCCTGCAGTCGAATCGATGATCTGATCGATCCAAGGGAGAGGGAAGTGATCCTTCGGGTAATGCTTGTTCAGCGAGGTGAAGTCCACGCACATCCGCAGGATGTCCGTGTCCTTTTGGGGGATCATTACGGTGTTGGCGAGCCATTCGCTCTCCTTGATCTTCCTGATGAAGTTTGCGTCGAGTAGTCTGTTGACTTCGACTCCGATTGCTTCGGCTCATGGTTCGGACAGTCGTCGGATGGACTGCTTGACGGGCTTGGCGTCTGGAAAGACGTTGAGTGCGTGCTCGGCGAATTCCCTGGGAACTCCTGGCATGTCCGCAGGACACCAGGCGAAGATTTCCCAGCGCTCACGGAGGAATTCGACGAGCGCGCATTCCTATGCGGAGCTGAGGTCGTTGGCAATCAGCGCCGTCTTGGAGGCATCCATCGGGTGGACCTGCACCTTCTTTGTGTTGACGGTGGAGTCGAAGGACATATATGGTGCGTTCTGTCGTGCGACTGGGGTGCCCCGTTGTCCGTCACCTCGCGTAGCCTTACAAGCTCCTCCTGCATGCCAAATGATTGGGAGATTCTGTTGAAGTCCCTGTCGCAGTGGTCCGATTGGGTGAAGCTCCCGTGGACCGTGATGACTCCCTTGGGTCCTGGCATCTTGAGTAGCAGGTACGCATAGTGTGGTACTTCCAGGAATCATGCGAATGCTACACTCCCAAGGATGGCGTGGTATTGTGATGGCCGGTCCACCACTTCGAACTCGAGTCGCTCGCATCGGAAGTTGTCGGGCTGGCCGAAGATGACGTCGAGCCATATTTTTCCTAGGGGGAATATGCCCTTCCCTGGGACGATGTTGTGGAACGTTGTGTCGGATTGTTCCAGGCTGCACAGCGGGATCCGCATTGCTGCTAAGGTACTGGCGAACATCAGATTGATGCCGTTGTCGCCGTCCATAAAGACGCGGCTCATGTCAAACCCTCCGATCTGCGCCTCGAGCACCAGGGCAGCATGACCTGGGCGAGGGACCTGGCAAGGGTGGTCTGAGCGGCTGAACGTGATGCAGGACTCCGATCCGCTGAGGTACTCAGGGATGGTGGGTGGAGCGGTCACAGCCAGGATGATCTGACGGGTGATTTTCTTCTGCACCTTGTTTGTTGGGCGCCCTTTTTGGATCATCAACGCTCCTTTCGGCGGGGGATACCCGTGCCCACCGTTATTATGCGCGGGTGCGACTGGGTGGTTCGAGCCTCCCGTAGGTGGTGGTGGAGGAGCTCCATGTGCGATCTCGCCTGGTGCGGGTGCGTTCCCGTATCCAGGGTTTGGGGCTTGCTGCCTCATCTGAGCCATGCTCTCGCTGAGTTTATGGAACTCGCAGCAGTATTTGAGCATGTGGCTTGCCTTCTTCTTGTCATCCTGCTTGTCGATGTAAAAGTGGATGGTGCATGGACCCGACAGTTTATCGAATGCTGAGGGTTCATCGTCATGGCCACGGCGTTGCCATGACTGCGTTGGGCGTCCTCCGTCGCGGGAGTTGCTTCCACAGTATCTGACATTGCTGCGGTTGCCGTCACTACGGTGGTCGACGTAGCCAGCCGTGACCATGTCGGGTCCATCGTGATCGTCGTATACGCGTGATCTTCTCTTGCTATGGCGCTCACGTCGCCGGCCGTAGTCGTCTTCCTCCTCTGAATGCGCTCGGTGGATAGAGTCCTCGCCATCAGCCCACCTTTTGGCGATGTCTATTAGGTGGTCTAGTGTGTTGGGCTTAACGCGCCCAAGTTCTTCTTTGAAGTCCTGGCGTTTGACGCCGTCCTAGAAGGCGTCGATAGCTCTCTCCTCGGATATATGTGCCGCGGAGTTCTTGGTGTTGGACCAGCGCAGTATGTACGAGAGAATGGATTCGCCCGTTCGTTGGGTGTAGGCCCGCAGCTCCTCGATCGAGGCAGGCCTCTTGCTGGTGCCCTTGAAGTTTCGGACGAAACTGTACGCCAGCTCCTCCCAGCTTCGGATGGATCCCGAGGATAGGCTGCTGAGCCAGATCTGGGCTGCGCCTGTTTCCGCCGTGTAGCTTGACGAACGACAGGTGATCGCTAAGCCACGCCTTGGGGTCATGTGTACCGTCGAACTTCGGAGTGTCCGAAGGAAGCTTGAAGTTTCGCGGCATCCGCGTCCGCCGAACGGATCTGCTAAAGCATCGGGCTCCGCAGAGTTCTCCTTCATCGTCGTCCTCTTTGGATTCGGATGAGCATACGCGCTTAGCGCGCGCTTTGTCGATTTTGCGCTGGCTTAGCTTGTTTCGAGCGTCGTAGTCGCGGCTGCGACGGTGCGAGATCTTGTGCCTTCGAGGAAGGTCGTGCTCTTCGTCCTCGGATGAGGGCGTGGGGCTGCGGTTGAACCTGACCGCAACCTTCTTCTTTGGCTCCGCAGGAGCTTCTCCGTGGAGCGCGGCTCCAACGAGTCCGAGTCCGGTGAGCGCGGACTTGTGCATGGCCCTCTTCGGGTCCCCCTCCGGAGGTGGATTGGACGCGAGGTACGCGGTGGCTACCATGATCGCAGCTTGCGGCGTCTTCGGGATGACGTTGCCGTCGGCATCCATCTCCATGAAGAACGCGTTGAGGGATCTATTCACCTCGCGGCGTGCCTTGGGATCCATGTTCTCTGTGCGAGAACGGTGCTTATTGCCATGGTTTCCATGCGAGCTGGAGCCGATGCCCATGGAGGAGAGCGCAGCTCGCCGCGCGCTGGATTCCGAGGCTGCTTGCTTGCGCTTGTCGAGCACCTCTTGCATCCGCGGTTCCTTCTTGTGCTCCTCGACGAGGAGCATGTGGTATGCCATCAGCAGGTCCCGTGAGGCATCGGCGGGCAGGATCTTGTTGCCTGCTACGGCCTCGCGTGCTTGAGCCCATTCCTCCTCGCTGAGGTGGATGACCCGATCAATGTTGTCCCCGTTGGGTGGGGGGACTGGCTTCTTCTGTTCCCACCGTTTCTACCCTGCGGGTTGGGTGGCGGGTTGTGTTCCTGATCCTGTATGACCGCGGCGCAGTGGTAGCGCTTGTAGATCGGATCACTGCTGCCGCAGCATTCGGATCCGGAACCGTAGGTCCCTTCATCCGATGGTGGATCGCACAGATCTGAGTTGCAGCTGCTGCTGTCATAGGACTCATCTGTCGATGGTGATGTGCGTAGCACGGGGTGTGGAGCCCATGAAGCAGGCCTGATCGACGGCAGGGGCACCCGCTCCGGGAGGCGGAGAGTGCCAATCTGCCCCACCTGGAAGCAGAAGCTCCCGAACAGGATCTAGAGTCCGTCGCCAACGAGCTCGAAGTCCTACAGGGTGGCCGGCGAGTGGGCGGTGAAGTCGAAGGTGCCGAAGAGGAGATGACTCTCCGTCGCCGCAGAATTGTAGATCTCTTTGGTTGGGACTGTCACGATCGCACAATCAGCGCCCCCAATTCCCACAGACGGCGCCAATTGACAAGGTTTAATCTCGTCAATGCCCATTGTTATGGACTTGGGTTTTGGAGAAGATGGGGATGCTGGAGATCACGGAACGGTTAGCAAACAAGCAACACGGGGACACGAGGTTTACCCAGGTTCAGGTCCCCAGAGGGAAAACCCTACTCCTGCTTGTCTGCTCTATATGGTGGAACCGAAGGTTACAGGGGTGCGCAGATGCAATCTGGCGTAGATGTGTGTATGCGGTGGTATGCGAGAGATTGTAAGAGACCTCCTCATCGTGCCCTCCTGGCCTTTATATAGAGGTAGGCAGGTCCTAGGCACAGATCGAGTCGGTTACAGGTTTTAGGGTTTACCCCTTTTGAATTTTCTATCTACTCTAGTCTTGCTCTCCAAGGATTCGAAGGCGTCATGGGCCTTGGCCACCCGAAATTCTTCATGGGCCGGCGTATATTTGTCGTGGACCTTCCTTGGGCTGGACCAGGTATGCTAAGGTCGTGTACCCGTAGGGTATAACCATGTCAGGCGGTGCAAGGCAAGGGGATGACACACCGTGCTTCGGGGATGGCGGACGACGGCGGCCAGTGGCCTAGGCGGTCGGCGGTGGGAGGTCGTAGGCAGGGGCGGCACTGTCGTCCCGGCCTTGGCCTCCGGATGGTGATGGCAGGAGCATGTCGAGACCGATCTCGACCGTTTCCTGTCGGATCTGTTGCAGCCGGCAGCGGGATGGCTTCTGGGTTCGTCCGGCTTCACGAGTTCACCTAGTGCTACGAGCCCGGGCATGGTGGTGGTGGACTTTCTCCCCTATCGGAGTTGGTCGGCCGATCGAATAAAGGTGGATCGGCCTAGGGTCCCTCTTGTGTGGATATGATCACCTTCCTGAGGATGGTTCTTGATTTGGCCGGAGTGGGGAGTTCCGGAAGGCTCCGTCGGCGAATGTACCAGCACTTCTATGCCTGCAGTTCGCTGGATCGGATGGTATTCGATCGTGGGCACCCATGTCTTATTCCGACCATTTGGTTCAGGAGAGAGCGCCACGAAGCTCTGTCCTTTGTTGCCACCAGGCGACTGTCGATCCATGGTGAAGTCAGAGGTGGAGAATTCATGAAGGGCAGGTTTGGAGATCTATCTATGGAGGTTTGAGTCGCCGTACAGTTGAGGGACTTGCTTCGTGTTCTGGGCTAAACAGCAGCCATATGTAAGTGGCCCCCACATGTGAATTTCAGAATCTTACCTTTCGGGGTGAAAACCCAAGGTCTGGCCTTAGCTGGTTGTGCCTGGCAATGGCCTTGTTGAAGGCATTGTTTTGAGAGTGAGGATTATCTTCAGGGTGAAAATCTAGATCTTTGATCAGACGACGACGGCCCTTGTGCACTATTCACTTCTTGGAGGCATCACTTTTGAAGAGCCTGGAGTTCAGGTGTTGTATTGTTGGTGGTTGTACTGTTGCTGCTAGGACCGGAACATTGTAGCAGGTCTTTTTTTTTCTTAGTTTTCTTTATCTTGTTGGTTGTGTGCATCCGTAATGCCAATTGTGTATTGCGTTGTTGCAGAGGCCGGGTGTGGTATCTCTTGATATTAATATATGCTCCTTTCCAAAAAAAAATCCCTCTCTCCACTAGACCATATGATGTCTATATCCTAGTGTGTGTATATATATGTAAACTTGACGGATGTGTAGTGTCAATTCAAGAAAAGTCTAACCAGCAAATTAAACTGCAGATTGAAGAATTACTTTACATTTTATCCTTGTACATATTTGTAGCAATGCCTGCAAAATTAGAGAAAAAAACTTTAATCAGAAGCAGTCTCAAGTAGAACTTATATGACTTAGTCTCCAGTAGAACTTATATGACTTTCAACTGAGATTTTTAAAAAAATTGATAACCTATAGCAGCAAGTAGAAACTACATGTCTTCACGCCAAGAGTTGACAATTTGGTTTCACACGATGAGCTCGTCCATACACAAATACTCACTATCTACTATGTCTGCAAAAAGTCATATCAGGAGCTCTCATGTATTGAAGACAATTACATGTGAGTCCTGAAATCAATGTAGGAATGCACAACCACTGCAGCAGAAACAGTCTTACTCGAATCGCAGCACATAGTTAAGATAGGCTGAATGGTGACACATAATTTTAATAGAAAAAACACAGTTAGCCTTCCATCATAGTTGCAAAAACACTGTTGCCCTTCATGTTTGGACTCCCATTCTTCATGAAATACATCTGGAGTAGCCACGGAATTTCCCATTGTATGTTCAGCGACTGTTTGGTCAGATTGCTGCAAGCAAATATGTTTAAGGGGGTCATGGTCGCTCCATGCACACAAAGAAGAAATTATACAGAATTTACATTTTGTCAACAAACCAAGAATGGTCTTAATACCTTGTTCAGTTTTGTCATTGACATGTTCAGTCTATAGATATAAAATGGTGTTCAATAGGCTGATTGATTTTATTTACTATGCTCTTGATGCTTGAACACTTTCGAGTGAATATTTACCTATTGAACCTGATATGCAATATTTATATGGTTAGTGTAAGAGGCTTGGTTGTTGTCGTTGTAGTGGAAGAGGTGCTGGTGATATGCAATAGTTGCCTCAGAATTACATATCAAAAAGTACTCAATAAATTTGTATGTAAGTATTTTTCATAAAAATCTGCAAACGTTGGACGCTGATAGGTCAAAAGGCCTCTATAATGCTGCAGGTTGAAATAAGAATGCGTCTAAACTTCGAATATGACCAAGGGATGGATGGGGATATACACAATGCACTAACAGTTAAGAAATCCAAGTGTATTACAGATCAGAGGCGTGCCCACTTTTTAGAATGGTACGATACAGCGAAAACAAGAAAGGACATCACATCATTCAAATCAGATAAAAAGTGCAAAGAAAATTTGGAAATAATCAGTTAAAAAATAACAAAGAAAACCAACACACATGGGATGATCAGCCACTACAATCGATGCACAGCCAAAACACCATGAAGAGGATACGCAGTAAACATTGAATCATAACATTCCTAGTAGCGATAGGTTGACCTAAGACGCCTTGACGCCATCGCTCATAGAAAAGTAACCATTTATTCAGCTGGGTCCGCATGCGGCACTGGACATAACCGCTCCAAGCTACATGGCGGTCAATAAGTCCCCATCGTCGGCCTCGTTCAGCTTCAGGCAGGGCGTCGATTCGTAAAACACCTGACGTTTCCATTTCGTCGACCTCGTTCAGCAAGAGGCAGTCCTCGAGAAATGGTCTTGACTCTCGAGATGGAACATATATACATGTTGAGGTATGCACCTTTTGAAGAACAATTTGAAGGTACCTGTTGCACTCCATCCTTTATGGTTATCTCTTCAGATTCATCATCGTCATTAGACTGAAGTTGAGTATATTAGCTAGAGGGTGGGAGGGACTAATGGAACTCCCTGCAAAATCGTAGAAACACTTGGTTAGTGCCATACTGACATATGAACTTGGTTATACCGTCTCATTATTAGAAATACCAAGTAAAGCAATCAGGAAATAAACTTGCTCAGTGTCATCTCAAATTGGTCACATTGTTTCATGCCTGCTACTTTACCCAAAACCACTGTAATTTGTTAGGAAGTGTCACTGATTGTATCACTCAAGCATGTGCGACAAATAGTAGTGCTAGTTCAAGTTGATTGATTCTGTGCAGTTCATATTTACCATCCGCATAAGAGAGAGGAATGCAAATTCAGAGACGGTTCCCATTAGGATGCAATGAATTCAAAAAATGCAACCACTATTGTTCCATCAGGAACTAAGAGGATGGAAACGCCGTCCACCATCACCAGGGTGCTTAGGATGTGGTCATTTGTCAACAAAAAAAAATAGAACCAAATTCCTTATTTGTGTCTGGTTATCATAATTAATGCCTCTTTCCAAACTCTGTCAAAACTACTCACTAATTGGCACACTCCACACACTAGCCGAGCGATGGTGATTGGAATTGATTAACCCAACATATAAACACACTTGCACATCTCAACGAATTAAATTATATACTCACTTCTTTCTCCGTGGCAACTTCTTTGATTCTTCTCAGTGTTGCTCTCAAATCCCGAGATTATTTCTCCTTACAAAGAGAAACACACACTTAAACATATCATCAATAGCAGAGCTGAACAGATAAACAAGAAAATAGATATCCACCACACTACCTTGTTGAAGGAAACAGCTAGCGGACGCTGGAATTGGGAGGAACCATAAAAAGCACTCCAATCGATGCACCCAGTAGGAGTACTGATTGGTAGGGGTAGCATAACTTGACAAACAAGTAAACTGACGGCTTCATAATCAAACTTCATTGAAGAATCAATGATTTTTTTTGTCAGGGATGGAGGCGTTACTTCCTTATTATAGATAACAATTCACATCTATACTATGTATTGGAAGGTGTCCAGTAGTGAGAGTTCTAAATATCTAGAAGTGTTCAGTTGCAAAGAACTCAATGACAATAGCCCATATACATGCCACCGTGATGGTGACAAAAGCATTAGGAGACCTTCCGGTGGATCCTTCGAGGCGTCTCCGCCACTGTATAATAGGTTCTTTGAGACACTGTAGAACAATTTAAATATAATTAGCCAATAAAAACCCAAAAAGAGGTACTGAGCTTAAGGCACTTTAATGTGTTGTTGGTTAGCAAAAAATAACAGAAAAATTAGCTAGTGATACTCCAATTTAACAATTGCAGTAGTACATAACTGAATTTGCATACATTCATGTTCGATAAATCAAACAAGAGACATAATGAAGTTGTACTCTAAGTGGACATATTCTCCAGCAATGTCTTTTAGATTAGATATTTTCTACAACTGAATTCAGATCGGTAGATACCAAACAATTCCTTCAATATGCACATTTTCTTTCCAACTAAAAAACACACTATTTTCTGAAGATTCGTCATAATCATATTTTATCATGAGGATCCAAATCTTTGTTGAAAGTGCACAAGGCCCCACTCGTATCATTAGTAACATGGAAAGTATGCAAACTGTGGGTAGAAACTATAAGTAGTGTATATATGAGGAAGAAAGGAGCACTGACCATGTTGACTGTTGGAGGCTATGGCCAGTGACCTCTGGTCGTCATAGAGCACCGGCATACCAAAATATGTGGCAAAGAAGGCGTTGATCTCAGCCAGCTTCTGGACCGCCATGGCCACATCTGCCTGGCGCGACATCACGTCCCCACGACTTTTTTTGCAGCGATCTGTCCAAGATTCGTGACGTGACCATAGTGGCGGCCTCCTTGGTGAGCGCACAGGTGATAAAATCCTTCCTAGTCACGCGGTGAGGAAGGGGGCGAACGGATCCGTGGAGGCTCTCCTCCTCTCATTCGTCCCCAACCTGTTAGCGTCGTCAGTCCAGGACCAGAAAAGGGGATCAGGCCATCGTGGAGGCTGCTCCTATAGGATTATGGCTGTGCGCATGTCATGACCATCCATGGTTGGGAATTTGTCGTGGTATTGTCGACGAGTACGTCATGGAGGGGTCCTCACAGTGCGTGTTTAGAGACGTGGGGGAAGGCGGACGGTTGACGGGTACGAGGTAACACAGCTTACCCAGGTTCAGATCCCACGACGATGGAGGAATCCTACTCCTGCTATAAATCACTATAATGGCAATACGCCGAGTTACAGGGATCGATTCGCTGTGCGAGGTATGAGTTAATTTGTTCCCTAAAGGCTCCCATAGGCCCGACTTATATAGTCGTCAGGTCCTAGGGTTACAGGGAAAAGTCCTAGCCGGACAGGTTACAGAGTCCTACACTGCCTATTACTAATCTAGCGTGTCTTGCACTCCAAAGCTCCAGGTACGTCGGTGACTCCTTCGTAGCCTTCCTTTATCCAGCATGCGTCTTCCTTCTGGATCCATTTAACTGGGCCGCCCAGCAGGCCATGGGCCTTGCTACCAACTATGAGCCACCCGAGTTATTCGGATAGAGGACATGCTATGAGGATACTCATATAACATATCCCCAACAGTAGCCCCCGGAGAACTCCGAGATCTTGCGCCGTCTTGCCTCTTCACGTTGAATGCTTTGTCTAGATGGATGTCGGCAAATCGTCAAGCAACATCTTGTAGTCCTCCCAAAGAACCCTGCAAGGTTTTCTCCGTCTTCAACTTGTAAGCCCGAGAATTGTTGAATCTTCTATCGTACTCTTCCGTAGCCGTATTGGATCCGTCCATTCCGGAATATTCCGATGTGATGGTTCACCTGCCAGTGACAGCTAGGGCGACGTAGACATAGGTCAGCAACGCCTCGTAACTCACACATGCAGAAAACGCAATCATGTCTAATTTCCCCGCGCGAGCGATACAAACCGTTGGCGGCGACGGTTGGCAACGTGGCGAAATTTCTGCACACGCGCCCGCACACGTCGTCCACGCGTCAACCGTTCGATCATTCCGCACGAATCTTGATGCCGGAGGTTATAAATTATAACGGCGATGGAAATTTTACTTTTCACCTCATTCTCCTCTGCATCATCTTCTTCCTCCAGCGAGCGCCTCCTCGAGCTCTCCGTGCACAGTGCGAAAAACCCTAGCCCCTCGACCTTCCCCAGTCACCACCGCAATCCTTCCATGGCCAGTAGCAGTTCCTCCCCCTCCATGGTGGCGTTAGGCGATGCTGCGACGAAGCCGGCGAGCTCCGTCATCGTGCCCCCAGAGGGTCTGGTTATTCCCAAATCCGCGGTGGTCGAAGCCACCGGCGGCGACCATAACTCAGCGGCGATGGAGCTGCTAGAGGAGGAGCATGACTCCCACAAGGGCGATTGGCGCGGTTCGGATATTATGGGCCGCGATATCAAGGAATTGATCATCGAGGGATACCTCCCCGCGACGGAGGGGCTCGCCTGGCGGGTGGCGCCGGCCGGCGAGGTCACACCTTCTCCCCAAGCCGGAGAAAAGGTGTACCTCAAAGCACAACTGGTACGCGGCGTCTCCCTGCCCATATCCAACTTTTTCCTTGCTGTCCTCAACCATTACCGAGTACAGCCTCAGAACCTCTCTCCCAATAGAATCTTAGCTCTTAGAAACTATGCGGCGCTTTGCGAGGGTTATTTAGGGATTAGGCCTAGGCTAGATCTCTTCATCTATTTCTTCACCGTCAAGCGTGAAGCCGAAGCCGACAAGGACGAGCTTAGAAATTGTGGCACCATTAGTTTTAAGATCCGGCCTGTCCGGCGGTTCCCCGACATCGTCGGCCACGAGTCTTGCAAGAACTAGCAACGGACGTACCTCTATGTCCCAGATATCCCTCTGGCCGGCCGAGAAGTGACGTACCTGGACTTTGTTGATGGAGCTGCCGCCGAAGCCTCGACATGGAGGTCCCAGGCCTCCCTTCCCTCCGACATCGATGCTTCCCGCGCTATAAGGCGGATAGAGTGGTTCGTAGATACGGGTTTGACCGGATTGGACCTAGCCATGTGTTGGTTCATCAGACAGATCCAGCCTCTACAGCACCGCTTGAAGTTGATGCACGAGTATACCAACGAGAGGAAGGATAGCCCCTGCATCTCCGAGGACAACTTCTTGAGCGACTTCGTCAAGCTCCGCCTCAAGGACATCGTCAAGGTGAAGGATAGGAAGCGTGGCTTCACCATCACCTACGACATGTTCGTAGAGAGAAAGTGCCCAAAGGTACCTTTTTATTTTCCGTGTATGACATATACTCTAGTTCTTCCGTCTAGCCATTACCATCTCATCTAACACGGTGGTTCTTCACTTAACAGCTCAGCGACATAGATGAGGATAGCATATGGCTCCCCAAATCTATGATCCAAATATGAAGGAAGTCACCGTCGTGTCCGACGACGATGCCCCGTTGGCGTGAAAGCGAAAGAGGTCCACCTCTGACGCTGCCGACGGAGGCAAGGAAAAGAAGATGTAGGGTGGAGCCTCCAAGAAGACTACGGCCGCCCTGGAGGCGGAGAAAAGAAAGGTTACAGGGATCCCCTTTGCCAAAGCACCCCCTCTTGTGTAAGCTTCTTTCTCTCCGACATTGCCCATTGTTTGTCTTATTTCTGTACTTATACTTTTTGTACGTTTCAGGAAGAAAGCCACAACCAGTTTGAAGAGGACCTCCAAGACTTTGGGGGCTTCTAAAAACATTAAGGATATGTTGCATCGTGACGTTTATCCCCACACATCTCCCGCCATCGCCCCTGTCACTCCCATCGTCAAGCCTGCATCCGCTCCGACAAGCTCTCAAGCTAAAGAAGCATCTGGCCCTTCCGTGTAGACTCAGGTGCCTCCACAGAGCTCGCTATTGTCGGCGAACAGGCGACGCAGGAGAGTGCCGCACACCAAATGGCTGAAGCTCCAGCTAAGGATGCCATCGGTAGCGGTAAGGCGGTGGTGGAAGGTGGTACATCTGCCAAAGGCGGCGCCTCCGCACCCAAGAAGACCATAGAGTTCCCGAAGATAGTCTATCCGGTACTTACGCCGGGTAGCACTGCTCTAGTTCCTGGTGCGGTGCCGACATCTCCAATGTGCGGCCTTTGGGAGCTTCTCCGGCAAGCAGAAATCTTGCAAGGAAACAATTTGTCCTTTGGCAAGTTGCTTGCTGAGAGTGCTACAAACCTCAAGATAATTGCGCTTGTAAGTTTTATTTGCCTTTTGCTTTTCATATGAGTATACCACTTTAGCCCCTGAGGATTTAGACGGAAAACCATAGGTCTTTGCATATAAATTCTCTAAGAGTGACTAAGCTAGAAAACTTCTCACTATAGCCCCCAAGCATATAGTTTGAATGAATTATTCCGACTTGATGCTTTCAGAGTAGCATACGCACTGTATATAAATTTCGATACTATAGCCCCCAAGCTTCTAGTTATAACCGAATTAGTTCCGACTAGATTCTTAAAGAGAAGTTAAGCATATGACTGAGTTAAAAACTTTATACTGTAGCCCCCAAGCTTCTAATCAAAAACTTAATTAGTTCCGACTAGATGCTTAAAGAAAGACTAAGCATATTGCTAAGTTACAAAACTCTCGCTGTAGCCCCCGAGCTTCTAGGTGGAAATTCTCTGGCTAGATGCTCCAAGTAGACCAAACAACGTTTAACTTTCTTCTTTCCATAGAATGAGAATGCTTGGAGGGGTGTCGCCAACGACAAGTACCAGAAGATGCGCGCGGACTTGGAAGCTGAAAAGGGTAAAACTGCCTTCTTGAAGGAACAGATCATCAAGAGCAAGCTTCTGTTTTTCCTTTCTTTTTCGTATTCTGACTTGATCTTGTGTATTCTCCGAGTACTCACTGTGTACTTTTCTTTCTCCGACTTCCAGAAACCATTTCCAAGTCCAAGGATATTGTTGAGCAATCCAAGCATATTCAGTAGCTGGATAGCGAAAACAAGATCCTTAAGCAGGAGAGGAAGGACATGCTGAAGATGCATGAAGACTCTATGAAAGCCCTGCAAGACTCCGCCAGCGAGGAGATGAACCGCTTGAAGGAGGAAATCGCTATCCTGAAAGAGCAAAAGAAAGCCGTTGATGCACAAAATCAGCGTCATCTTGAAGCGTACAGGATCCTCCGACAAGAACGGGACTCCATGGAGGATACTCTCCAACAGGCTGAGACTAGCATATTCAGTAAGTGATTCTCCATCTTGGACTTCTGTAATATGAATACTCTGAATTTTTGAACTCATGCGCTCCTTTGTCAGAAATTCGCAACTCCTATGTGTTTAACCCGATCGCCTCCTCCGCCAAAGGAATGCATGGTCCTTGCCGGCAACTTGATTAACACCGCCATCAAGCAGGCCAAGGAGATAGCCAAACCCCTCCAGATTAACATCAAGGCATCAGACTCTGTGGCGAAGTTCTCGGAGATTCTGCGTCGAGCCCCCGAGCGTATCTCAAGCTGGAAAGCTTCATGTGCACGGGTCGGTGCAAGGATGGCGATGTCCATGGTCAAGGCACATTACAAAAATGCCGACATCGACACGGTGACCTCCGGTATCCCCGACGTAGATGACGAAGGCCAAAAGATAAACCACGAATCTATCTTGGCGTCACTCGCGGGTTATGACACCAGAGTCGCCGAGTTGGTCGACGTTAATGTCTTTGTGCCCATGAAAACCATCGATGGCGGTAACCAAAGCTCCTCCGAGTCCCATTGCCGACTTCGAGGAAGGTGACTCTCCTGCTGCCGACGATGCTGCTTCCAAGTCGCCTGAACCAGAGGAATGAAAAACAATTTGTAATATTTGTTTCCTCTATAATGTGTATGTGGAAAAACTATGTGTGTAACTTAAGGCGGAAAACAATGGTTGTTATTTCCTGCTACTCAAGAACTGGCTCCAACATGTATATATTTTTTAAGCAAGTGCTGGCTTATCCATTACTTTGGTTTTTATGCTTGACTTTTCGTGAGTCGGAAGACTCGCTGTCGGAACCATGCGCTCAGGTGATGATGCCCAATGGCACCGTCAATAACCTAAGCACAAAATCGCCGACAAAAAGTGTCGAAAGTCACTACTCCAGAATCCACATAAAAACGACAAAGAACGTGTAGACCAGAAAACTTAAGCTAACGCCCGTAGGTAGAATTTTCACAAGCGCAATCACAAAGCTTGTGCATAAAGATTTTATACGATCCATAAAATGAACACTAAAGGAGGTAAAAGACTCAGAAATATGAGTGAACCAAATAGCTTTACTTCATTGATCATATAAGAGATACACAATTAGATATAAAATTCTAAGTGTATAAAGGACGTAGATGTGCTATGTTCCATGGCCGATCAAGCTCCGGATAGTCATCATACGGGTCACGTCGTTTACGCTTATGATCCTCGTTGGGTCTATCCTTCAGTTCATGATTGTCAACGAGGTAGTAAGACCCATTGAGCAGAGCCTTGCTTATGATGAACGGTCCTTCCCATGGCGGGGATAATTT
Organism: Avena sativa; assembly: GCA_916181665.1. Classification (NCBI taxonomy): domain Eukaryota; kingdom Viridiplantae; phylum Streptophyta; class Magnoliopsida; order Poales; family Poaceae; genus Avena; species Avena sativa. The sequence continues at coordinate 253,722,673 of OV702280.1, forward strand.
GTGTGACTTCTTCTACTTAAGTCGGAGCACCAGATCCCCTCTTTATACGAGCGATGCCGGACGCGGCGACTATGGTAGCTGTGTAGCTTCTGTTGGTAGATGGCGGATCTTTGGCATGCCAAAACGCGCTCCTCTTCGAGAAGGTCCACATCTAGGCGTCTGGATTCTTGAGCGTCATCTTCGTCGTAGGCGGCAACTCTTGGTGCATCGTGAAGGATGTCGGAAGGCAGGATGGCTTCTCCTCCATATACCATGAAGTAAGGGGTGTAGCCGGTGGATCTGTTGGGTGTAGTTCATAAACTCCACAGTACAGATGGCAATTCTTCCGCCCAAGCTCCAACTGCTCTATGCAGCGGTGCTTCAAGACGTGGCTTTATTCCCTGCAGGATTAATCCATTGGCTCGCTCAACCTAACCATTGGATTGTGGGTGTGCCACAGATGCAAGGTCAAGTCGGATGCCCTTCTCCCAACAATAAGCTTCCACTTCTCCGAGTAACAAGTTGCTGCCGTTGTCGGTGATAATGCTATGTGGGAGACCAAATCTCACCACTAGATCCTGGACAAACCTAAGGGCAGTTGCCCCATCGAGCTTTCTAGTGGGTTTAGCTTCTATCCATTTGGTGAATTTATCAACTGCTACTAGCAGATGCGTAAACCCACATGGTGTCGTCTGCAACGGACTAACCATGTCCAGCCCCCAGACTATAAACGGCCAAGTTATTGGTATTGTTCGCAATTCTTCAGCGGGAACATGTGGTTGTCGGGCATAATACTGGCCTCCCATGCATGTTTTAACCAGCTTGTCGGCGTCCGCCTTCGTGGTCAGCCAGTAGAATCCTTGCCGGAAAGCTTTAGCAACCAACGATCGGGGAGCGGCGTGATGCCCACAATCTCCGAGATGGATTTCGCGGAGGATTTCAATACCTTCTTGCTAGGAAACACACTTAAGGTATACACAAGTAGTGATTCTTTTGTAGAGCTATCCATTGATTATGGTATATCCCTTTGCTCGACGTACTATTTGCCGTCTTTCGACTTCGTCGTCGGGCAAAGTTCCGTGTTCGAGATACTCCATGAACGGTTTTGTCCAAGCCGGAGGGACCTTTGCCACCATGTGGATGAAAGAGTCTACTCTGTCCGGGTTGTCGATGTCTGCTCCCTTCACTGATGGTGTCCGTAGATGCTCCAGGAAAACTCCAAGCGGAATTCGTTTGCGCCCTGATCCAAGCTTAGACAAAAGATCAGCCGCCTCGTTTTGCTCCCTAGGTACATACTTGACCTCGTAGCCCAAGAAGCTCTTGGCTATCTCGTCCACTTCGTCTCGATATGCCGCCATCATAGGGTTCCGCGCATTCCAGGTGCCAGCCACCTGCTGGGCAACCAAGTCGGAATCTCCACAGCAAACTATGCGCTTGATGCCAATATCCTTGGCTACGCGTAATCCGTGAATGCGTGCTTCATACTCCGCCATGTTGTTCGTAGCCTCGAAGTGGATTTGCAGAATGTAGTGTAGCTTGTCTCCAGTTGGTGACTGTAGCAATACACCAGCCCCCGAGCCGTTGAGCAGTTTTGATCCGTCAAAGTGCATCACCCAATATTCTGGTTCCGACAATGGGGTAGCATCTGGCATCTCCGTCCAATATGCAATAAAATCCGCCAAGGCTTGTGATTTGATAGTGTCGCGTCGCTTGTAGGTGATCTCGAAGGCGGCAAGTTCAATGCCCCACTTCGCGACCCTTCCTGTAGCGTCGCTGTTGTTGATGATGTCGGACAATGGAGTCTTTCTCACCACTATGATGGGATGCTCCTAGAAATAGTGCCTCAGCTTCCGAGAAGCAAGGAATACTCCATAAGCTATCTTTCGGTAGTGCGGGTAACGCTGCTTGGACTCCGTCAATACCTCGCTTACATAGTAAACTGGTCATTGAACTCCGTGCTCATAGCCTGGTTCCTTCCGCTCTACCACGACGACGATGTTGATTACTCGGTTGGTGGCCGCCATGTAAATTAACATGGGTTCTCCAGGCTCGGGTGCTGCAAGGATAGGCGCTGAGGAAAGAATCTCCTTGAGCTGCTTCAATGTTGCATCTACTCCGTCCGTCCACGTGAATTTGTCCGCCTTCTTCAGCAACTTGTATAGCAGCAGAGCCTTCTCTCCAAGTCGGCTGACGAACCGACTAACTGCTGCAACACAACCTATTAGTCGTTGTATGTCCTTTAGGCATGTCGGACGGTTTATGTTTAAGATGGATTTGATTTTCTCTAGGTTGACCTCGATTCCGTGCTGAGAAACGATGAAGCCCAACAATTTGCCAGCTGGAACCCCGAAGACGCACTTCTTAGGGTTAAGCATCATATTGTATTTTCGGAGATTATCAAAGGTTTCTTTTAAGTCGGAGATTAAGTCATTTGACTTTTTAGACATCACCACTATATCGTCCACATAGGCGTGAACGTTCCGACAAATTTGATCGTGTAGGCAATGTTGCATTGTCCGCTGGTACATAACACCTGCGTTTTTCAGCCCAAAGGGCATCATAACATAGCAAAACGTGTCGTAGGGGGTACTGAATGAAGTGGCCAATTGGTCCGACTTCCTCATCTTGATATGGTGGTATCCTGAGTATGCATCGAGAAAACACAAAAGTTCCGAACCAGCCGTCGAGTCAATGACTTGGTCAATGCGAGACAAAGCAAACGGATCTTTGGGGCATGCTTTGTTCAAGCCGGTGTAATCAACACACATTCTTAATTCTTTGGTTCCCTTTTAGGGGACAAGTACAGGATTAGACACCCATTGGGTGTGAAGGACTTCTCGGATAAAACTAGCCTTAAGTAACCTAGCTATCTCTTTGTCTATGACGCCATATCTTCTCATCTCCAAAGCGTCGTAGAGGTTACTTCACTGGTTGGCATTTTGGATCAATGTTCAAGATGTGCTCGGAAAGTTCCCTAGGTACACCTTTCATGTCGGCAGGTTGCCAGGCAAATATGTCCCTGTTCTCACGGAGGAACTCGACGAGCGCTCTTTCCTATTTGGGATCCAGGTTTGTCCCAATGGCGGTGACCTTGGAGGCATCGCCTACCACAAGTTCCACCAGCTTGGTCTCGATGGCGGCCTTGAATGCTGGAGTGGATTCGGAAATCTGTTTCTTCGACGCGGGCATCTCCGAGACATCGACCTTGCTATGGATCTCCTTGAATTCTTCGCTGTAGAGGACAGCTTCCGCGTAGGCTTCTTCCGTGTAGGTCATCAATCTCGCAGGTCTTGATGCTCCTCCGACTCCCAGGGAACTAGTGCCCGAGTCGGTTTCGCCAATGAAGAGGTGGATGTCTCCGATAGGAACGATCGAACACCGCGTAGGGTTCGTCTTCGCCGGGATCCAGAACTCATCGGGAGGGACGATCGGAACGTTGCCGGATAAGAGAACATGACCGATGGCTACGGTTTTGCCGATTCCCGCAAAGATCTTGGTCCTCTCCCGCTGAAGAGCCTGAAGCACCTCTTGCCCCACGGTGGACGCCAACTGTCATGGTATTACCGACGAGTACGCCATGGAGGGGTCCTCACAGTGCGTGTTTAGAGACGTGGGGGAAGGCGGACGGTTGACGGGTACGAGGTAACACAGCTTACCCAGATTCAGATCCCACGACGGTGGCGGAATCCTACTCCTGCTATAAATCACTATAATGGCAATACGCCGAGTTACATGGATCGATTCATTGTGCGAGGTATGAGTTAATTGGTGCCCTAAAGGCTCCCATAGGCTCGACTTATATAGTCATCAGGTCCTAGGGTTACAGGGAAAAGTTCTAGCCGGACAGGTTATAGAGTCCTACACTGCCTATTACTAGTCTATCGTGTCTTGCACTCCGAGGCTCAGGGTACGTCGGTGACTCCTTTGTAGCCTTCCTTTATCCGGCATGGGCCTCCCTTCTGGATCCATCTAACTGGGCCACCCAGCAGGCCATGAGCCTTGCTACCAACTGTGGGTCACCCGGGTTATTCGGATAGAGGACATGCTATGAGGATACCCATATAGCATATTCCCAACAGAATCCCTATCTGGGCGGGCTAGTGGAGGTGGGGCGGCGGATGGAATACCGTGACGTCGAGCTCGAGGTGTTGTGTGAATGGGAGAGGACGGGGGAGGCAGTCTCTGAGCAGAGGAATCAGCGGCGGCGACTGGTGAGAGAGGAGCAGGGACCTACTACCTAGCGAGCGTTTCCTGCTTCCGGATAAGCCCACTTGTCGGTGCTAAGCCTTGTCCGGGCCTGGGGTGTGCGAGTGTGACGAAGGGGAGCGACGTATCGCGCGACGACGGAACACGTCTTTTTTAGTTATAATATAGTTAGTAGAGAGTAGAGATAGAGAAGATGGATGCAGCTTGAGGAATACCTTGTCTCCAACTGTGAACTCATGTTCAGTGCGGTGTTTGTTTGCTTCAGACGATGCTGAGCACGGAGAAGTTGTTGCTTCTGTAGCTCCTGCATGATTTCTCGTCCGCAAAGCCACGTTGCTAGATTAGGAAAAACACATTGATCAACCTGAAGGGTCTCAAATTCACGAGGCAGCCGTCCCAAGAGATCACCTGAAAGGGTGTCATGCCCGGAACAGAGTGCACTGACGTATTGTACCAGTACTCTGCCAAATGCAGCGAGTGGAACCAAGTGCCAGGGCAAGAACGGACAACACAACGGAAATATGTTTCTAGACATTGGGTCACTATTCCGTCTGGCGGTCGCTCTGTGGGTGATAGGATGAACTAAGGTGAAGTTCAGTCTTGGATAGGCTGCGGAATAACTCTTTCCAAAGTGTGCTCGGTCAGATACGGTTTTTGTTTGCTCTCTCGTATGAATTTTTTGTTTTCTATGCTGTGAATCCCATCAGCCTCCTCTCCCTCGCCTTCTCCCGTTGTCTCCCCGGACAAAGTCCATGTGGAGCCGGCAGTGATAGGACCCGTTTTTCTTCTCTGCAGGCGGCAATGTTTGGTCGCCTCGGGTTTGGGAGCTCGCGGTGGTGGGCTATGGACGACACGGAGGCTGGCGGCACAACAGAGGAGGTTGCGTGGTCATGGCGATGGAAAGGCCATGGGGGGGTGGGGGGGCTAGAAGTAGTCATTCTTCTCCTGTCCGGCGGCGTTTGGCGGCTAGAGGCAGGGTCCCTTGCTATTGGCGGTGTGCCAAGGTTGGGCAGTGTGGTGGGTGGCTTGATATATATCGGGGGAGGTGATGCGGCTTGGAGTCGACGCCAGAGTAGCGCATGCGGCGCAATGATCCCATGTAAGTCCTGATCCTTCACATGGAAGGCCTGCGGGATGTACATGTGGAGGCTGACTGACGCACCATCGATGAATTGGGTGCAAAAATGACCGTTGTCTGGGCGCAACGAAGGTGATTGTGCAGGTGGGTCTGGGTGGTTGGCGGCAGAGCCTTGCTGCCTTGCTTGTTGCTACTCTCTGCTTCGCAGCAGGATCGAGCTCTGGGTGAAAGTCTTGCACGAACTCTAATTGCTGTAGACAACGGCGACGCCTTCAGGCGTCGTTCTCCTTCTTGATTGTGTCGTTGTGGAGCATCGATCCTGTCTAGAACGAGTGGTTTCAGGATCTTCAGTGAAAATCTAAGCTCCATCGGGAGAGGGCGGTGCATCACTGCGCTGTTGGAGGCATCACCTTAAAGCTCTTAGCCCTCGATGGTGCGATGGGTTCATGACGACTGGCGGGATGGCTCTATGGCTGGGGGAGGCGTACGCCGGGGTGGCGGCTCGAACGGTGGTGATACATCGATGCAACATCCTCGATCTCCTCTGGAATGAAGGTCCTATGGGGTAGGGTTGTGACATACGTGCTTTGGGTGGTGACCTAGAGTTGTGCGGACGGCGAGTTTGTCGACTCAAACTGATTTGACTTCGGGCAATGTGGAGTTTAATCTAGTGGCTATGTTAGTGTTGCGTCCCGGATTTGGCGCCATGTCTCAGGTCTACGATTGCTAGGGCTACGAGATGACTAAGTCGTGTGGCGTTGTCTCTCGCCATGTGACATTGGTGCCGAGTGTTGTAAGTCGGGGTGGCGGCTCCAAAGCAAGAGGTGTGTGTTTGTCGCGTCGGTAAGCTAGCATCATGTGGATGATGGGTTCCCTCGCTCGTGCGTTTTGGATCAATTTCCTTACAAACCGGACAATATATGGCTTTGGGACCAGTTCCCTTTATAAACTGGGTCAATTTTATTCTTCTATACAAATCAAGTAATGCATTCAGTTGGGTAGTGTTTAAATTTATACTATTATATAAACAAGAAAATTACGAGACCGGATCGAGGCTTGATCTACCAGCCAATCGTAGTACTAAAAATGCCAACATGTGCATCTCCGATTAATCAATTAATTAACGATATGATCGACTACTAGAGCAAATTAGCAAGATCACACATCAATTTCCGGACGCAACGTGAAGTTTGGCGAGTTCTTGTTCTTCAAGATAAAGAAAACCAATTGCTACGTGCGAGTACACCCTACATCCATCTTTCTTTGATTACAATATTCCACCTAAGCACCCGCCATTGTTCTATCTAGCTAGGTCCGTGAATTCTTGAGAGCTACGACTCACCTACTATGCTTGTTCTTCGACGTACAACTCTCTTCGCCGTGGCGGGGATCGCCTCGTGGGCCGTTGAATCCGTCGCCCTCCTCGTCTTCATCGTCGTCTTCTTCTTCCCCTTGTCGTCGGTCGCTCCACCCGTCGCCCTCCTCTTCTTCCTATTCCCCTTGCTCTGCTTCTCGGCGTCCTCGCGGCAGGGCACGAGATCGATCCTATTCGTCTGCCTGTATATCTCCGCCAGCGACCGGAACCTCGGCTTCCGCCTCTTGACTCCGCCCATGAAGGCCTCGTCGTCTTCCGCGCCAACCTTGTCGCATCTCTTCCCGGCGGCAGTGCTGCTCTCCACCACGGCCGGCACCCCTTCCGTGCTACCTCTCTGCTCCTCGACAGCGGCGTTGACGCTACCCGCGCTCTTTCTCTCCGACTCCCCGCCGTCAGCGTCTTCGTAGCCGCCGCTCAGCTGGATGAGCTGCTCCGCGGCCTCCATCGTCTTGGACGATGCTGCCGCGCCCATAAATAGCCTCCTCCGACGCAAGCAAATACGAGCTCGATCGGTCACAAATCGCCGGGTTAACAACGAAAGCACGCTTGCCGATCCTTAAATATCGGAGAGGCGACCGGCCGGAGCGGACCGACCACGTCTCGTACGAGCGGCGGAAGGAGGTGCCAGGGAACGACCCGGAAGGTGGCAGGAAGGAAGGAGTTGGGTTGTTGTTTTGGCAAGTTCAGGATTGGACCCTCTCGATTTTTCCTATGGCTGTAATGTGTTGCAACAACTTTGAGACTTGACCCCGTCGAGTTACCTATTCATGGCATGTAATAATGTGTACCGATGTTGATAGGTCGGCGTAGCGAAGAAACTTGGTAAGCAGGCTCTGTTCGTCATCAAAACCGAACAAAACCGAGGATCGCTGGAATATCTTATTTTTGCTTCGGCCGGTTATGTGGCTTGTGGGTACGTTGTATCAGGATTTTTCTTTATTTATAAAGCGGGGCGAAAGGCTGTTTCAAAAGAGAATACTTCGGTTTTTACCAAAAATAAACTTTGATATTCCAGCGATCCTCGCGGAAGGTCTCAACAACGAGGGCCGCGGGAGAGGAGGCAATGGCGAAGAGGCTGGGAAGCTGCACCGCTAGGGGAAGATGCAGGAGCCATGGATCTAGCCAAAACCGCACCCCCTGGCCATTGCCATGGACAAAGGAAATACCCAAACCAATGAAATACTTAATATCTTGGATGGCTCTCCAAAATTGCGAGCCCTCCCGACGCTCGCAAGCCAACAGAGGATGGCCCCGGAGGTATTTGGCCTTGATGAGTTGTAGCCAAAGCCCCCCGTCATCCCTAAGGATGCGCCAGACCCATTTGAGCATCAACGCCACATTGAAGCGGCGAGAGTCAAGAATCCCTATGCCCCAAGGGACTTGGGGGCGCAAAGGTCCGCCCATTTGACCATATGGTATCTCTGGTGACCATCCCTTGCCGCCCAAAAGAACCTAGACAACTCCTTAGCAAAGTCGGCATGGGTCCCTTCTGGCAGTAGGTACAGTCTCATCTGATACATAGGCAAGCTCGAGAGACAAGAGTTGATCAGAACCGTCTTGCTCCCCTTAGTCGTGAGGCGTGCTCTCCAGGTCTCAGCCTTAGAACGCACCCTCGTGACCAAGGGGGCCAAGTCCCTGATAAGAAATCTAGTATCCCTGATGGGCATCCCCAAATAAGTGATGGGAAACTCAACCAACTTACAATTCAGGTTATCCACAATACGTTGACTCTCCTCGACTAAGAACCCAAGGGTCATCACCTCGCTCTTGTCAAAGTTAATCTTTAGTACTGACATGGATTCGAAACATAGGAGCAGGAACTTCAGGTTCATAATATCGAGCTCCGACCCCTGCACCATGATCATGTTATCATCCGCATATTGCAGATGGGAGATCCCCCTCCCGGGATAATATGCCCGACCACACCCGTGATATGGCCAGCGATTTTGGCTCTATCCAAAATCTCTGCCAGGGCATCAACCGTGGCATTAAACAAGAGGGGTGAGATCAGATCTCCCTGTCTAACTCCGCAGGAGGGACTAAAGTACGGGCCAATCTCGCCGTTGATGTTGATCGCTGTCCTCCCACTCATAACAAACTGCATGATCCAACAGATCATGCGGTCATCAAAACCCCTCCTTTCCAAAACTAGTCTCAAGAACGCCCAGTCCAAACGGTCATAGGCTTTCTGGAAATCCAGCTTGAGGAATACCCCTTTCTGGCGGCGTTCCTTTACTTCATGAATAATTTCATGAAGGGTAAGGACATCGTCATGAATCAGGCGTCCCTTAAGGAAGGCGAACTAGAGGGGTTGAGTGAGCCGCTCCACGACAGGAGCGAGCCGGAGGGCACAAACCTTGGCAAAGATACGTTGTACAACATTGATGACCATGATCGGACGGAACTGGCGGATGTCCGTGGCCCCCACTACCTTGGGGATCAAGGTAATTACACCAAAATTCAGCCGAGACAACACCAAGGTCCCCGTGTAGAACTCCTGAAACATCTGCATGATCACCGGCTGAAGCTGGGCCCAGAACGCCTGGAAGAAAGCCACCGGGAGGGGGCCGAACCGGCTTTCATAGAATTCAAGGCCGCCTCCACCTCCTCGGGGAGGAATGGGAGAGTGATCTCCGCATTCTCCCTAGGGGAAACCAATGCTTCCCCAACCCAGAAGTCCGGGGCCAGGGAAAGACCCGACCTCGGCGACGAGGAGAACAAGCTTTTAAAGGAGTAAATATGGGAGGAGAGATCCTGTGGGGACTCTAGAAGCGTCCCCCCTCCCAGAGGTAGGGGATCGAACACTTCCTCCTTCGCCAATTAGCAATGGCATGGAAGTAGGCCGTGTTCGATTCCCCCTGGACGGTCCAGTTCTGGTGGCTACGTTGCCGCCAGAAAGCCTCCTTCCCCTTATAGATCTCCATAATGGAGGTCTCGAGGGAGTATCTATGGGACCAGGCCTCCGCCGAGAGGCCGCGAAGGTCATCCTCTCGGTCCAGGGCCTGGATATCCCGGAGGATGGCGTCCTTCTGGTTCCTGAGAGCCGCCCCTGGTTAGCACCCCACCCTCGCATGAACTGTCGGGCGAGCTTGGCACAATGGTGCCAGAGATCTACCGCGCAATACATCCGAGGGGGTGAGGCAGCCGCCGATATCCACTTAGACCGAACAGCCTCCACAAATCCTTGCTTCTGGAGCCAAAAGGATTCGAAGTGAAAGCGGTTTAGGCGTGGAGGACGCCCTCCTCCAGAGAAGAGGAGCAGGGGGTGTGGTCAGATCCAATCCTGGTGACCGCCTTCAGAGAACACAAGGGGAAGGCCACCTCCCAATCGACAGACACCAAAACACGGTCAAGGACACTGCGAATCGGGGCGATCTGCTTATTCGTCCAAGTATATCTAGTGCCCACACGCACAATCTCGCGTAAAGCAAGATCAGCGATGCAGTCGTTAAACATACGCATCCTAGGGAGGTCCACATTCGCCGAGCTCTTGTCATCGGTAGAACGGATCAAGTTGAAATCACCGGCTACCACGACTGGGATACTCGTCTGTTCCACTTTCGACTTGAGTTCAAGCAGAAAGTCAGCAGACCTCCTATGGTCCACGGGGCCATAGACAATGATCACCTCCCATTTGAAGCGAGATTGTCTATGGGTGAGCGCCATGCTCAGAAAGAACACCCGCGGTCCATATACTCTACCTCGAAGATATCCTCCTTCACCCTGAGAAGGATGCCCTCGAGTGGCCGTTAGTGGGAAGCCACGACCAGGAGAATTTGCAGCGGCTCAGTCCTTCTAACTCAGCGATAGAGAAGTCCTTATGAATCGTCTCCTGAAGGCCGACAATATCCAGTGCTTCCAAGCGGATGTACTCTTTTAACTAGCGGCGACGGCCCTCGTGCCCGAACCCCTGGATGTTCCAAATGAACGCCCGAAAGGCCCGGAGAATGTACATCTAGACAACTCAGGCTGCAGGGGTCCCCTTAGCGAGGACCGAACGGGCACGACAGGCAGGAGGATGGGACGCAGAGGCCTTGGGTGGTCTCCCACGTGGCCTACCTAAGGGGTTCGCCTTGTGGGGAACCTCCTTCTCATCAGGAGCAGGTGGGGTCTCCTTGTTGGGACCAGGCATGGTGGCCCGATCCTCAACAAGGATCCGAGAGCGTTCCCGCTCCCTGGCATCATGAGCCCGGGCAGCCGCGATCGCTCCCGCATACCCCTCCTGCGCCTTAATGGCAGCTATCTGCGCCATCCTGGGGCCCTTCTCGCCGCGGAACACACACAGTCATCAGCAACCTCGCCTAGGTGGGCAAGCAAAACCTCGGAGAGCACACATAACGGAGAACCAGGCAAGCCAGACGGACAGGGTTCAGAAGGAGCCACGAGAGGAAGAGAGGAAGTACCTGGAAGCTCATCCCGCGTTGCGACACGCCGGGAAGCCCTATCCGCAATCGTTGGCTCGGGCACGATCAAGGCTGCCCACGAGTCTGCGAGCTGAACACTGTGCCGGGAGGGGGTGGAGGCGGCGGTCTGGGGCCTCGGGCCCGACGCAGCTTGGAGGCAGAAACGGGGGAGATGGAGTCGACCGCGCCGCAGGCCATCCCTACCGGGTCCGGGGTGTCCGGTACAAGGGAGTAGCACACAACCCTAGGGGAGCGCGGGGACTGGTGGGAGCAAACCACCAACCCCACGCTCCTCGAGGTCTCCTCCTCCGCGGAACGAGGCGAAGCGCGCGGGGACCCAGGGGGAGAAGAGGCCCCCAGGTCGAGGTTGGAGCCGTACTACTCGATGTCGAGGCCTGTGGATGCTGGAGGTCGGGACGATAACACCTGGGGAGATACACCTGTGGCGCCCCGCAATTACCACTACTAGAAAATCGCGTGTCAAAAATACTTGTGCATCATCATGACATCAGCATGCATCTAATTGATTAAAACTATTTTGCTAAAAGACCTACTTTGTTTTCTATATTAATATCCTCCACTCTTTGTTCAAACCAAAACCGTCGGTCCAGCCGGATCTTTTATTTATCTAAAACTATTTACAAAAATTTATTTTAAAATAAAAGAAATAACAAAAACTATTATTTTGGGGAGGCAGTCCAGCCGGCCGGCCCAAAAGCCCAACCGGTCAGACCACCTACTACCTGGCCCAAAAGAAAACCCTAGTCAAAAATATCTAATCCTAAAACTACCCAATCCTAATCTACCCACCCTGCCTCCACCTCACCCCACCCAATAGCCAACCGCAACCTCACCACTCCCTTCCCCCTATCCAATCCTAGCCCGCCACCTCAGCCTCGGCCCCACCTCCCACCTCGCTCCTGACCCACCCCGAGACCACCTGCCCACTCCCGTCGCCCGGACCCACCACCTGGGGAAACCCCGAGACCGCCCAACCTCCTCGATGCCCCGGGCCACGCGACCCCTGCCCCGCATCTCCCTCCTCCCGCCACCGCCTCCTCGCTCTGCATCCCGCCGCCGGCCTTCTCTCCGCCTCGCCAGGAGCCCCGCCGCCAAGGACGCCCTCGCCAGTCCTGCTTCCTGGCCCGCCTCCGCTCGGCTTCCCCCGGCTCGGTGGCGTTGCTGCAACGCCTGGCCTCGCCTCGACCAGCACCGGCCGCCTCTGCGCGCGCCTTCCCGTCCTCGATCTGCGGCCGCCGTCGAGCTCTCCGTGGCCCCGAGCGCCTCCCCCGTCCGTGAGCCTCGCCGCCCCAACCTCCTCGAGCCCCGCCGCCGGCGTCCCCGCCGCCACCGAGCTCCGTTTCCGCTCGCCCCGGCCCGTCCTCGACTTCCGGCCGGATCCCCCGCGTCGCCCCGCCCCGAGCGCCGTGCAGCCCCGCTGCCGTGGGCAGGCCCGCGAGCCCCGCCTCTGCAGCCAGCGACGGGTGCCCCTGCGAGGTCAACGCGTCGACGTCCTGTCCCCGCCGCTACCCTCTGCGCTCCGCCGTCCGCCGTCCGCGGGCCGCTCGAGCTCGCCGTCGTGCCCTTCCTCGCCGGTCCTCCACCCCTCCGACGAACCCTCCGCTGGTCAGGCCCATCGCTTCTGCAGCGCCATGGTCGCGACGACCCCGTACCCTGCAGTCCATGTTTTGTCGTGTGCTGGGCCGTTCGTCCCTGTGTAGCTGCCATGATGAAACACTGATGATTGGTGGCTAGCTGTTGGTAAGCAATGTTGTGATGATGGTGTTGCACATGTGGGGTATACGTGTGGATGGATGCTTCGAGACTGATAAGATGGTGGAGTCGTGGCCACTTCCTCGGTTCAACCTCTCTGCAAGATCTTCCGGTGCCAAACCCGAAGACCGATCCCGGAGTTCGAAGACCGACCCTGCCGAAGACTGAACCCTGGCGCGCCAAGTTCTTCGACCCCGAGGACCGATCCATAGATGCGTGAAGTACTTCCTCGAGGACGCCAAGTACTTCACCCCGGACACCGAGACCCTGAACGACAAGTTCTCCTTCCCGGAAGCATTGACGCCCGTGCGACAAGATCTACTTCCCAGATCCGAAGACCCCGGTACCCGATCTACTCAAGTTCGCCATCGCGAGTCCGAACTTCATCGTTTCCCCGTCGAACCCTGAGACCGAACCCCGGAACCCCTCCGAACCCCCAAGACCTTCGACCCCAGATGTGTGAACCTTTTCCCGAGCCCCTATTTTATAAATGCTATATATAAAACCTGTTGCATATTAATTGTTCATCTCGCATGCATATCATGTGGGTTGGGGGCATTATGCCGATTCACCTCATAATTAAATATGGAGTGTTTATGCGGGATATACTTGTATTATACCGCCTCCATTTAAATTGGTGTAGCGAATCGATGCCATGTTTCACCCTGTTACTACAACATTTAAATTGCGGGGTATCTAAACAACATGAACTTAATGATTAATTGTCGGGACCCCGGTTCCGCTTAATATTGCCTAATTGCATCGCATCTTTGCCATGTCATACATCATACATGCATCATGCCCGATCTTCTTTCGTAGTATTAAATAGTGCATCCGGTGTTTCTTCTAGTGTTTTGCTTCTTCGCGGAATAGGCCGATGAGTTGATGCGAGTGTCGACCCGATCTTCGGATGAACCTTCGGCAATGTTTTCAGGCGAGCATCTCTTCCCCTTCTACCTATTTTGCTTTTACAGTATTTATTCCCTCCTGTTGATCTATTGCTATCTGTGTTGCGATGCTCTAGTTTTCGTGCCCGTGATATCCCTTGCAGCCTTATATTGCCTTGGACACATACTATTACCTGTTGTTTGGTAGATAGTTGGACTTGCGCGTCGTAGTCGCTTGCTCAAGTGCTGTTGCGTGTCGTCCAGTACCACAGCTGTTGGAAGGCTGCCATATGCTTTATGTTGGAGATGATCATGGCTTTAATTACTGTTTAATAACTAAAATTGAAAGTAGGTAAATGCAGAGGCACCGGTGGGCAATAGATGTTATTTGGTTGTTAACCGCCCACTAGTGTCCCGTAGGACCCCGAGTTCTTGACACCTGTTCCGAGATCGAGCGCGCTAACCACAGGTGGGGTGTATGGGCACCCCCATCGATTAGTACCTGATTTCAAAGTACTGTACTGGGGGCCACAAGTAGTTTGGGGCTTTATTACTATTCTGTACTTATGCCATGCTTTACTGCTTTATTTAAAATTGTGCGAAGTACTGCACCTGTACTGTTTTGGAAGCGGAGTGTTTTCGCGGTATCGACAAGCCCAGTCACATTTTTGGGTTCCCAGTCGTTTACAGCCACTGACGCAAACCCTGAGTCCGTCTCGGAGACCGGCCGACTTCGTTGCGGGTAGCTTAGTGGGGTGGCCCCCATGTACTTGCTTTGGGTCTGGGAAACGTCATGACTTAGGCCCCGCCGACATACCGATGGGTGTATGTTAACTGATCTGGCAAAAAGGGTCGAAGTGCATGTGGATACTTTGGTGCACCCCTGCAGGGTTAAATCTTTTCGAAAAGCCGTGTCCGCGGTTATGGACGACTTGGAGCACAGTTCTCGATCATAGACAACTATAACTAAAGTTTACTGCTATAATTTGACTTGTATCCGATATGACTAGTAATCAGCTTCACTACAACGGAATGGCTAAATAAAAGTACCAACAACTGCTGGGTTTGGGATGTCTCATGCTAATCGTATCTGACTAGTAAGTGTTGCAACTACAACGGAATGTTTAACTAAAACTGCCCACTGCTTATTATATCAGGATGACTCATGCCATCTTTATTTGACTAGTAATTGCCGCAACTATAACAGAATGAATAAAACTGCCAACGGTGTGAGTTCCTCGGTTGACTTCCTCGTTGGTCTCGAGGGGGAAACACCAGGATGGGTATGTTTGGTGGTAGCATCAGGTTGGTTCCGAATAGGTCTTTCTTATCCCTCTCTGATAGCCGACAGTTATATCGAGTCTCTATAGGTTGTTTAGTGCATGCTGCGCTGCCGCTTCAGTCCACCATACCTATGTAGGCGAGGACCGCCGAATTCTAGCCTCGCCGTGTACTGGCCTCAGTACTGACCGCTCTCTCTTTTTCCTTTGCCCTTTGTCGGCACCCCTTTTGTTTAAGCAGGTTTTGAGATCGACGTCGTTAGCAGGGTTACCCTTCCGGCTTGGCCTGGGCAGGGTTATGGACGCCATTGGTTATTCTTCAGGGCTCTTAGCTCAATTTGCATCATGTCCGTACTCGGATGCTGTATCGTTTTCAAGGTGATTTGGATCTTTGTACTGTATATCTGTATTCTTGACTCCTTGAGTCGCTGTTGTATATATATGTTTTGTGGGTTCCATCGAGGACTATTGTGTAATGATATTACTTCGTTTTCCACCCGCACGAAAGTGCCTGGTGGGCACCTTTGAATCGTTTCTATGCGGGTTTGGCGGGTTTTCGCTAAAACTTGCATAGGGCCGATTCTGAGGGTGTTACAGAGTGGTATCAGAGCTCAGCAGTTGCGATACCCCACAAGTCCAGCCTGTAGGATAACCTAGCTAATGGCCGAAGTAGAGTGTCAAAACTATTTTTGTAAAATCGGTTGGATAGTTCTGATTAGGTATGCTTTTACTCCTTACCCCTCTGCTGCTCTCCTCTCACCTCTGCGTGTTTTGAATCCGCTCTCTTCTCTCTCTTCGAGTCCAGGATTTCTCGTGGTTGGGTTCCATCGTACCTTCAGGATTTCGCTTCCTCCTTTGGTAACGGTGTTGCTACATCTGGTCTTCATGCTGTCCGAGAAATCCTTCGTCTGGTGGACTTCTCTTTGTTCCTTCTCGTGCCTTCCGGTGTTTTCCGATGCGACGACATCATCTACGCTAGATCCGATGCAGAGTCTGCATCACTCCTCTGTTCTAAACCTCGATTGTCGAGATCTTCAGTCTGATTCCGAGAATGGTTGCACGCTTTTCTACTGATTGTGCAGAGTAATAGTTTGGGTGCGTGATGGATTGTCCCCCATGCCGACTACTCACTCTATTCACTTGTGTACATTGAAGTGGATGAGAATGCATCGGTTCCCTCTTTCCATCGAAGCTAGAGGTGGCTTTATTTGTTGATACTTCTGCCTTCGCCTTTTGTTTCCGGAGTGTTCTCTCGACGATCACGGACAACGACCTCTTGTTAGTGGTGTCGCGAGGATCCACACGATGCGAGAAGATTCAGATCGCCGCCCTTCTTTCCGGTACCATGAGGCGGATCTCGAGGGCGAGATCCATTGTTAGTGGTGTCGAATTGTGGCGCCCCGCAATTACCACTACTAGAAAATCGCGTGTCAAAAATACTTGTGCATCATCATGACATCAGCATGCATCTAATTGATTAAAACTATTTTGCTAAAAGACCTACTTTGTTTTCTATATTAATATCCTCCCCTCTTTGTTCAAACCAAAACCGTCGGTCCAGCCGGATCTTTTATTTATCTAAAACTATTTACAAAAAATTATTTTAAAATAAAAGAAATAACAAAAACTATTATTTTGGGGAGGCAGTCCAGCCGGCCGGCCCAAAAGCCCAACCGGTCAGACCACCTACTACCCGGCCCAAAAGAAAACCCTAGTCAAAAATATCTAATCCTAAAACTACCCAATCCTAATCTACCCACCCTGCCTCCACCTCACCCCACCCAATAGCCAACCGCCACCTCACCACTCCCTTCCCCCTATCCAATCCTAGCCCGCCACCTCAGCCTCGGCCCCACCTCCCACCTCGCTCCTGACCCACCCCGAGACCACCTGCCCACTCCCGTCGCCCGGACCCACCACCTAGGGAAACCCCGAGACCGCCCCACCTCCTCGATGCCCCGGGCCACGCGACCCCCGCCCCGCATCTCCCTCCTCCCGCCACCGCCTCCTCGCTCTGCATCCTGCCGCCGGCCTTCTCTCCGCCTCGCCAGGAGCCCCGCCGCCAAGGACGCCCGCGCCAGTCCTGCTTCCTGGCCCGCCTCCGCTCGGCTTCCCCCGGCTCGGTGGCGCTGCTGCAACGCCCGGCCTTGCCTCGACCAGCACCGGCCGCCTCTGCGCGCGCCTTCCCATCCTTGATCTGCTGCCGCCGTCGAGCTCTCCGTGGCCCCGAGCGCCTCCCCCGTCCGCAAGCCTCGCCGCCCCAACCTCCTCGAGCCCCGCCGCCGGCGTCCCCGCCGCCACCGAGCTCCGTTTCCGCTCGCCCCGGCCCGTCCTCGACCTCCGGCCGGATCCCCCGCGTCGCCCCGCCCCAAGCGCCGTGCAGCCCCGCTGCCGTGGGCAGGCCCGCGAGCCCCGCCTCTGCAGCCAGCGACGGGTGCCCCTGCGAGGTCAACGCGTCGACGTCCTGTCCCCGCTGCTACCCTCTGCGCTCCGCCGTCCGCCGTCCGCGGGCCGCTCGAGCTCGCTGTCGTGCCCTTCCTCGCCGGTCCTCCACCCCTCCGACGAACCCTCCGCTGGTCAGGCCCGTCGCTTCTGCAGCGCCATGGTCGCGACGACCCCGTACCCTGCAGTCCATGTTTTGTCGTGTGCTGGGCCGTTCGTCCCTGTGTAGCTGCCATGATGAAACACTGATGATTGGTGGCTAGCTGTTGGTAAGCAATGTTGTGATGATGGTGTTGCACATGTGGGGTATACGTGTGGATGGATGCTTCGAGACTGATAAGATGGTGGAGTCGTGGCCACTTCCTCGGTTCAACCTCTCTGCAAGATCTTCCGGTGCCAAACCCGAAGACCGATCCCGGAGTTCGAAGACCGACCCTGCCGAAGACTGAACCCTGGCGCGCCAAGTTCTTCGACCCCGAGGACCGATCCATAGATGCGTGAAGTACTTCCTCGAGGACGCCATGTACTTCACCCCGGACACCGAGACCCTGAACGACAAGTTCTTATTCCCGGAAGCATTGACGCCCGTGCGACAAGATCTACTTCTCAGATCCGAAGACCCCGGTACCCGATCTACTCAAGTTCGCCATCGCGAGTCCGAACTTCATCGTTTCCCCGTTGAACCCTGAGACCGAACCCCGGAACCCCTCCGAACCCCCAAGACCTTCGACCCCAGATGTGTGAACCTTTTCCCGAGCCCCTATTTTATAAATGCTATATATAAAACCTGTTGCATATTAATTGTTCATCTCGCATGCATATCATATGGGTTGGGGGCATTATGCCGATTCACCTCATAATTAAATATGGAGTGTTTATGCGGGATATACTTGTATTATACCGCCTCCATTTAAATTGGTGTAGCGAATCGATGCCATGTTTCACCCTGTTACTACAACATTTAAATTGCGGGGTATCTAAACAACATGAACTTAATGATTAATTGTCGGGACCCCGGTTCCGCTTAATATTGCCTAATTGCATCGCATCTTTGCCATGTCATACATCATACATGCATCATGCCCGATCTTCTTTTGTAGTATTAAATAGTGCATCCGGTGTTTCTTCTAGTGTTTTGCTTCTTCGCGGAATAGGCCGATGAGTTGATGCGAGTGTCGACCCGATCTTCGGATGAACCTTCGGCAATGTTTTTAGGCGAGCATCTCTTCCCCTTCTACCTATTTTGATTTTATAGTATTTATTCCCTCCTGTTGATCTATTGCTATCTGTGTTGCGATGCTCTAGTTTTCGTGCCCGTGATATCCCTTGCAGCCTTATATTGCCTTGGACACATCCTATTACCTGTTGTTTGGTAGATAGTTGGACTTGCGCGTCGTAGTCGCTTGCTCAAGTGCTGTTGCGTGTCGTCCAGTACCACAGCTGTTGGAAGGCTGCCATATGCTTTATGTTGGAGATGATCATGGCTTTAATTACTGTTTAATAACTAAAATTGAAAGTAGGTAAATGCAGAGGCACCGGTGGGCAATAGATGTTATTTGGTTGTTAACCGCCCACTAGTGTCCCGTAGGACCCCGAGTTCTTGACACCTGTTCCGAGATCGAGCGCGCTAACCACAGGTGGGGTGTATGGGCACCCCCATCGATTAGTACCTGATTTCAAAGTACTGTACTGGGGGCCACAAGTAGTTTGGGGCTTTATTACTATTCTGTACTTATGCCATGCTTTACTGCTTTATTTAAAATTGTGCGAAGTACTGCACCTGTACTGTTTTGGAAGCGGAGTGTTTTCGCGGTATCGACAAGCCCAGTCACATTTTCGGGTTCCCAGTCGTTTACAGCCACTGACGCAAACCCTGAGTCCGTCTCGGAGACCGGCCGACTTCGTTGCGGGTAGCTTAGTGGGGTGGCCCCCATGTACTTGCTTTGGGTCTGGGAAACGTCATGACTTAGGCCCCGCCGACATACCGATGGGTGTATGTTAACTGATCTGGCAAAAAGGGTCGAAGTGCGTGTGGATACTTTGGTGCACCCCTGCAGGGTTAAATCTTTTCGAAAAGCCGTGTCCGCGGTTATGGACGACTTGGAGCACAGTTCTCGATCATAGACAACTATAACTAAAGTTTACTGCTATAATTTGACTTGTATCCGATATGACTAGTAATCAGCTTCACTACAACGGAATGGCTAAATAAAAGTACCAACAACTGCTGGGTTTGGGATGTCTCATGCTAATCGTATCTGACTAGTAAGTGTTGCAACTACAACGGAATGTTTAACTAAAACTGCCCACTGCTTATTATATCAGGATGACTCATGCCATCTTTATTTGACTAGTAATTGCCGCAACTATAACAGAATGAATAAAACTGCCAACGGTGTGAGTTCCTCAGTTGACTTCCTCGTTGGTCTCGAGGGGGAAACACCAGGATGGGTATGTTTGGTGGTAGCATCAGGTTGGTTCCGAATAGGTCTTTCTTATCCCTCTCTGATAGCCGACAGTTATATCGAGTCTCTATAGGTTGTTTAGTGCATGCTGCGCTGCCGCTTCAGTCCACCATACCTATGTAGGCGAGGACCGCCGAATTCTAGCCTCGCCGTGTACTGGCCTCGGTATTGACCGCTCTCTCTTTTTCCTTTGCCCTTTGTCGGCACCCCTTTTGTTTAAGCAGGTTTTGAGATCGACGTCGTTAGCAGGGTTACCCTTCCGGCTTGGCCTGGGCAGGGTTATGGACGCCATTGGTTATTCTTCAGGGCTCTTAGCTCAATTTGCATCTTGTCCGTACTCAGACGCTGTATCGTTTTCAAGGTGATTTGGATCTTTGTACTGTATATCTGTATTCTTGACTCCTTGAGTCGCTGTTGTATATATATGTTTTGTGGGTTCCATCGAGGACTATTGTGTAATGATATTACTTCGTTTTCCACCCGCACGAAAGTGCCTGGTGGGCACCTTTGAATCGTTTCTATGCGGGTTTGGCAGGTTTTCGCTAAAACTTGCATAGGGCCGATTCTGAGGGTGTTACAACACCGGGGCCAGCTTGGCCAGGGCGCTCAGAGAGAGAGGGCGGCGTCCTGGGAAGAACACCTCCCTCCCAGACGGCACGCCGCGGCCTGGGGTGCCGAAGGGCCTCCCCCACCACCCTTGGCTAGCTGCAGAGGAGGTGGCGAGGCGTCAGTAGCCAGCGGCGAGGGGTCGGACCCAGAGTCGCTGTCCTGTGAGAACTCACCCCCAGACCCATCCCCATCCTTGCCCCCATCAGTGCCGGCGGGAGGAGGAGATGGGGGAGGGGACCTGGCCTCCGGGGCAGCCACGCCCTCGTCAAGCTCCACCAGGAGGTCCCTGCTGACCCGGTCGAAGAAGAAATGCGGCAGAGAGACCGGGAACACCGAGGGATCCGGGCATAGGAGACGAAGCCGGATCGCTCCATGACCCGAAAGAGAGCCCATGTCCACCTCAGTCAGCTTTCCCACAGCCTGGGAGATAAGCGCCACAATCTCAGGGCGTCTAGCCTCCAAGGGGATCCCGCTCAGTCGCACCCAAACCTCCGAGAGGGTCGCCACCGTGTCCTAGGCAGCCGACGAAGGTGCCGCAGGCGCACATGCGAAGGATCGCCACCGAGGGGAACGAGACCGCGAACTCGGTGGCCGAGATGCGGCGCACAGGCCACTCATGGCCAGGGAGCACCGCCCCGAGCTCCGCCTGCAGTAGCGAATCGGTCACCTCCACCGCGATGGAGGGGTCCTGCTCGGGAAGGATCGACACCATCGCCAGAGTCTCAGGTACGGTCATCGGAACCCCTCCAAGGTCGATGTAGTAGAAGCCCCCGTCAACCCCGTGGCCATAGTAGCCCAGGCTCTCCCGGAGGTGGGGAATGGCCGAAGCTGCCATCGACCCTCCCCCGCCGCTGAGGTAGCCGGGGTCGGGCCCGAGGTATCAGTAGGCGCCTGTGACTTCTTCTTCTTGATTTTCTTCTTTTTCTTCTTGGACACCGCGGTCGGCGCCTCCGCAGTTGTAGGACGGTTCTCAGCAACCACGATCGGGGGAGGCAGATCCTGTCCCTCGCGCCATGGGCCCGCATCTGCCCGGCCAGTGCCTTGGCGAGGCCCGACAAGCTCGCCGCGGGACGGCAGCGCAGCCTCCCGGAGCCGCGCCTCGCGATCGAGCTCCGCATGTTGCGGGGACGTTTGCTGCCGCTGCTCCTCGTAGCGGCGAAGCGCGCGTGGAGGCGACCTCGAGGGACGACGCCCTGGCTGGTTGCGGAACGGGGGAGGGGAGCGACGCCCCGGGTGACGGTAGGCAGCAGCGTGCCCCCTGGCCATGGGCTGGACCCGCGCATCAGGCGGAGGCGGACGGAGCGGCGAGCGCGCGCGACGAGGGGAGGAGTGGCGCGCGACCGGCGGGGGGCTCCTAGGTCGATGTGCCATGAGGGCGGCTAGGTAGGAGCGCGGGGGCGGCGGTGCAGTGCGAGGGTCGGGGCTGGCGGCGGCGGCTGGACAGGACGCGTTCGGGGGAGGATGATTCACTCCAGGGGCTTCAGCTAGGGCACCTAACACACGCCCCGATGATTGGGAGCGGGTGTGCCGCATTGGGTCGGACGCGTCCGACCCGTCTCCCAGGCAGGCCGTAGGCAGAGTGGGCCACTGCTGGCCGATCGATCCTGGCTACCAGTAGGCCGAAGCACACGAGCGGCCCGGTCAGCCTGCCCAGCAGCAGCCCCTCTCTCCAGGCCCGCCACCACCCCATCCCTACCTTACTGCGGCGCCGCCGAGGCTCTGTTCCCCGTCACCCCGCCCTGCCGGCGAGGCCGCCGCACGGCCGGCCGAGCCAGGGGGAGGAACTCGCCCAGAGAAGGACGGAGGAGGGGGAGGAGCACTGGTTAGTGGCCACCCCTTTTTCACTGCCATCGCTCGGCCAACACGTCTCCTCCTCCGCCGGAGACACGCCCAACGCTGGCGCACCACGCCCTTCGTCCTCCTCCTCGACATCCTCCCAAGCCAATCCATGGAGGTTCGCCAGCTCCTCCACCTTCTCCGGCGGCAACGGCCAGGAGGGAGGTGAAGCCGGCTTCCAGCCAGGCACCGGCGAGGAGGTTGTCGGCGGCGGAGGTAGGATGCGGCCACCAACATTGACCCTGTGCGCCGGGAAGAGCAGCGCCGCTCCCTGCCGCAGGAATTCCTCCTGCCGCCGGTTACGGGTGTCAACGACGATCTCTGCCGCGGTGAGGAGCACCAGCCGGCCCTCCACCAGCCGCAGCACCACGGTGGCGCGGGACCAGCCCGGGCGGCAGCCGGCGAAGCAGAAGGCCACGGATGCCCTCCAACGAAGTGGGGCGGGATCAGGAGCATGGGGCCGAGGGGATCCGGCCGCCGGCGACGCCATCTCCGGGGGGAACGCCGACGAGATTCAAACTAGCAAAAGCATCGCCTTTTTCCCGAAAGTCGTCTATTATCACTCAAACTGTTATTTTCATGTCCGAGTAACAAATACAACAGTATGGTATTATATAAACTTGACTTCTCTCTTTACCGTGTATAAAAGTGCACGGAACTCGGTAAACATATGATTTCCCATGTCTTTCCAAATAAACACATGACAAAGCTGCGCTACATGGTAACTATCAAGAAAAACACAGGACAAAGATCAGAACTCGGCAAATAGCGAGGAAAACACACAACCAAAACACAACACACGCAAAATATAGGAAAAACACACGGCAAAGAATATATCAGGACAAACATCTCGGACACGCAGCCGTACTCACCGCACATGACGGAGACGTTACGACGGCAAATGTTTTTGCCGTGTGTATTTGTATAAGAACTCGACAAACCAAGAATAATGTGGGTCCTCGGATCTGTACAGAACGAATGGCTCAGATGGCTGTGCAGGGAAGGTGGTCACGGATCAGTGACCTGGCACATACGCAAAGAAACTTCCCCTGCCGCCTTGCTATCCAACCCTCCTACCTCGCTCTATCCCTTTCCTTAATTTTTCCTCTCTCGCAAAGAAATTCCCCCACCGCTGCCCGTGAAGACCCTCCCGGAGCCAACTCCAACCACCGCCCTGGGCTCCGCCGGCTCACTGAAATTCATCGTCGGCAAATCCTTCAACTGACTCGGCTTTATCCTTCGGCTTTATCCTGAGACCTGGTCTCCCCATATAAAGGCGAGAACGGCGAGGAAGATCATCGACAAACCCTAGCACATACAACCGCCAGATTAAATCTGCGCACCACCGTCATCAAGGCATCCCCTATAACCTTCAGTTCCTTTGATAATCAAGAGCAGACAAATAGGAGTAGGGTTTTCCTACGGAGGTCTGAACCTGGATAAACACATGTGTCCCCGTGTTGCTTACCTATTAGCGGAACGAGATCTCCAATGCACCCCCTCTTCCTCAAACCAAATCCATCAACAATAGGTATTGATGTGTTAACCCCACGTTAGTTAGATAACACGTGGAAAACCGTTGCCATTTGTTTCTCCTGTCAACCTATCGTCAACTGCTTTTGTGTGCCGAGCAACGAGTAAAACACACGTTAAATACTTTGTCATGTATATTCTTCAAAATACACGTTAAAGGCCCATTATCGTCGAAGACGTCGCCGTGTGGACTTTGCGTGTGTCTACACATGACAAAGCCTTTGCCGAGTTCCTTAGTGTCTTTGCCATGATTTTTCCCCACATGGCAAAGAGATTTTTCCCCATAGTGCTAGGACGCGATTGTCAGACAAAACGTTAAATAACAGGTCGATCAAAAATCAACCTTTGACGAAGTGTATTTCGGTTAATGCACTAAGCAAACCCTATCATGAAAGATAAAAAACCATATTCGAGGCATTTTCCTAGGGACTAGAGTTCATATGGTAAAGACTTGAACCAGGCTGAATGAACTCCCATTGTTGGGTTTATAAGCAGGCCGAAACCGCTTTAAGTTGTTGAGGTGGGATTAAACATCTAGGCTTTCAACACCTGAAACCGCGGACGCTACCAGAGCCACTTTTGCGAGCGCATGGGGCGCCTACGTCCAAACAAAATTGACAGGTTCGCATGCGCCTAGCATCCATGGGGCAAATAGCTACTGTGAGACGTTTTTCCCTGGAATGGACTGAAACACAACGACGTTCGAAAGAATAGCTACAGAACGACGCTTCTCATCCTGTATAAAACTCGTTAGACCAGCCCTCCAAACCAAGGTCATAAAATCATTAAGAATCCTAGCAGCCCGCAAGAAGGTTTGGCAAGGAAAGGCGGAGGGATGCGCATCCCCCTCATCTCCCTCATCACCAAATCGCGGAGTGATGAGATCTTCATTGTATGAGGGCCTGACACTGGTGGATGATCTTGGAAGCCTTGCCCTTCTAGGTGTATCACCCTCAAATATTTCACCAAATGTGTGGTGGTCCATGACTTCCCTTTTCTGAAATTTTAGACAAGCATCAAACCAAGTGATTTCTATGTTGATAAATGATGAGTAACTACTATAGGAGCTTGCTAGAGAACTACACATGCATCAAAATGAAATTTCTAAGCATAGAACAAGCATGCAAGCTCAAACAACCTGTCACCTATAGCAGCAAAATACTCAAGATACAATCTACCAATCACAAATCTAATTGGACAAGTGGAGGAGGCACATACCAAGGAGCAATCCCTCCAAAAATCAGCGACAAAGAGGGGTTGAGCAAGGAGATAGAAATCGCGAGCAAGAACAGCAAGAACTCGAGCTTGAGCAAGTTTTCCAGTGTTTTTTGGGAGAGAGAAAGAAGATGGCTTTGAGGAGGCATCCTGGAGGGGCCCAGGTGGGCCAGACCCCCCTAGGAGCCGCCCACTGGTAAGCCGCGCCTACCATGGGTGTGGTGGCCCCCTGGTTCACTTCAAGTGTCCATTTTCCCCTTTTTTCGAGGAAAAATGTATTTTGAATTTTCTGGGATTTTTCGGAAAATACTTTCGGCCAATTTTTAGGGTATGAAAATTGATTTTCTTGTAGAAACAGTTTTTTCAGAAGAAGCAAAAGCAAACCAAAAGCCAAACTACAGGAGCTCTAAGACAAACTAACAAGCAAACAACTAACAAAACCAAAGCTAGAAAAAGAAAGGCAAAGACTAGGAAGGATAAAAGTAAAATAAAGCAAGTATAACCACGGTGAAAACATTATTTTGTTCATAAAAATCCTTTTGTTAACAAGGTTGATCAAGTCTTGTTACCAAAACAATCTTATATGAAACAAAACTTTACATTCCACAAGGTGATTATGTTACCTCATACATGATAGCAATGGTCCCAATTATAATAGTTTCAAAGTTTTCTCGTGGAATGGGACAATATATTTCTCCAACCTTGATGCTCTCAATATTTACAATGGAATTCAGGCAATAGCTCTTAACAACCTTCTCGGTGAAATAAACAATATGCTCTTTGTCATCAATATTGAATGTTACTTTTCCTTGATTACAATTAATGACAGCACCTGCAGTATTAAGAAAAGGTCTCCCAAGAATAATAGACATATTATAATCTTCCGGCATTTCAAGCACAACAAAATCAGTCAAAACCAAGCAATTATGAGCTACTTGAACAGGAACATCCTCACATATACCAACAGGAATAGTAGTTGACTTATCAGCCATTTGCAAAGATATATCAGTTGGTATCAACTTTTCTAGCTGGAGTCTCTTGTAGAGAGAAAAAGACATAACACTAACTCCAGCTCCCAAATCACATAAAGCAGTTGTAACATAATTATTCTTAATAGAGCAAGGAATAGTTGGTATACATGGGTCACCAAGTTTCTTTGGAACCTTACCATTGAAGGAATAATTAGCAAGCACGGTAGAAATCTCCTCATTAGGAATCTTCCTTTTATTAGATACATATCCTTCATATACTTTGAATAAGGAGGCAACTTAATAGCATCAGTCAAAGGAATTTGCAAAAATAAAGGTTTCATCCACTCACAAAACTTGTTGTAGTGTTCTTCCTCCTTTGACTTGTGTTTCTTTCCTGGAAAAGGCATAGGTTTCTGCACCCAAGGTTCTCTCTCTTTACCATGTTTATTAGCAATAAAATATTCCTTAGTGTACCTAGTGTTCTTAGTGTGCTTCTCAGGTTCTTCCTCAACTTCCTCCTTATCAGGAGCATCATTATTATTATCACTCTTAGTTTCAGCATCAGAGACAGATATACTATTAGGATCTACAGCAGGTTCAAGTGGTTCCTCAACTACTTTATGTTTCTTTTTCTTTCTCTTACGAGGACTACCACTATTGTCACCTTGTTGAGAATCCTGCTCAATTATTTTAGGGTGTCATTCATGATATAAAGGATCTTGAGTAGCTATACCACTCCTAGTTCTAATTCCATAAGCATGTTTATCTCCTGAGGCATTAAATAGCATATCCTTTTGTACCTTAGCAAGTTGATCAAGTTGGGTTTGAACCATTTGAAAGTGTTTACAAAGCATTTTAATATCATTAGAAGTTCTTTCCACAATATATTTCAACTCGTGGATAGCTGTAGAGTTTTCCAATAAATGATTTTGAACTTGTTTATTAATATCTATGGGAGAGGTGGCAAACTTAGGATCAGAGGACAGTTTAGGCATAATAGTACGTCTAGCAAGGAGACTCTTAATAGCACTAGTACCATGTGTGTTTCGGCACTCTTCAGCAAATTCATCAGTGAACTCAATGTAACCATCATTAATATCATAACTCTCTCTAGACTCAGGTGAGCTAACAGGTGTAACAGTGTCTTCATTAGGAGTTTCGGTATTTCCTAGACTAGCCATAGTAGCATCTAGGAAAGGACCTAATGAACCACTCGCATCAAGCACAATAGAAGTAACATCATGAGTATCAAAAGCAGTTTCAGACTCAGCAATAGTAGCAGTGTGTGTAGCATGAGTATGTGGTGGTGTAACAAGCTTACTTATAATAGACGGTGAATCAAGAGCAGCAGAGGTGTTTAGGACTGTACCTCTTCTTGTAGTGGATGGTAAAATAGGGAACTTTCCATCACGAGACTTCCCCGTGATGAAAGGAGTAGCAGTGAACAATAATAGATCCAAGTGAACTTACAAATAAATCTATGCTCCCCGGCAATGACACCAGAAAATAGTCTTGATGACCCACAAGTGTAGGGGATCGCAACAGTCTTCGTGGGTAGTATTACCCAATTTATTGATTCGACACAAGGGGAGCCAAAGAAAACTTGCTAGCCTTAAAAACTGAGTTGTCAGTTTAGCTGCACCTGGAAATAGTTCTTGCTCACAGAAGTTTATCAGTAGCAACAGTTTGTAGTAGCAACAGCAGCAGTAAAACATGAGCAATAGTAATAGTAACGGTAACAGTGGGATTCGAGTGCGGTAGGCATAGGGATGGATGGACGGGCGTTGCATGGACGAGTCTAAACATGTAACTTCAAGATCTAGGGCATTGCAGATAAATAATAACAAGCATCCAAGTACTAAACAATCCTATGCATGTGCTCCATATATAGTCATACGTGCTCGCAATGAGAACTTGCACAACATCTTCTGTCCAGCCAGCCCGTGGCAGCGGGGCCTCTAGGGAACTACTGACAATTAAGGTGCTCCTTTTAATAGAGCACCGGAGCAAAGCATTAACACTCTAGGAACACATGTGAACCTCACACCATAGCCATCCCCTCCGGTTGTCCCAATTATTGTCACTTTGGGGCCTTTGGATCCGGACAATGATATGTGTACACAACTTGTAGATAAGATCACAAACAATACTATCATAATTATTCAATAATAAGTTCAGATCTAAGATCATGGCACTCGGGCCCTAGTGACAAGCATTAAGCACAACAAGTTGCAACAAAGTCAAATAGCACTAATAGAGATACTTGGCACTATGCCCTAACAGATCTTATTCGATTACATGATAGAACTCATCCAATCCCTACCATCCCCAAGCCTACAGCGGGGGATTACTCACTCATGGATGAGGGAAACATTTATGGTTGATGGAGAGGCGTTGGTGATGACGATGGCGATGATCCTCTCCAAATTCCTCGTCCCGGCAGGGTGCCAGAACGGAGTTTCTGGATCCGAATCTTGGTTTCTAGTGGCGGTGGCGGAGCGGAACTCTTTCTGAAAAACTATCGAACCCCCCTCGGTTTTTAGGTCGAAAGGCAACTTATAGGTGCAGAGGGAGGCCGAGGGGGTGCCGGGGGTGGCTGCACCCCCTAGGCACGGCCAGTGGCAGGCCCACGCCTGGAAGGGGTGTGGGCCCCCCAGGACCCTTCTCCGTCTCGTCTTCTGGCTCCGTGGGTCTTCTGGTGAAATATAATTTTTGGCATATTTTCCAGGATTTTTCCTGATAGTTCATTTTCTGCACAAAAACAAGACACCAAGGTAATTCTGCTGAAAACAACGTTAGTTCGTGTTAGTTGTATCCAAATCACACAAGTTTAGAGGAGAGACAATAGCAAAAGTGTTCGGGAAAGTAGATACGTTTTGGACGTATCAACTCCCCGCAAGCTTAGCTTATTGCTTGTCCTCAAGCAATTCAGTTGAAAACTGAGTGCGATAAAAGAATTTTCACGAACACATTTGCTTCATATGATGTATATATTCTCAGCACAGGAGTAGATGCTTAAACCATTCATAATAAGAAGTATGCAACTAAGTCTACTCAATAGTCATTGCAAGCTATGAAGAGAAACCAACTCAATAATAATAAGTAGCATGAAACATAAACATAAGCAACATTGCAGTGCTCATAATAAGGTATGATAGAGTGGTATCTCGCTTGCCTTTGTTTGTAGAGCACGATATAAATGCCAAGGCACCTCTGAAGTTCACATGAAGACTAAAAAGTAAAGATATCAGAGATACAAGCATCAAAGTCATGACATAATTAGCCAAGTTTTGGAACAAACACAAGAATGACAACTATGCTCTCAAGAAGGTGCTCATAGAATAAGTGGTGACTCAACAAGGTTGTGAAAACAGTTTTGAAAAGTTTGATAGGCTTCCTAATTCTGAAAGGAAGGTACTCGTTAGCTTTGAGCTCTCATTGCCCCTATTATAGGCATCTTCATATGGTTAAGGTGAAAGTGAGGTCCACTCCGAATCATATGCTTGACAGACCATAAACTGGAAATCACAAGTCCCTTGAGTACGAGGGCCGCACCGCATGCTACTCAACTTTGGTTACCTGAAAGTTCTTGTCATTCTAAATACATGCATATCATAGAGAACCGCCAACGGGGTACCCCTTGCACATGATACAGGAGCGATCCCATGATCAAAATGACAAGGCAAGCAGAAAATGATCATCTCAGTGATCTTTTTATTTACAATGTGCATAGATTTTTTATTGAGGATGCTTCATAGAATGCTCATTATGGTTATGCTGCAAGTTTCCACCATGATTAGGCATGGCTTAGGATAGCGGCCCAGGCGTTTCTCTAACACAATGTATAAACTCCATGAACTCACAAGCTCCCCTTTTATTTCATATCATCGACATCCCTAAACAAAAGAGAAAAGTATCAACTGGATAGGATATCCAAAAAGTGTTGAAAGCGTCCCCGTGACAGCACGGTTCTACTGACTCCTAGCATATAATTTGCAAGCATATAACTTTCATGGACAAGTCACAATGGTACAGGATTATTAAGTGCAAGGACTAAAGTGTGCCATCAAGTTCGTGAGAGCTTTACTAACTAACTTTCTCAAAACAGACAAACATTTTATTTGGAAGCAAACAAGGCATATTGAATATGCACTGAAATAGCAAATGATGCTAATATGTAGGTATGGTGGACACAGTTGGCAATATTGGTTTTGGAGAGTTGGAAGCACAGGTAGAGCTCATACTCAGTGCAAGTGAAGGCTAGCAAAAGAGAAGGAGCGACAAACGAGAGAGCAATAATTGTCATAATCATGCTTGCAACAAAACATGACTACTTATGGCATGAAAGTGATACAAGAACTCTTAGGCAAAACAAATCATCGAGGCGTACTGACTATGGATTAGTCATATGCATGCGTGAGCATGTGCCAAGTCGATTCATATGAACAGTCAGAGGAGGATACCACAATATCATTACCAAAATATGAGTAAAACAATTCAAGCAAACATTCATATGACATGCTACAAACTATTAGCAAGCTGGAGCTAATCATAGACAAGCAAGAACTACTAAGCATCCATAATGACATACACCTTACACAAACAGGTTAAGCATTCTCACAATGATGAATATATGTACAAAAATGAAACAAATAGAGTTCGTTACTAGCCTCTTACCACACCTCGAGTTGTCTTAATCTTCATTATTGCCCTTCACTTGTGTGACTTGAATAATAACATGAAACCAAAATCCACTGAGGACGGTTGAACCCTGCAAAGAACTCACAAAACCAAAGAAGAACAACAAATATTTTTGGTGCTTTCGATTTTTTTTAAAGCAAGCAAACAAAGCAAAAACAAACAAAGAAAAGGCAAACCAAACAATGCAAAATATTTTTTGATTTTTCTTTTAAGTCAAACAAAGCAAAGAAACAAAGAAATAGAAACAACGAAAATATTTTTGGTATTTTTGGGTTTTAAGAAAGAAGCAACAAGAACCAAAAAGAAAGCGAAACAATGGATATACAAAGAACCGACCGAACATGATATATATATATATATATGAGTGTGATGTCGGTATACCTCCCCCCAAGCTTAGGCTTTTGGCCTAAGTGGGGCTCAATCCCATGGTGCCCAAGTAGATGCACCTCTGTAGTATGACGAGGAGGCTCGCTCGTCCTGGTACGAGCTCGAGGACTCTACTGTGTAGTGTACCGCGGGGTCCTATGAGGGTGCTTCCTCCTGATAGTGCCCATGGAAGTTAAGGGAGCGCAACAACTCATCCATCTCATTGTTGGAGCGTGACAAAGTGATGCGCCTTCATGGAAACAAGATCAAGCCTCTCAGGAGCCAAGATTGTATCATTTCGATCAACAGCAATATCCAAGGCAGCAGCAACACGCGTAGCAATAATTCCCCCATAAATGGATCCCTTAGCTGATGGCTGGAAGCTAAATGTTTCTTATATTTTCTCTTTGATCTCTATGGCTATCATCATTGGTTATTCCTCGGTAAAGCTCCAACAAATCAGCGGGTTGAGCTGGAATCTTCAATGTCATATGGTTAGACCTGCCATAAACTTTGAAAGAAACATCTGGATGGAACACACTGTTAGTAAAGGATAAACTCTCCACAAATGTTTTGGTGAGCGTAGCACATTGCGTGCTCCCATCCTGCATAAGACTCATTAGACCAGCCCTCTGAACCAAGGTCATAAAATCATTAATAATCCCAGCAGCCTGCAAGAAGGTTTGGCAAGGAAAGGTGGAGGGATGCGCATCCCCCTCATCTCCCTTGTCACCAAATCGCGAGTGATGAGATCCTCATTGTATGAGGTCCTAACACTGGTGGACGATCTTGGAAGCCTTGCCCTTCTAGGTGCATCACCCTCAAATATTTCACCAAATGTGTGGTGGTCCATGACTTCCCTTTTCTGAAATTTTAGACAAGCATCAAACCAAGTGATTTCTAAGTTGATAAATGATGAGTAACTACTATAGGAGCTTGCTAGAGGACTACACATGCATCAAAATGAAATTTCTAAGAATAGAACAAGCATGCAAGCTCAAACAACCTGTCACCTATAGCAGCAAAATACTCAAGATACAATCTACCAATCACAAATCTAATTGGACAAGTGGAGGAGGCACATACCAAGGAGCAAGTAGCAAAGAGGGGCCGAGCAAGGAGATCGAAAATCACGAGCAAGAACAGCAAGAACTCGAGCTTGAGCAAGTTTTTCGGTGTTTTTTGGGAGAGAGAAAGAAGATGGCTTTGAGGAGGCAGCCTGGAGGGCCCCAGGTGGGCCAGACCCCCCAGGCGCCGCCCACTGGTAGGCCGCGCCTACCATGGGTGTGGTAGCCTGGGGTGGCCCCCTGGTTCACTTCAGGTGTCCCTCTGCCCCTTTTTTCGAGGAAAAATTTATTTTGAATTTTCTGGGATTTTTCGGGAAACTTTATTTTTGGCCAATTTTCAGGGTATGAAAAACAGTTTTTTCAGAAGAAGCAAAAGCAAACCAAAAGCCAAACTACAAGAGCTCTAAGACAAACTAACAAGCAAACAACTAACAAAACCAAAACTAGCAAAAGAAAGGCAAATACTAGGAAGGATAAAAGTAAAAGAAAGCAAGTATAACCACGGTGAAAACATTATTTTGTTCATAAAAATCCTTTTGTTAACAAGGTTGATCAAGTCAAGTTACCAAAACAATCTTATATGAAACAAAACTTTGCATTCCACAAGGTGATTATGTTACCTCATACTTGATAGCAATGGTCCCAATCATAATAGTTTCAAAGTTTTCTCGTGGAATGGGACAATATATTTGTCCAACCTTGATTCTCTCAATATTTTCAATGGAATTCAGGCAATATCTCTTAACAACCTTCTTGGGGAAATAAACAGTATGCTCTTTGTCATCAATATTAAATGTTACTTTTCCTTGATTACAATTAATGACAGCACCTGCAGTATTAAGAAAAGGTCTCCCAAGAATAATAGACATATTATCATCTTCAGGCATTTCAAGCACAACAAAATCAGTCAAAACCAAGCAATTATGAGCTACTTGAATAGGAACATCCTCACATATACCAACAGGAATAGTAGTTGACTTATCAGACATTTGCAAACATATATCAGTTGGTATCAACTTTTCTAGATGGAGTCTCTTGTAGAGAGAAAAAGGCATAACACTAACTCCAGCTCCCAAATCACATAAAGCAGTTCTAACATAATTATTCTTAATAGAGCAAGGAATAGTTGGTATACCTGGGTCACCAAGTTTCTTTGGAACCTTACCATTGAAGGAATAATTAGCAAGCATAGTAGAAATCTCCTCATTAGGAATCTTCCTTTTATTAGAGACAATATCCTTCTATACTTTGAATAAGGAAACAATTTAATAGCATCAATTAAAGGAATTTGCAAAAATAAAGGTTTCATCCACTCACAAAACTTGTTGTAGTGTTCTTCCTCCTTTGACTTGTGTTTCTTACCTGGAAAAGGCATAGGTCTCTGCACCCAAGGTTCTCTATCTTTACCATATTTATTAGCAATAAAATCTTCCTTAGTGTACCTAGTGTTCTTAGTATGCTTCTCAGGTTCTTCCTCAACTTCCTCCTTATCAGGAGCATCATTATTATTACCAATCTTAGTTTCAGCATCAGAGACAGATATACTATTAGGATCTATAGCAGGTTCAAGTGGTTCCTCAACTACTTTATGTTTCTTTTTCTTTCTCTTATGAGGACTACCACTATCCTCACCTTGTTGAGAATCCTGCTCAATTCTTTTAGGGTGTCCTTCAGGAGATAAAGGATCTTGAGTAGCTATACCACTCCTAGTTCTAATTCCATAAGCATGTTTATCTCCTGAGGCATTAACTAGCATATCCTTTTGTACCTTAGCAAGTTGATCAAGTTGGGTTTGAACCATTTGAAAGTGTTTACAAAGCATTTTAATATCATTAGAAGTTCTTTCCACAATATCTTTCAACTCATGGATAGCTCTAGAGTTTTCCAATAAATGATTCTGAACTTGTTTATTAAAATTACCTTGTTTAACAATAAAAATGTCAAGTTCCTCTAAACATTGATCAGGAGGCTTACCATAAGGAATATCACCTTCATCAAAGTGTTGGAGAGAGTGTACCTCAATATTGGATGAGTGGGGAATTGGCTTACATAATTATTCTATAGGAGGTAGATTCTTCACATCTTCAGCTCTAATACCTTTCTTCTTTAGACACTTCGTAGCTTCCTTCATCACTTCATCATTTAATGCAATAACTCCCCTCTTCTTTGGTGTGGGTGTTAGAACTGGTTCAGGAACATCTGGTTCAGGAATTATAGTCTCAGGTGTATTTAGCTCAGTTGAAGTCCAATCATCATAGTTCTTGCTTATCTTAGCCATTAATTCTTCAACATCTGTAGGAGTTCTTTTCCTGAAAACACAATCAGCAAAGCTATCTAGGTATGTCCTAGAATCATCAGTTAGTCCATTATTATAAATATCAAGAAGCTCATTCTTAGGTAATGGACATCCAAGATGTGCATGAATCAAGGCACAGAAACCTGTCCATGACTCAGGCAATTTCTCTTCTTCTCCCTGTTTAAAATCAAAAAGTCTCTGCAAAGCCGCATGTCTAGCACTGGGAGGAAAATATTTCTGGAAGAAAGAAGCAAGCAAGCAATCAGGGCTATAAATGGAACCAGGAGGTAATCTATTAAACCAAGCCGTAGCTTCTCCTTTTAGTAGGGAAGATCTTAGTAACAAAGTACTTGCGCATCTTAAAATCATCAGAGAATAAAGCACTCATAGTAGAAAGCTCATTCATATGAGCCACAACACTCTCATTTTCAGTCCCATAGAAAGGTTCTTTCTCAACAATGTCCAAGTAGGATAAATCAAGAGAGAAATCATAATATTCATCTTTAATATCTATGGGAGAGGTGGAAAACTTAGGATCAGAGGACAGTTTAGGCATAATAGTACGTCTAGCAAGGAGACTGTTAATAGCACTAGTAACATGTGTGTCTCGACACTATTCAACAAATTTATCAGTGAACTCAATGTAACCATCATTAATATCATAACTCTCTCTAGACTCAGGTGAGCTAACAGGTGTAACAGTGTCTTCACTAGGAGTTTCGGTATTTCCTAGACTAGCCATAGTAGCATCTAGGAAAGGACCTAATGAACCACTCGCATCAAGCACAGTAGAAGTAACATCATGAGTATCAAAAGCTGTTTCAGACTCAGTAGTAGTAGAAGTGTGATACTGTTGGAGATATGCCCTAGAGGCAATAATAAATGTAGTTATTATTATATCTTTGTGTTTATGATAAATGTTTACATTCATGCTATAATAGTATTAACAGGGAAACATTAATACTTGTGTGATTTGTAAACTTAATTTGAAGTCCCTAGTATAGCCTCTATACTTCACTAGCTTGTTGCTTGATAAATGATTGTGGTTTCCCTATCATGAACATTGAGATGTTATCAACAACAAGATCATATCGTTAGGAGAATGATATGATGGACATACTCCTATAGATAAGCGTAGCATAAAGATCAAGTCATTTCAATAGTTCAATTGCTATATGCTTTCTGATACATAGTAACCTAATTCCTTCGACCATGAGATCATGCATATCACCTTTACCGGATGGATGCTTTGATGACATCAAACACCACACCGTAACTGGGTGGCTATAAAGATGGCATTGAGTGTTCGGAAAGTATTGGTTGAGACACATGGATCAAGAGTGGGATTTGTCCATCCATATGACGGATAGATATTCTCTGGGCCCTCTCGGTGAAATGTCATCCAATTAGCTTGCAAGCATGTGACTGGCTCACAAGGGATCACATATCACGGGAACGAGAAAAGAGTACTTATCAGTAACGAGGTTGAACTAGGTATGCAGAGATACCGACGATCATAACCTCGGATAAGTAACATATCGTGAGACAAAGGGAAATTGGTATAGTATGTAAGTGGTTCATTCGATCGCAAAGTAATCGTAGAAATATGTGGGAGCCATATGAATTTCCAGATTCCTCTATTGGTTATTGTTCGGAGAAGTGTCTCGATCATGTCCGCATAATTCACGAACCGTAGGGAGACACACTTAAGGATTCGACGTTGTTTTGAGTAGTTATGGTATTATGAGAAAGAGACCGAATGTTGTTCGGAGTCTCGGATGGGATCCGGGATATCACGAGGTGATCCGGAATGGTCCGGAGAATAAGATTCATATAAGGAAAGTCCCGTTTCGGAGTTCGGGAATGATTCCGGTGTTTTCATCGGGAATGTTCTAGAAGGTTCCGGATTGTCCGGCACTCCGGGGGGGGGAGGGGTACATGAATGTGTCATTACATATTGGAATGATTGCATCATGTACTAAGTGTTCTTGCTGTCCCAAATAAAGGATTAAATTGAATCCTAAAACAGAAAAGTCAAATGTCCAGTTTGAAAGTCAAACGGCCAAAACAAGAAACTGTGGGAAACAAGCAAGAGGAGTTGGGAACCGACTTGAGGGAGGAGTCTCCTCCCCAAGCCGGCGCGCCACCCAAGGACGACTTGGGGAGGGACTCCCCTCCCCTGGCCGCGCCTCCCCACCTATAAAAGGAGGGGCAGGGCTCCCTCCTCTAGACACACAAGTTTCCACCTCTAATCTCCGGTTTAGAGCCGTTTTGGTTTAGAGCTTCTAATTTCTTTAGCCTGCGGTTTAGAGCCTTCTAATTGGTGAGTCTAATCTCTAGAAAACTAATAGCCCTCTCTCATAATCCACCATACTCGCTCCGGCTTAAGGCGAAGCCTTGCGGGATCTCCCCTCTACTTCCGGTACCACGCCGTTGTGCTGCCGGAATCGCGAGGAGAGTGCTACAACCTCCGCTGCCTGCTGGAACAAGGGAGAGGAAAGGTCTTCGTCGAGTACCGAACGTGTGACCGACTGCGGGAGCGCTGCCGGAACGCAGCGCCGGAAGGATCGTCTACACGATCTTGAGATCGGGAAGAGTACGACTACATCACCCACGAGAATCTGCTCTCGTTAAACACTTTGGAATCTTCGAGGGTAAGTTATTCCATCGACTCGTTGCTACAATCTAGTAGATAGATCTTGGCTTGTTTGTTTGTATGCGATAGAAAATTTTTGTTTTCCATGCTACGAACCCCTACAGTGGTATCAGAGCCGTGTCTATATGTAGATCTGTTGCACGAGTAGAACACAATGGTCATTGTGGGCGTTGATGCTTTTATTGTCGATTGCTTCTTGTGTACTTTGCATCTTGCGTTATGTTGGGATGAAGCGGCCCGGGCTAACCTTACATGACATCGTTCATGAGACTTGCTCCACGCTTGACATGCAACTTGTATTGCATAAGTGGCTTTGCGGGTGCCTGTTTCTCCTAGCATAGTTAAGATCCAATTTACAACGGGTGATCAACAATGATAGTATCAATGTTGTGGTTCTTGTTCGTAAGTTAGAACGACACTTATTGAAAGCCCCAAACCACGTAAAATATACAAAGAAAGTAGAGGCGTCTAACTTTGTTTTGCAGGGGTGTGCAGTGATGTGATATGGCCATGATTGTGATTATATTTGATGTATGCAATGTTCCTTATTATAAGTTGGCAACCGGCAGGAGCCATATGGTTGTCTTTAATTTATGTTAAGACCCGCGTGTCTATTCAAAGTAGTTGTAATAGTTGAAGCTGGTGGACGACAACCATGGAGAAGCGTCATTGACCTTGATGCAATGCCGGTGATGATGGAGATCATGTTCGTGCTTGAAGATGGAGATCAGAAGCACAAAGAAGAAAGGCCATATCATATCACATATTATGAATTGCATGTGATGTTAATCCTTTATGCATCTTGTATTGCTTAGTAGACGATGGTAGCATTATAAGATGATCCCTCATGCACATGAATTTCAAGTTCGAAAGTGTTCACCCTTAGTATGCACCGTTGCTAATGCTTGTTGTTTCGAAGCACCACGTGATGATCGGGTGTGTTAGATTCCGCAAGTGTATACAACGTAAGCAAGCCAGATTTGCTTATGCGGTAGCTAAGGTTTGATCTTGACGAGCCTAGCATGTACAGACATGGTCTCAGGAACACGGATCACCGAAAGGTAAAGCATGAATCATATAGTAGATATGATGAACATGACGATTGTTCGCCATTTAAACTATATCAACTCACGTGATGATCGGTGTTGATATAGTGGATTTGGTTCATGTGATCACTAAAACAATGTGAGGGATATTGTTTTGAGTGGGAGTTCACCTAGTTTAATTTCTTTATTAATTTGAACTCAATTTGTCATAAACTTAGTCTAAACTATTGCAAATATGTTGTAGATCAATGGCAGCCCCTACCATCAATTTTAATGCGTTCCTAGAGAAAGAAAAGTTGAAAAACAATGGAAGCAACTTCGCGGATTGGTTCCGCAATTTGAGGATTGTCCTCACAGCTGGTAATTTGACCTATGTGCTGGATGCACCGCTGGGTGACCCACCTGCAGCTGATGCTCCCGATGAAGTAAAAAATGTTTACCTCGCTCGGAAGAATCAGTACTCCATAGTTCAGTGTGCTATCTTGTATGGTTTGGAATCGGAGCTTCAGAAAAGGTTTGAGGATTCAGACCCATATGATATTGTCGAGGATCTCAAATTGATTTTTGAGACTCATGCGGCAATTGAAAGTTATGAGGCTTCTGAAAAGTTCTTTAACTGCAAGATGGAAGAAGGCAGCTCCGTCAGTGAGCATGTGCTTAAGATGTCTGGGCACGCAAACAAACTTCAAAGCTTGGGTATAGTGATTCCTAATGCTTTGGGGATTTACCGTGTCCTCCAATCACTACCACCAAGTTACAAGAACTTTGTGATGAACTACAACATGCAGAACATGAACAAGACGTTGCCAGAACTCTTTGCCATGTTGAAATCTACAGAAGTGGAGATCAAGAAAGAGCACCAAGTGTTGTTGGTCAATAAGACCACCAAATTCAAGAAAGGCAAGTCTAAGCAAAAGGGACACTTCAAGAAGGGTGGTAAGAAAGTTACCACACCGGCGAAGAAGACCAAGGCTGGACCTAAGCCTGATACTGAGTGCTTTTACTGCAAGGGAGAAGGTCACTGGAAGCGGAATTGCCCAAAGTACTTGGCGGATTTGAAGAACGGCAACATCAAGAAGAAAGGTACATCTGATATACATGTTATTGATGTGTATCTCACTAGTATTCGTAGTAGTGCCTGGGTATTTGATACTGGTTCGGTTGCTCATATTTGTAACTCGAAACAGGTGCTGCAGAATAAACGGAAGCTAGCGAAGAATGAGGTGACGATGCGCGTGGGAAACGGATCAAAGGTTAATGTGATCGCGGTCGGCACGCTACCTCTTCATCTACCATCGGGATTAGTTTTATACTTAAATAATTGTTATTGGGTGCCTGCGTTGAGCATGAACATTATATCGGGATCTTGTTTATTGCGAGACGGTTACTTGTTTAAATCCGAGAATAATGGTTGTTCGATTTATATGAGTAATATGTTTTATGCACATGCACCTTTGATAGATGGTCTATTCTTATTGAATCTCGATAGTGGAAATACACATATCAACAATATTGAGGCTAAACGTTTGAAATCAAGCGATAATTCGACCTATATGTGGCACTGTCGTCTTGGTCACATCGGAGTGAAACGTATGAAGAAACTCCATTCCGATGGACTTCTTGAATCACTTGATAGATGCGAAGCATGTCTGATGGGAAAAATGACTAAGACTCCATTTTCTGGTATGATGGAGCGAGCTACGGACTTATTGGAAATTATACATACCGATGTGTGTGGTCCAATGAGTGTAGCATCGCGCGGTGGTTATCGTTATGTTCTTACCTTCACGGATGATTTGAGTAGATATGGGTATATCTATTTCATGAAACATAAGTCCGAAACTTTCGAGAAGTTTAAGGAGTTTCAAAGTGAGGTAGAGAATCAACGTAACAAGAAGATTAAGTTTCTACGTTCTGATCGTGGAGGTGAATATCTAAGTTACGAGTTTGGCGAGCATTTAAAGAAGTGCGGAATACTTTCACAATTGACACCGCCGGGAACACCACAGCGTAATGGTGTGTCCGAACGTCGTAATCGAACTCTCTTAGATATGGTTCGTTCTATGATGTCACTTACAGATTTACCGCTATCATTTTGGGGTTATGCATTAGAAACAGCCGCATTCACTTTAAATAGGGCACCGTCTAAATCCGTTGAAACGACACCGTATGAATTATGGTTTGGGAAGAAACCTAAATTGTCGTTCCTTAAAGTTTGGGGATGCGAAGCCTATGTAAAGAAGTTACAGCCGGACAAGCTAGAACCCAAAGCGAAAAAATGCGTCTTCATAGGATACCCAAAAGAAACTATTGGGTATACCTTCTATCATAGATCCGAAGGCAAAACCTTCGTTGCCAAGAATGGATCCTTTCTAGAGAAGGAATTTCTCTCGAAAGAAGTGACTGGAAGGAAAGTAGAACTCGACGAGGTTGTCGAACCTTCTCTCGAAATTGCGAGTAGCGCAGCACCGGAAGAAGTTCCTGTGGTGCCTGCACCAATAAGAGAGGGAGCTAATGATGGTGATCATGAAACTTCGGTTTAAGTTGCTACAGAGCCTCGGAGGTCAACGAGAACTCGTACCACTCCAGATTGGTATGATCCCGTTATGAGTGTCATGTTGGTGGACAACACCGATGATCCCGAGACATATGAGGAAGCGATGATGAGCCCAGATTCCAATAAATGGCAAGAATCCATGAAATCCGAGATTGGATCCATGTACGAAAACCAAGTATGGACTTTGGTGGACTTACCGGATGGCCGAAAGGCTGTCGAGAACAAATGGATTTTCAAGAAGAAAACAGATGTTGATGGTAATGTTACTGTCTATAAAGCTCGACTTGTCGCAAAAGGGTTTCGACAAATTCAAGGAGTTGACTACGATGAGACTTTCTCACCGTTAGCGAAGCTAAAGTCTGTAAGGATTATGTTAGCAATCGCTGCATATTATGATTATGAGATATGGCAGATGGATGTCAAAACAGCATTCCTCAATGGAGATATTGATGAAGATTTGTATATGATGCAACCCAAAGGTTTTGTCGATCCTAAGGATGCTAACAAGGTATGCAAACTTCAACGGTCCATCTATGGATTGAAGCAAGCATCCCGAAGTTGGAATCAACGTTTTGATAAGGTAATCAAAAGTTTTGGTTTTATACAAACTTATGGAGAAGCTTGTATTTACAAGAAAGTGAGTGGGAGCTCTGTAGCATTCTTAATACTATATGTGGATGACATATTGTTGATTGGGAATGATGTAGACCTTCTTAGTAGTGTCAAAGAATATTTGAATAATAGTTTTTCAATGAAGGATCTTGGCGAAGCAGCTTACATATTAGGCATAAAGATTTATAGAGATAGATCGAAACGCCAAATATCATTGTCACAGAGTACATATTTGGACAAAGTTCTAAAGAGGTTTGGAATGGAAGAAAGCAAGAAAGGGTTCTTGCCCATGTTGCCCAATACGACCTTGAGTAAAACTCAAAGTCCGACATCGGCAGAAGATAGAGAAAGGATGAGTAAGACTCCCTATGCATCAGCCATAGGATCTCTAATGTATGCCATGCTATGTACTAGACCCGACATCGCATATGATGTTAGTCTAACTAGCAGATATCAAAGTGATCCAGGAGTGGATCATTGGACAGCGGTCAAAAACATCCTTAAGTACTTGAGAAGAACTAAGGATATGGTTCTTTCTTATGGAGGTGATGAACAGCTCGTTGTTAATGGTTACACCGATGCTAGTTGGAACACCGATCCGGATGATTCTAAATCACAATCTGGATACGTATTTATTTTGAATGGTGCAGCAGTTAGCTGGAGGAGTGCAAAGCAAAGCGTTGTGGCGAGATCTTCAACTGAATCGGAATACATGGCTGCTTCGGAGACTTCACAAGAAGCGATATGGATGAAAGAGTTCATTACAGAGCTGGGTGTGGTTCCTAGTGCGCTGGACCCAATGTCTATCTACTGTGATAACATGGGAGCCATAGCCAATGCGCAAGAACCAAGGTCACACAAGAAGCTGAAGCATATCAAGCTACGTTTTCACGCTATTCGAGAACATATCCAGGATGGGGATATAAAGATTTGCAAAGTACACACAGATCTGAATGTGGCGGATCCGTTGACTAAACCTCTCCCGAGGGCAAAACATGACCAACACCAAACTGCCATGGGTGTTCGGTATATTACCATGTAATCTAGATTAGATGACTCTAGTGCAAGTGGGAGACTGTTGGAGATATGCCCTAGAGGCAATAATAAATGTATTTATTATTATATCTTTGTGTTTATGATAAATGTTTACATTCATGCTATAATAGTATTAACAGGGAAACATTAATACTTGTGTGATTTGTAAACTTAATTTGAAGTCCCTAGTATAGCCTCTATACTTCACTAGCTTGTTGGTTGATAAATGATTGTGGTTTCCTATCATGAACATTGAGATGTTATCAACAACAAGATCATATCATTAGGAGAATGATATGATGGACATACTCCTATAGATAAGCGTAGCATAAAGATCAAGTCATTTCAATAGTTCAATTGCTATATGCTTTCTGATACATAGTAACCTAATTCCTTCGACCATGAGATCATGCATATCACCTTTACCGGATGGATGCTTTGATGACATCAAACACCACACCGTAACTGGGTGGCTATAAAGATGGCATTGAGTGTTCGGAAAGTATTGATTGAGACACATGGATCAAGAGTGGGATTTGTCCATCCATATGACGGATAGATATTCTCTGGGCCCTCTCGGTGAAATGTCATCCAATTATCTTGCAAGCATGTGACTGGCTCACAAGGGATCACATATCACGGGAACGAGAAAAGAGTACTTATCAGTAACGAGGTTGAACTAGGTATGCAGAGATACCGACGATCATAACCTCGGATAAGTAACATATCGTGAGACAAAGGGAAATTGGTATCGTATGTAAGTGGTTCATTCGATCGCAAAGTAATCATAGAAATATGTGGGAGCCATATGAATTTCCAGATTCCTGTATTGGTTATTGTTCGGAGAAGTGTCTCGATCATGTCCGCATAATTCACGAACCGTAGGGAGACACACTTAAGGATTCGACGTTGTTTTGAGTAGTTATGGTATTATGAGAAAGAGACCGAATGTTGTTCGGAGTCTCGGATGGGATCCGGGATATCACGAGGTGATCTGGAATGGTCCGGAGAATAAGATTCATATAAGGAAAGTCCCGTTTCGGAGTTCGGGAATGATTCCGGTGTTTTCATCGGGAATGTTCTAGAAGGTTCCGGATTGTCCGGCACTCCGGGGGGGGAGGGGTACATGAATGTGTCATTACATATTGGAATGATTGCATCATGTACTAAGTGTTCTTGCTGTCCCAAATAAAGGATTAAATTGAATCCTAAAACAGAAAAGTCAAATGTCCAGTTTGAAAGTCAAACGGCCAAAACAAGAAACTGTGGGAAACAAGCAAGAGGAGTTGGGAACCGACTTGAGGGAGGAGTCTCCTCCCCAAGCCGGCGCGCCACCCAAGGCCGACTTGGGGAGGGACTCCCCTCCCCTGGCCGCGCCTCCCCACCTATAAAAGGAGGGGCAGGGCTCCCTCCTCTAGACACACAAGTTTCCACCTCTAATCTCCGGTTTAGAGCCGTTTTGGTTTAGAGCTTCTAATTGCTTTAGCCTGCGGTTTAGAGCCTTCTAATTGGTGAGTCTAATCTCTAGACCACTAATAGCCCTCTCTCATAATCCACCATACTCGCTCCGGCTTAAGGCGAAGCCCTGCGGGATCTCCCCTCTACTTCCGGTACCACGCCGTTGTGCTGCCGGAATCGCGAGGAGAGTGCTACAACCTCCGCTGCCTGCTGGAACAAGGGAGAGGAAAGGTCTTCGTCGAGTACCGAACGTGTGACCGACTGCGGGAGCGCTGCCGGAACGCAGCGCCGGAAGGATCGTCTACACGATCTTGAGATCGGGAAGAGTACGACTACATCACCCACGAGAATCTGCTCT
Organism: Avena sativa; assembly: GCA_916181665.1. Classification (NCBI taxonomy): domain Eukaryota; kingdom Viridiplantae; phylum Streptophyta; class Magnoliopsida; order Poales; family Poaceae; genus Avena; species Avena sativa. Next base: position 253,766,877 of record OV702280.1, read on the forward strand.
CGTTAAACACTTTGGAATCTTCGAGGGTAAGTTATTCCATCGACTCGTTGCTACAATCTAGTAGATAGATCTTGGCTTGTTTGTTTGTATGCGATAGAAAATTTTTGTTTTCCATGCTACGAACCCCTACAGATACGCCCAATTTTCATCACCATTCTATATCATAATTTACCTCTATTCATTGATATTTGTCTTATTATGAGGTATTACTTATGGCTTTCCATCTGTTTATGCATGTTGGATGATTCCTGGAGGATGGACTGCCGGAGTCTGGATTCTGATGGAAAAGAAGGCGTTTTGGTGCAATTTCGCGAAGATCAGAAAAATACCAGAAAAATATGGAAACATATTATTTCACCAGAATACGAAGGAAGGCAGAAGGAGGAGTGAAGGGGGCTGCAGGGGGGCCACACCCCCTAGGCACGGGCCCACCTGAGGTCGCGCCTGGGGTGGGTTTGGCCCACCTGCCCGGCCTTCGACTCTCCCCCTTCGCCTATAACTTCCCTTCGGAACCCTAAGCCTCAGGGAGCGACCACAGATAGATTTCCGCCGCCTCTGGGGGCGGAAAAGACCGAGAGAGAAAGATCTCTCTGGCAGACAGATTTCTGCTGGGGGAATTCCTTCCCGGAGAGGGGAGACCGTCGCCATCAACACCATCATCAAGCTAGGCTTCATCGGGATCATCATCCACACCATCATCTCCACCAGCACCATCATCACCACTCCGTCCCGCTGTAACAATTGTGTTGGATATTTCTTTAGTTCTTAGGGGAAACTTTCCCGGTGTTAATTACTATTGTAGTTGATGCTTGTGAGTGGAACCATTGGATTATTGTTTATGTTCAGATTGTTATCCATTATCATATCATCTTTGATCTTGATCCATATGATGTCTTGTGAGTAGTTCGTTTAGTTCTTGAGGACATGGGAGAAGTCATGTTGTTAGTAGTGAATCTGTGATGAGTTATTATTCAATGGTTTAGTATTTAAGTTGTGGTTCTATTCTTCTAGTGGTGTCATGTGAACGTCGACTACGTGATACTTCACCATTTATGGGCCTAGGGGAATGCATTGTGTATTTGGCTACTAATCGTGGGGTTGCCGGAGTGACAGAAACCCGAACCCCCGTTACAACACCTTTGCACAAGGGAGTGTAGGATCTCAGAGTTTAAGGTTGTGGTTAGATTTATATCTTAATTAATTTCCTGTAGTTACGGATGTTTGCAGGGGGTTTAATCACAAGCATGTATTAGTCCTAGGAAGGGCAGTATGTTAGCACAGGTTCACCCACACAACACTTATAAACACCAGATAAGAGTACTCAGCTATTTGAAGCGAAAGCACTTGACAGAATTCCCATGTGTCCTCGAGAACGTTTGGTCCTTATAAGTATTTCCACCGGCTTGTCCTTTGCTAAGAAAGGATTGGGCCACTTGCTCCGTTTGTTCGTTACTTCTGTCACTTGCTCCGTTTGTTCGTTACTTATGTTACTTGCTCTTTGTTTTGTTGCCTTGTCAGAAAACCACTAAAAATCCATTTGCTAAGTATTCACAGGGATTTCCTGCTCCATACCATTGTTCAGCACCTTCTGCTCCTCGTTGGGATCGACACTCCTATTTATCGAAATTACTACGATACACCCCCTATACTTGTGTGTCATCTAGACTATTTTCTGGCGCCGTTGCCGGGGAGTGAAGCACTATTGAAGACTGGAACTGGTAAGGGAAACTTTCACTATGAGTATTTCCTTTTGTTACTGTTTGTTGCTTTGTTTCCAATATGGATAACCCACTTGGTTTTCTATTTGGAAGAACTACTACCACTGAAAGGGTAGTAGATGAACCACCTCTTGTTGAGATAGATCCTTTTAAGATACCTACAAGTATTGTTAATCGTGTTATGGATAATTATTATTTTGGGGATGGAACTGTCCATCCTGGTGACCACTTGCTTTTTATCCATGAATTATGCGGGTTGTTTAAGTGTGCAAGTATCATAACTGAACAGGTGAAGAAGTTACTCTCCATATCCTTGAAAGGGAGAGATGATGCATGGTATAAGCTGCTAAAGAATGGACAATCCATGGAATGGGAAGAGATGGCATCTCTCTTTTACTCTAAATTTATCCTCCCAGCGAAATCCATAAGGATAGAAGTCATATATATAACTTTTGGCCTCTTGATGGAGAGAGTACAGCTCAAGCTTAGGGGAGATTGAAGTTACTAATGCTTAAATGTCCTATTCATGAACTCCCTAACAATATTATTCTGAAGAAATTTTATGCTAGGCTTTATCTTCATGATAAAGATTTACTAGATGCTTCTTGTGCTAGATCATTCACAAGTATGAAGGAAGAAGCTAAATTTGATCTCTTAGACCGTATTCCAGATAACACTGTGGCTTGGGAAAATGACAAAGGAAGAAATTCAGGTATAAACTATGATTATGAATGCATTAAAACTTTTATGGGTACTGATAACTTCCGTGATATTAGCAATAAGTTTGGCCTTGATCCTCAAGTTCTTGCAAAATTCTTTAATTCTTTTGCCTCTTATATTGAGATTCCCAAGAAAGAGTGGGACAAGTACCATGCTCCTTATAAAGACATTGTTACCCACGTTCCTGCCAGTATAGAGGTTTGTGCTGTTGATCCTATTTTGCCTGAACCTTATGTTGAGAAGATCCCTTTTCCCTCCAAGGTAAGGGAACACTCTATTTTGTCCAATGTGGTTAGCAAAAGCGCAAAGAAAACTATAGGTTCTGATGAGCTTATTGATATTGAGCCTTTGGTAGCTATTATGAAAGATCTTGTCACTAGAAATATAGAGGATGAGCATATTGTCTTCTGTGAAGACACCACTAATGTTATTTCTCATCCTAAGAAAGTTAGAAAAGCTAGTGTTCCTATGATTTCTGTTAAAATTGGTAGTCATAGCTACTATGGTTTATGTGATATTGGTGCTAGTTCTAGTGCTATTCCTTATGAGCTTTATAGGGAAATTATGCATGAGAATGTCCCTTGTGAGCTTAAGGACATTTATGTGGTCATTCACCTTGCTAATAGAGAGCAAGTTTGCCCCATTGGCATTGTAAGAGATGTGGAGGTCCTTTGTGGTAAGATTAAATATCCTGCTGATTTTCTAGTACTTGGTAAAGAAGCTAGTAAAACCTATCCTATTATATTTGGTAGACCCTTTCTGAACACTTGTGGGGCTATCATAGATTGTAGGAAGGAAAAAGTTTTGACTAAGTTTGCTGGAGAGTCTTATGAGTTTAATTGTTCCAAATTTGCCAAAACTCCTTGTGAAAATGAACTATCTGATGAGGATTTCAGGGTTGAACAACTTTCTGCTATTTCTCTTGCTCCTAATAATGCCTTGCAGCAATTCATGTAAGATCATGAAATCGATGCCTTCATGAAGGAAAGAAATGAGTTTGATGGGGCTTTCCTTCGCCAGCCTGAGTTACTTAAGCATAATTTATGTGTGGAAGATTTGGGTACCACACTTCCACCTAAAGGGGACCCTGTTTTCGAATTAAAACCTTTACCTGATGATCTTAAATATGCTTATCTTGATGACAAGAATATATACCTGTTATTATTAATTCTAAACTTTTAGGAAAGTAAGAAGAAAGGTTAATGGAGATATTGAAGAAACACCGAGGAGCAATGGGCTATACTCTTGATGATTTAAAGGGAATTTCTCCCACTATATGTCAGCATGCTATTAATATAGAGCCTGATGCAAAACCTATTGTTGAGCACCAACGCCGCCTAAATCCTAAGATGAAGGATGTGGTAAGAAATGAGGTATTAAAACTCCTTGATGGTGGTATTATTTATCCTATTGCTGATAGTAAATGGGTTAGCCCTGTTCATTGTGTTCCCAAGAAAGGGGGATAACTGTTGGGCCTAATGAGGATAGTGGGCTTATACTCCAAAGAGTAGTGGTTGGGTATAGAATGTGCATTGATTTTAGAAAGATCAATAAAGTTACGAAGAAAGATCATTATCCTTTGCCCTTTATTGATCAAATGCTAGAGAGGTTGTCCAAAAAGACCCACTTTTGCTTTCTTGATGGTTATTCTGGGTTTTCTCAAATTGCTGTGAAAGCACATGACCAAGAGAAAACTACTTTTACTTGTCCTTACGGTACTTATGCTTATAGGCGTATTCCTTTTGGTTTATGTAATGCTCCTGCTACCTTTCAGAGATGTATGTCTGCTATCTTTCATGGTTTTTGTGAAGAAATTGTAGAGGTTTTCATGGACGATTTTTCTGTCTATGGAACTTCTTTTGATAACTGTTTGCACAACCTTGATAAAGTTCTGCAGAGATGTGAAGAAACCAACCTTGTTCTTAATTGGGAGAAATGCCATTTCATGGTTAATAACGGGATTGTTCTTGGACACAAGATCTCTGAAAGAGTCATTGAAGTTGATAGAGCCAAAATTGAAGCAATTGAGAAGATGCCTTGTCCTAGAGATATCAAGGGTATTCATAGTATCCTTGGTCATGCTGGTTTCTATAGGAGGTTTATTAAAGATTTCTCCAAAATTTCAAAGACCCTTACTAATCTTCTTCAAAAGGATGTTCCTTTTGTTTTTGATGATGATTGTAAGGAAGCTTTTGAAACTTTGAAGAAAGATTTAACAACTGCTCCTATAGTCCAACCACCTGATTGGAGTTTACCTTTATGTGTGATGCTAGTGATTTTGTTGTGGGTGTTGTCTTGGGACAACGTGTTGACAAGAAGTTGAATGTTATTCATTATGCTAGCAAGAATCTAGATGCTGCTCAAAAGAATTATGCTACTACTGAAAAAGAGTTCTTAGGTGTAATCTTTGCTTGTGATAAGTTTAGACCTTATATTGTTGATTCCAAGGTTACTATTCATACTGATCATGCAGCTATTAAGTACCTTATGACGAAGAAGGACGCTAAGCCTAGGATTATAAGGTGGGTATTGCTTTTGCAAGAGTTTTATCTGCATATTGTGGATAGGAAAGGTGATGATAATCCTGTTGCTAATAATTTATCTCGTTTGGAAAACATTTCTTTTGACCCTTTGCCTGTTAACGATAGTTTTCCAAATGAGCAGTTAGCTGCAATAATGGTAAGTCCACATGAGAGTCCTTGGTATGTTGATTATGCTAACTTTATTGTTTCCAGTATTTGCCTCCAACCTTTACAGCTCAGCAAAGAAGGAAATTATTTTATGATCTAAGGCATTACTTTTGGGATGACCCACATTTATATAAAGAAGGAGTAGATGGTATTATGGGAAGATGTGTCCCAGAATTTGAACAACAAGAGATATTGAGAAAATGTCATGGCGGTGCTTATGGAGGACATCATGCTGGGGATAGGACCGCACAAAAGTTTTTACAATCTGGATTTTATTGGCCTACCCTTTTTAAAGATGCAAGGAAGTTTGTTATATCATGTGATGAATGCCAACGAGTAGGTAACATCTCTAGACGCAATGAAATGCCTATGAATTATTCTCTTGTTATTGAACCTTTTGATTGTTGGGGATTTGACTTTATGGGGTCTTTTCCTCCTTCAAAATGGTATACACATATTCTTGTTGCTGTTGACTATGTTACAAAGTGGGTAGAAGCCATACCTACAAGAAGTGCTGATGGTAAGACATCTTTGAAAATGCTCAAATATATCATTTTTCCTAGGTTCGGTGTGCCTAGATATCTCATGACTGATCGAGGCTCTCATTTTATTCATGGGGGTTTTAGAAAAACTCTCGCTAAGTATGATGTAAACCACAGAATAGCTTCAGCTTATCACCCCCAAACTAGTGGGCAAGTAGAACTTTACAATAGGGAAATCGAATCTATCTTGCAGAATACTGTCAATAGATCTAGGAAAAAATGGGCTAAAAAGTTGAATGACGCTTTGTGGGCTTATAAAACTGCTTATAAAAATCCTATGGGGATGTCTCCTTACAAAATGGTCTATGGGAGAGCTTGTCACTTGCCTTTAGAGTTAGAACAAAAAGCTTATTGGGCAGTGAAAGAGTTGAATAGAGACTTTAGACTTGCTGTTGAGAAAAGACTGCTCGACTTAAGTAATCTAGATGAGTGGAGAGGTGAAGCTTACAAAAATGCTAGGCTCTTTAAGAAAAAAGTAAAAATATGGCATGATAGGAGAATTCTCAAAAGGGAGTTCCATGTTGGTGAGAAAGTTCTTTTGTATAGGTCTCATCTCAGATTTTTTGCAGGGAAACTACTCTCCCAATGGGAAGGACTTTTTGTTATCAAGGAAGTGTACCGTTCAGGTGCTATCAAAATTTCTTCTCTGAAGGATGACACAACACAGGTGGTTAATGGTCAAAGACTAAAACATTATATTTCTGGGGATTCTTATAATGAAGATATGGATGTTATTCAAATGGTGACTCCAGAAGAATTTATCAGAAGCCAAACACCAGAAACTGCAGAGTTCGCCCTTGAATAGGTAAAAGTGGTGAAAACATAAGGTTTGTGAAACCCCAATCTTTTTATATTTTTATGTTTCTAATACATAAGGGAAGTTACGAGACTAAACTGAAGAGGAAACGGAGCCCGGGGTGGACAAACCCACCAGAGGTGCGAGCCTAGCCTGGCCGCGCCTGAGGGGGTGTTCCACCCTCGAACTCCGTCTCTGCTTTGTTTTTGTGTCAAAACCTTCTTTATGCATTGAAACTTCGTAATATATAAACCCCTGGATCCCCCGAGATTCGTGCATCGTGTTCTCGTCGTGTTTTTGTTTCGATCTGTTTCTGTTAGGTAATCTTCTCAAGTTTAGAGCCCCATAGCCTCCACGAACGACAAAGGAAAGTTTGCCTTCGGTTTGGGATATGCGTCGTTCTAACAATGCAGAGAAGGATCATCCTAAGGATGAAGAGTGGGGAAATAATAACAAGAACTGGGATTCGTGGACCGACATGATCATGAACCATATAGAGCAAAACTCGGAGCTAACCCGTACTCTTACTTTTGAGTTCGAGGAGTTGAAGAAACTTATTGAGGAGCTTATCAAGAGAACACCACCACCACCACCGAAGGAGTAATTCGTCGTCAGGTTTGGCATCCCCTTGGCTTGTTCCAAGCTTGGGGGAGTGTCGCGGTATCACCACCATTATCTTTTATCTTTTACCTTTTTAGTGGATTCATATCTTTGGTAGAGGGGTTATCTTATAGTTTGGTTTGCATGTGGAAGTATCTCTCCTTTAGTTGATTATCTTTGTATCCCTTGGTGTGAGTGCCTTTATTGGAATATTAATGAGAAGTCTCATATTTTACTTTTTGCACTTCTTATTTTTAGTTTGCAATCTCTATTATATGATGGATCTTTTTGTTCAGTATTGGAACCACTTTGGGATCATCAAGTGGATCTAAATTGGTTTTGGCAAACCGAGTCATGGTCAGTGGCATTAGTTTGAAGGAAAAAGAAAGAAAGAAAAATCTTACAGGTATTTGGTATCATTTGTTTTCTTTCTTGTTGGCTCATAAGCTTAGTATTATTTATTTAAGGTTCTTTTGTGTCTTCAAGGAAGATTGCATGTTTGGCTTTATTACTTGTATGTTTGCTTGTTTCTATCAACTCTCTTGCTTGCTACCCAGCCTTGCTAGCCAAAAACCTATTTTAAGAAGGCATACTTCTCATGTTTCCAAAATCCTTTAAACCCAAAACTTTTGCCACTTGTGTCCACCATATCTACCTAGTAGCTATTGCTATTCCAAGCAAATTCTCAAGCTTCATGTACCTTTCAAATTTAAAAGTATTTTGTTATGTGAAAACTAGTTAGTAAAGCTCTCACGAACTTGATGGCACACTTTATTTACTTTCCCCTAATAGACTTAAACCATTGTGAACATCGAAGTTGTATATGCTTGCATCTATCCGTTGGAATTAGCAGAACCGTGCTGTCATGGGGAACATTTTCAACATTGCACTTGTGCTCTGTACACAGTTGATATCGTGCTCTTTTTTCTATGGATGTCAACGGTGTGAAATAAAGAGGGAACTTGTAAGTCCATGGAGTTTGTATTCTGTGTTAGAGAAACGCCTGGGCCGCTAGCCTAAGCCATGCTTAATCATGGTGGAAACTTGCAACATCACCATAGTGAGTCATCTATGAAGCATCCTCAATAAAAAGCTATACACATAGTAAATAAAAAGATCGCTGAGATGCTCATTGTCTGCTTGCCTTGTCATTTTGGTTATGGGAAAGCTCTTGTACCATGTGCAAGGGGTACCCCGTTGGTGGTTCTCAATGATATGCAAATACTTACAATGACAAGAACTTACCTGGACCCAAAGTTGAGTATGCATGAGCAGTGGCCCTCATATTCAAGGGACATGAGATTGCAAACTTATATTTTGTCAAGCATAGACTCCATCTTTGTTCACTTTAACCTTAATCATCTCAAGATGCTTATGATAGGGGCAATGAGGGCTCAAAGCTAGTAAGTACCATAATCTTTTGGAAGCTCTTTATGACTTGTAATCCCTGCTACCCTCTAAGAAGGGGCCTTTATCCCCGTTACTAGTTGAGTCAGTAAACCTACTTCCTCTCTATATGTAGCAAGCTTTTGAGTTGTTGTGTTTCAAGCATTCATATAGTGATTTATTAAATCATGTTCTTTATCTTCCTTATTTGCACAAAACTCTTATCTATTGAGTATTACTTTGAAAGACTTCACTTGTGAAAAACTTTTTGAGAAAAGAGTGCTCCTGTTTTGAAACTTCTACAAAAAGCTTTTGTGAAACTGTTTTCCAGGTGTTCTCTGACCAAGAACAAGTTTGCCAATTCCAATTATGATTTATCTTTATGCATCTCTGTTGTGACTGTTGTACTTGGTTGCAAGCTAAGTTATATAATGGTGAGTTGCTTTCTTCTATGAGTTGTGCAATGGTAAGTGTGATGCTTCTTGTTTGTATTCTTTTATCGACACTTCACTCCATAAACCTGTGGACATGTTTACTGAGCTCAGTATTCGCTTGGGGACAAGCAAAGTCTAAGCTTGGGGGAGCTGATACGCCCAATTTGCATCACCATTCTATATCATAATTTACCTCTATTCATTGATATTTGTCTTATTATGAGGTATTACTTATGGCTTTTCATCTGTTTATGCATGTTGGATGATTCCTGGAGGATGGACTGCCGGAGTCTGGATTCTAATGGAAAAGAAGGCGTTTCGGTGCAATTTCGCGAAGATCAGAAAAATACCAGAAAAATATGGAAACATATTATTCACCAGAAGACGAAGGAAGCCAGAAGGAGGAGCAAAGGGGGGCTGCAGGGGGCCCACACCCCCTAGGTGCGGGCCCACCTAAGGTCGCGCCTGGGGTGGGTTTGGCCACCTGCCCGGCCTCCAACTCTCCCCTTCGCCTATAACTTCCCTTCGGAACCCTAAGCCTCAGGGAGCAACCACAGATAGATTTCTGCCACCTCTAGGGGCGGAAAAGACCAAGAGAGAAAGATCTATCCGGCAGATAGATTTCTACCGGGGGAATTCCTTCCCGGAGAGGAGATACCGTCGCCATCAACACAATCATCAACCTAAGCTTCATCAGGATCAGCATCATCATCATCCACACTATCATCTCCACCAGCACCATCATCACCACTCCGTCCCGCTATAACAATTGTGTTGGATATTGCTTTAGTTCTTAGGAGAAACTTTCCTGCTGTTAATTACTATTGTATTTGATGCTTGTGAGTGGAACCATTGGATTATTGTTTATGTTCAGATTGTTATCCATTATCATATCATCTTTGATCTTGATCCCATATGATGTCTTGTGAGTAGTTCGTTTAGTTTTTGAGGACATGGGAGAAGTGATGGGGGAATACCAATCGGGGTATACCCACGAAGCGGATTCGCCAGCTGGATCGAGCCGACTGGAACCTAGCCCTGAGCGGGTCGACTCGCCCAATACGGCGACTGGCGCATGCTGCACCCAGGCGCCTGGCGCCGACTGGAGGCCCAAGACGGCGACTCGTATACAAAGCCCACCAACACACTTGTAAATCCTAACTGGCTGCATATATAAAGCCACCAGGGGCACCCCCCCACGGGGACGTGATATTACATCCTCTCCCACATCTCATTAGATCTAATCTCCCTCCGCCTACGGCGGCTCCCTTGTAAACCAATATATGATCATATACTGGATTGATAGCAGGATGTAGCGATCCTCCACCGACAGGACGTGAACCTGGGTACATCGTGTGCCAATCTCGCTCCCGGATTCTCCTACGTCGCCTTACTCCCTCTACGTAAGCTACCCTCAGTAGCATCTGCCGTGCAATACCACGACAGTTGGCGCCCACCGTGGGGCAAGCGATGCTTGGAGGGTGATAATCCGGGCGAGATCCCTCACCGTCGACGCCGACCAGATCGGATCGAGTTGGGTCCGACGCTGGCCAAAGCGGTGTCGACTTCAGAAACCTCGCCTGGAACCACGCGATAGCTGAGTTTTAATCCCACCCTGTCTCAGATTCATTACTTTGTTATATTATTATTTATCCTATTTATTTGGACCTGACGTCATGTATGCGAACTAATGCCATGTACGATCGCTCGGAGAATTAAATCCTCTATGCAGATTCTCCTCTACGCAGAACCAAACAAGAACATGGCTCCGTGTATGGATGGAATTCATCATCAACATACACGCGTGAATAAAAAAAGGTTAAGATCGGATTGGTCTGGAGCCGGCCACGCACGCGATCTGCAGAAATTGCGGTCCAAGAAAGAGAGGCGGCACATAAATTTAGGTTTGGCGACTTAAGCACGCGCACGCGAGCATCCTGTCGGCAACACGCACTGATGCGACCTCGACCGATGATCGAACGACTGCTCTACAGTAAACTCCTTCGAATTTTCACCGTCACGTCTGTCTACATCTTCGCCAGCAAAGACTCGCTATGGCTAATCATTTTCTCTTAGCTCAAGCTTATTTAAATTATTATATTTTGTGATATCTCTATTAAGCAATTGTTTTGTCTCTGCAAATACAAGGAAAACCAAGTCGCAATGTGCAGTTCACCGAGGCGCCGCGCCAATCGGTCGCGGGTTCACATGTGGAGAATTCGCCGTGCTCCGGAACTCTCCTAAACGCGGACATGCTTATACGCGGACTCGCTAGGCTTGGAGACTCGCCTGTCGCGGACTCGCCGTCGCAGACTTGCCATGCTAAAAGGTAAGTTTCATTACACTCGTACATGCTATGATCTCAAAACATATATGCATCTTCATTCATTCTCTAAAGCCGACCATGCAGTCGCATATGACCCTTTTCAGGGACCAAAATCATACTTGGGATCGGTTTCAGTTTTGTCTGCTGTTTATTCGCGTTCGTCGAAGTAGTGAGGCTGGGTACCAAAAGGCCGACCTTGTCTCCGGGTTCAACAGTTTGGCATCGCGTCCCTGTTACCCGGCAAGCGTTTGATGCTGAAGGTCTGCCTACTCATGAAATTACACGCATAAACCTTACATTCTGTCCATCGATCCACATAACAAAAGTGCATTTTCTTCAATATCTACAATTCACACGTCTTACAATTATTCAGTATATTATGCAAGTACACCTTAATGCAATTGTATCTTTTCTCCTTCTCAGCAAAATGGTGTCTTTCTCACCGCTCGCCGCGCTCGGGGACTCGGCACTAGCCGGTCGCTCGACCTCGCCGCTTGCCACGCTCGGGGACTCGTCATTCTCCGCGCTCGGGGCTCAACGCTCGCCGGTCGCTCGACCTCGCCCCTCGCCGCGCTCGGGGACTCGGCGCTCGCCGGTCGCTCGACCTCGTCCCTCGCCGCGCTCGGGGACTTGGCGCCCGTCGGTAACTCGACCTCGCCACTCGGCACGCTACAGTCAGCGTCGCTCGCTGGTCGCTCGACCTCGCCACTCGCTGCGCTCGGTAGCAATTACTACTATTTTCAGAATTTGCATCTCTAAAGAGCCTCAAGTCGCCTCTACAAGCCAACTCGAGCCTCGGGGACTACTCCTAGGCATGTTGCCTGTACGCGTGGTTCCATGAGTGCGGTTCTCCCTCGTCGACTCGCCACCGCGGACTCTCCACTCGTGTACTCAACACGCTCGGGGACTCGCCACCGCGGACTCGCCCTCGTGTACTCAACACGCTCGTCGACTCGCCACCGCGGACTCGCCCTCGCGTACTCGACACGCTCGTCGACTCGCCCCCGCGGACTCTCCCTCGCGTACTCGACACGCTCGGTGACTTGCCACCGTGGACTCTCCACTCTCATACTCAACGCGCTCGTCGACTCGCCACCGCGGACTTGCGCTCGCATACTCAACACGCTCGGGGACTCGCCCTCGCGTACTCGACATGGTCGTCGACTCGCTCCAGCGGACTCTCCCTCGCGTACTCAACACGCTCGGGGACTCGCCACCGCGGACTCGCCCTCGCGTACTCGACAAGCTCGTCGACTCGCCCCTGCGGACTCTCCCTCGCGTACTCAACACGCTCGGGGACTCGCCACCGCGGACTCGTCCTCGCGTACTCGACACGCTCGGGGATTCGCCGATCGCTCGACCTCTCCACTCGCCATGCTCGGGGACTCGACACGCTCCACCTTCGGGGACTCACCGCAACTGGCGGCTTCACCGACACCCTGCGTCTTTCGCCAACTGGCCATCACCGACTGGCTCACGCCGACCGCCTCCCGCTTCACGGTTCTTTTCTCTGTTCAGGAGCTCGTCGTCGATTCACCACGACCCATCGTCAAGACTCTCCGCGCCCTGCCTCAAGCATGCGTCGAATCGACAACGCGCTCGGGGACTACTGGTGGGGGAATACCAATCGGGGTATACCCACGAAGCGGATTCGCCAACTGGATCGAGCCGACTGGAACCTAGCCCTGAGCGGGTCGACTCGCTCAATACGGCGACTGGCGCATGCTGCACCCAGGCGACTGGCGCCGACTGGAGGCCCAAGAGGGCGACTCGTATACAAATCCCACCAACACACTTGTAAACCCTAACTGGCTGCATATATAAAGCCACCAGAGGCACCCCCCCCACGGGGACGTGATATGACATCCTCTCCCACATCTCATTAGATCTAATCTCCCACCGCCTAAGGCGGCTCCCTTGTAAACCAATCTATGATCATATACTGGATTGATAGCAGGACGTAGCGATCCTCCACCGAGGGGACGTGAACCTGGGTACATCGTGTGCCAATCTCGCTCCTGGATTCTCCTACGTCGCCTTGCTCCCTCTACATAAGCTACCCCCAGTAGCATCTTCCGTGCAATACCACGACAAGAAGTCATGTTGTTAGTAGTGAATCTGTGATGAGTTATTATTCAGTGGTTTAGTACTTAAGTTGTGGTGCTATTCTTCTAGTGGTGTCATGTGAACGTCGACTACATGATACTTCACTATTTATGGGCCTAGGGGAATGCATTGTGTATTTGTCTACTAATCGTGGGGTTGCCGGAGTGACAAAAACCTGAACCCCTGTTAGGACACCTTTGCACAAGGGAGTGTAGGATCTCAGAGTTTAAGGCTGTGGTCATATTTATCTCTTAATTACTTTCATGTAGTTACGGATGTTTGTAGGGGGTTTAATTACTTTCATGTACTTCGGACAGTTGCGCTTCCAGTGACCCTTGTCCTTGCAATAGAAGCACTCAGTGTCCGGCTTGGGTCCAGACTTGAGCTTCTTCTCAACAGGGGCAACGCGCTTGCCGCCGCCTTTCTTGAAGGGCTTCTTTGCACCCTTACCTTTCTTGAAGGTGGGGGGCTTGTTGACCATCAACACATGATTATCATTTTTGATGTCCACCTCCGCAGCCTTCAGCTTTGCAAAGAGCTCGTTGATCGTATCAGTGGAACCAATCTGATTATGAGTCACTACAAAACTTTTGTAGCTGGGAGGGAGTGATTGCAGAACCCTGTCAATCTTGAGCTCCTCTGGAATCTTGCAGTCCAGTTGCTCAAGGCGTTGAGTGTAGCCCGACATCTTTATGGCGTGATCACTAACGGAACTCCCTTCCTCCATCTTGCAGTTAAAGAATTTCTCAGAGATCTCATATCTCTCAGAACGGGCATGAGTCTGAAACATGGTTTTCAGCTCCTCAAGAATCTCAAAGGGCCCGGGATAGTCTTCAAAATGATTTTGAAGGTCCGATTCCATAGCAAACAACATGGTGCTCTTAATCACACCATAATCATCTTTGCGCGACTGATCGACAGCTTTCTCATCAGCCGGCGCAGTTGCAGCAGGGGCGTCACCTAACGCATTCTCAAGTACATAGTCCTTTTGACCGCCAGAGAGTATGATTCTCAGAATGCGGAACTAATTGGTGAAGTTAGACCCATTGTTTCTAAGCTTTTCCTTCTCAGCAAAAACGTTGAAGTTGAAGTTGGACTTAGCCATTTGATCTACAATATTTGCAAGTACAAATTAGACTATGTTCATGATAACTAGTTCAACTTTTAATAAAATTACTAGATGAAATCCCACTAAATTCAACATCCCTCAAGTTGTTTAGTGAACATGATCCAAATTCACCACACCTAATCCGATCTTCACGAGAAGAGATGTGGTTTCAATGGTGGACAACAAAGTGTCGATCATATCATTCATATGACTCATGCTTAACCTTTTGGTTCTTGTGTTCCGAGGCCATGTCTGTACATGCTAGGCTCGTCAAGTCAAACCCAAGTATTTCCGCGTGTGCAAAACTGGCTTGCACCCGTTGTATGTGAACGTAGAGTCTATAGCACCCGATCATCACGTGATGCTTGGACACGACGAACTTTCGCAACGGTGCATACATGGGGAGAACACAGTTTTATCTTGATCTTTAAGTGAGGAATCATCTTACAATTCTACTGCCGCGATCTAAGCATAATAAGATACATAAAAGGATAAACATCACATGCATATAACTTTATGTGACATGGTATAGCCAATCTTCGCGCAATGATCTCCATCTTGTGCATGCCGGCATGATATCCATCACTCCACCATGATTGCCTCCACCACGAATAGCAACTACAACTATTTCTAACTACTTAGCGATAAAGTAAAGCTATTACATGGCGTATAAGAAGTTGACACACAGGTCATACACAATTATAAAGACAACCATATGGCTCCTGCCGGTTGTGTACTCATCGACATGCAAGTCGTGAAACATTACAAAACATGATCATTGCATACAACATACACATCACATCTTGGGCCATACCATATCACAGAAAACACTCCCTGCAAAAACAAGTTAGACGCCTCTACTTTGTTGTTGCATGTTTTACGTGGCTTATGGGAGTAGCAAGCTAAGAACGATTCTTACCTACGGAAAGCCACAACGGTGATATTATGGTTGCCAAACTTCGGTGTAAATCCCATGACAACTATACTGAGAGAAACTGGCATCCACCAGCCGCATGTGTGGAACAAGCCACACGTCAAGTGCGGAGCCAGTCTCGCGAACGACGTCGCGTAAGGTTGGCCTGGACCGCTTCAATATCACTATCCCGCGTCATAAGAAGAACACAAACAAGAGTCTTGCAATAGAAAACATCAACGCCCGCAACAACCATGTTGCGTTCTACTCGTGAAAGACATCTACGCATAGATCTAGCTCTGATACCACTGAAGGGTTTCGCAGCATAGTAAATCAAAAAAATTCTATGGATCCGGACGGGAAAGCAAAGATCTAATCTAGGAGATGCAAACAACGAGAGGGATTAGATGAGATCTTCATACCCTGGAAGATTCGCACAGTGGAACGTTCGTCGGCACGTGGGTGATGTAGTCGTACTCGCTTCTCCTCCTCGCGATCCGATCCGATCTAACACCGCAAGTGGCGATGCCTCCGAGAGATGCACACGTGCGGAACCTCGACGTCTCCTCCTTCCTCGGTCCAGCAAGTATGGTGGAGAGACGGATTGGATCTACAACGCGACGGCGCGGTGCAAGTGGTGGAGAGTTTCTGCAGCAGGGCTTCGCCTACGTGCAGTCGGGAGGGAGAGAGAGAGAGAGGAGGGCAGCAGGGCGGCTAGGGCTTGAGGAGGAGGTGTGGGAGGGGGTGCGCCCCCAGCCCTCTTTATATAGAGGGGTGGGCAGCCAGCCCTTGCCCCTTCCCCAAGCCCTAGGGCCGGCGGCCAAGGAGGGAGGAGTGGGGGGCAAGTCCCCCCCTTCTAGAAGCTCCCCTAGGGTTTCCCCTAGGTTTGGCCGGCTGGGCCCTATGGGGCCTTGTGCCCCTGGCCCAATGAGGCCAGGGAACTCCCTCATAGGCCCATGCCCCCTCCCGGCAGGTGGGGCCACGTTGGTCCCCTTCCGGAAGGTTCTAGAAGCTTCCGGTACAATACCGATTAACCCGAAACAATTCCGAACTCCCAAAACTTCATTGCCTTATATGAATCTTATTCTCCGGACCATTCCAGAACCTCTCGTGATGTCCCGGATCCCATCCGAGACTCCGAACAAAAACTCATAAACCAATTATCCAATCTATCCTAGCGTCGAGACACGTTAAGTGTGTGACCCTTCGGGTTCGAGAACATGCAGACATGATCTTCTATCAATAATCAACAGCGGGGTCTGGAAACCCATATTGAGTCCCACACATTCATCGATGATCATATCGGATGAACCACGATGCCAGGATTCATTCAATCCCATATATATTCCCTTCGTCTCACGATATTTTACTTGCCCGAGATTTGATCGTCGGTACCGTCATACCTAGTTCAATCTCGTTCATAGCAAGTACTTTACTCGTTCCGTAATCCGATATCACTTTGTGATTAACTCCTTAACCACATGCTTGCAAGCGGTGTTGATATCGATTACCGAGTGGGCCCGAAGTATATCTCTCCGACTTGGGAGGGACAAATCCCATCTCGATACATACAACCCAACAGGTACTTTCCGATTACCTGAGAGACACTTTTATGATCACCCTCTCATAGGATGACGTTTGATGACCTCAAAGCTTTCTTCCGATACGAGGGAGTTGTATTATCTCATGGTCTAAGGAATACAATATTTGACATAAGAAAAGCTTCGCAAAGATGAACACAATGACACGATCTAATTGCTTCGCTTAGTTTGGGTCTGTCCATCATATCATTCTCCCAATGATATGATCTCATTATTAATTGACAACTCATGTCTATGGTTAGGAAACCTTAACCATCATTAATTAATGAGTTAGTCCATAGAGGCATACTAGGGACACGGTGTTGTTTACAAACCACACAAGTATTAAAGTTTCCGCTTAATACAATTCTAGCATGGAATATAAACTCTATCATGAATAAGAATTATAATAATAACATCTTTATTATTGCCTCTAGGGCATAATTCCAATAGTTTTGCAATGTTGGAGTGATTCAGTGATGCTCCTTCTTACACCTGTAATACTCGCCACTGTAGTCGTCGTACTCGCCGCGGCCGTCGTCGCTGTCGTCGTCGGGGTTGCCGTAGTTGAACCTTGAAGGCTGAGTATGAGTGGGCTGGACTTGAGGGTAGCGCAGGCGGGGGCTAGAGTTGGTGGCCGTGTCGTAGGCCATGACGCTCTAGAGAGTCCGGTCGCGCCACCACAGCTGACGGCCGGCCTCGTTGAAGTTCGGAGGAGGTGGGACGTCCTCCTCGTGCCTGGCGAGCGCCCTCTCATGCCGATCCACGAAGAAGGCTTCCCAAGTCGGGAAATAGTCGGGATTCCATCTGGGATTCCTCTGCTGCTCCGACGTGAGCTCGAAGTAGTAGTGGTTCGTGATGGACATCCGGCGCGCCACACCTAGAGGGACAGGAGGAACCGGCACGCCTCCGGCGCTCAGAATCCAGCCGATGGGGACACAGTAGCACGGCGGGCAGGGGTAGTTCTAGGCGCAAAGCGCCTCCTCCTCCCTGGGAGTTAGTGCTACGGTGGAAGTCATTTGGACCGAAAGCCATGAAACCTCGAACATGATAGGTCATTTTGTGAAGGTTTTTTCGAGACATGATCAATATACCAAGTCTGGTATTTTTCCTTTCAACTATGTCACATAATATGACACTAAGCGAAGGATTTTCATTGTTCGGATTTTTTTTTAATTTCTTATGCCCGTTTTGAATTTTTTGAATTTTTAACTATGGTCGAACCGGCGTGCATGAAGATAGGGGACGAGCATCATTAAAACTTGCATTGGATCTTTGAAGAAACCACATATTGCGAGTCTAAAAATGATTTTTTCAAAAAATCACGGGTGATAGATCATGTACCTGTAGTACAAACCGGACCCACTTCCTGCCGATTCGGCAGACATTTGTCCTTTTTACCCAGGATGGACGAAAAGTTTTGAGATGTCCCGGTTGGGAGATAGTCCATGTAAGGTGGTCTAGTATTTTAGGAAAATGGGACGATAGCATTCTGAAATAGCATTTTGGTGGTTACTTCACAAAACGACCAGTTTTTTGCGCTCGGAAAATAGAAAAGGGCTTTTCCGTGCGACAAAAAGGAAAACTTCCTCCTGTAACATTGTTCTCCATACCAATGTACACATGCATGCATAATATGGGTACAGCATCACAAACTATGCCGTGATTCAGCATATAACATCGGTCATTTGGACCGAAAGCCATGAAACCTCGAACATGATAGGTCATTTTGTGAAGGTTTTTTCGAGACATGATCAATATACCAAGTCTGTTATTTTTCCTTTCAACTATGTCACATAATATGACACCACGCGAAGGATTTTCATTGTTCGGATTTTCAATATACTAAAGGTTCATCTTTAGTCCCGGTTGGAGGGATTTCGGCAGGCTGGGCCAGGCAACACTAATGATAGGGGTGAGTGTCGACATTATGTCGTGCAGCGTGTACCTTGTCCCGGATGGTGTCACCAACCGGGACTAAAGATGAACCTTTAGTCCCGGTTGGAGATACCAACCGGGACAAAACACGAGTCAGCACTAATAATAGGGGTGAGTGTCGACACTATGTCGAGCTGCTTGTACTATAAATACGCATCCTTGTGAGTCCAGTCCTCCAGCCAGATTGAGGCATCTCCAATATTGTTTTCGAGAGCAGGGACACCACTACGACCAGTTTCAGGGAGATGCCGCCGGATCCCAGTCCTCCGGCATCTCCAAGAAACTGGTCATAGAGGCACTCCCTAATATGTGAAATTAGTTAGCTCCCAGGTGTATTGATCTAGTTAGAGAAGTTACAAGCTGCAAGATGGTTTTCAAGAGCAGGGACACCACTATGACCAGTTTCAGGGAGATGCCGCCGGATCCCAGTCCTTCGGCATCTCCAAGAAACTGGTCATAGAGGCACTCCCTAATATGTGAAATTAGTTAGCGCCCAGGTGTATTGATCTAGTTAGAGAAGTTACAAGCTGCAAGATGGTTTTCGAGAGCAGGGACACCACTACGACCAGTTTCAGGGAAATGCCGCCGGATCCCAGTCCTCCGGCATCTCCAAGAAACTGGTCATAGAGGCACTCCCTAATATGTGACCGCGCGTGTTTGGAGATAAGATCTTAATGGTAAGTACGAATCGGGACAACTTCTTCATAGCCCCGGTCCAGCCACAAAACGGGACTAACACTCAAGACATTTATTAATATTAAAAACTGAGACTACAAAACCGGGACTAAAGGCCCCCCTATATATAGTCCCGGTCAAGCCACAAACCGCAAAAGATATCCTTCGGTCAAGCCACAAACTGCGAAAGACATGAACTAGAGTTACATAATATGAGCATGAACTTCTTGGCATATGTCCTTCCTTATGATCGCTTCAGACATAACCATGGAGCATCTTCTTTACTTAACGGAATGCTTGGGTCAGTTTTCACTGTGAAGGGCGGAATTTCATCAAACTTATTATAATCTTCTGACATGTCTGTCTTGTCCTCGATTCCCACGATGTTTCTTTTCCCTGAAAGAACTATGTGACACTTTGGCTCATCATATGATGTATTCGTTTGCATATTTTTTCTTTTTTTCGGTCTGGAGGACATGTCCTTCACATAGAAAACCTGAGACACATCATTGGCTAGGATGAATGGTTCATCTCTATAACCAAGATTGTTGAGATCCACTATTGTCATTCCGTACAACTGGTCTATCTTTACCCCTTCCCCATTCAGGTTGACCCATTTGCAGCGAAACAAAGGGACCTTAAAAGAGACTCCATAGTCTAGTTCCCATATCTCCTCTATGTAACCATAGTATGTGTCCTTTTATCCATTCTCGTCTATTGCATCAAAGCGGACACCACTATTTTGGTTGGTGCTCTTTTTATCTTGGGCGATCGTGTAGAATGTATTCCCATTTATTTCGTACCCTTGGAAATTCAATACAGTAGAAGATGGTGACGCGGCCAACAAGTATAGTTGATCTCCAACAGTGGTGTCATTCAAGAGATGTGTCCGCATTCAACCACCAAAAGACTTCATGTGTTCATCTGTAATCCATGATTCAGGCTTCCCTGGGTTTTTGGAGCGTATAATATTCTTGTGTTCCTCGATATACGGAGCTGCCAAGGTGGAATTATGTAGAACTGTGTAGTGTGCTTTAGTGAAAGAATCCCCGTCACTACATATCATTGCTTTCTTTCCCAGCGTGCCTTTTCCACTTAGTCTTCCCTCATGCCGCGAGTCAGAAACACCAATCGGCTTAAGGTCAAGAATAAAGTCAACACAAAACTCAATGACCTCCTCTGTTCCATATCCCTTGGAGATGCTTCCTTCTGGTCTAGCACGGTTATGAACATATTTATTTAAGACTCCCATAAACCTATCAAAGGGGAACATATTATGCAGAAATACCGGACCGAGAATGGCAATCTCTTCCACTAGGTGAACCAGGAGATGCATCATAATATTGAAGAAGGATGGTGGGAACACCAACTCAAAACTAACAAGGCATTGTACCACATCCTTCTGTAACCTTGGCAGAATATCTGGATTGATTACCTTCTGAGATATTGCATTGAGGAATGCACACAGCTTCACAATGGGTACTCGAACATTTTCCGGTAGAAGCCCCCTCAATGCAATCGGAAGCAACTTCGTCATAATCACGTGACAGTCATGAGACTTCAGGTTTTGGAACTTTTTCTCTGCCATATTTATTATCCTCTTTATATTAGATGAGAAGCCAGACGGTACCTTGATACTATAAAGGACTTCAAAAAAGATTTCCTTATCTGCTTTGGTAAGAGCATAGCTGGCACGACTTAAGTGACGCCCTTTATCCATCTTGTTCTATGTATGCATGTTCTTTGGGTCTTTCATAATTTGTTGGTCCTCCCGTGCTTCTGGTGTATCTTTTGTCTTCCCATATACGCCTAGGAATCCTAGAAGGTTCACGCAAAGATTCTTCGTCACGTGCATCACGTCGATTGAAGAGCGGACACGTAGGACTTTCCAATATGGTAGCTCCCAAAATATAGATTTCTTCTTCCACATGGGTGCGTGCCCTGTAGCGACGTCGTTCGGAAATGATTGACCGCCGGGACCCTTTACAAAGATTACTTCTAAGTCCTTGACCATACCAAATACATCATCACCAGCAGGGAGTTCAGGCTTCTTCCGGTGATCTGCCTCACCTTTGAAATGCTTGCCTTTCTTTCTTACAGGATGATTGGTCGGAAGAAATCGTCGGTTCGCCAAGTACACAACCTTCTTGCATTTATGCAAATATGTACCTTAAGTCTTATCTAAACAGTGTGTGCATGCCTTATATCCCTTGTTTGTCTGTCCTGAAAGGTTACTAAGAGCAGGCCAATCATTGATGGTTACGAATAGCAACCCTCGTAGATCAAATGGCTCATGTTTGTTCTCATCCCACGCACGTACACCTGGTTTGCCCCACAACTGTAAGAGTTCTTCAACTAATGGCCTAAGGTACACATCAATGTCGTTGCCCGGTTGCTTCGGGCCTTGGATGAGCACTGGCATCATAATGAACTTACGCTTCATGCACAACCAAGGAGGCAGGTTGTAGATACATAGAGTCACGGGCCAGGTGATGTGACTGCAGCTCTGCTCCCCAAAAGGATTCATGCCATCCGTACTTAGACCAAACCATAAGTTCCTTGCGTCACCTGCAAAGTCTGGGAAGTCTCTCTCGATTTTTCTCCACTGTGACCCATCAGCAGGGTGTGTCAACTTCCCGTCTTTCTTACGGTCTTCTTTATGCCATCGCAACAACCTGGCATGCTCTTTGTTTCTGAACATGCGTTTCAACCTTGGTATTATAGGAGCATACCACATAACCTTAGCAGGAACCCTCTTCCGGAGGGGCTCTCCCTCAACATCACCAGGGTCATCTCGTCTGATCTTATACCGCAATGCATTGTATACCGGGCATTTATCTAAATTCTCATACTCCTTACCGCGGAAGAGGATACAGTCATTAATGCATGCATGTATCTTCTGCACATCTAATCCTAGAGGACAGAGAGTCTTCTTTGCTTCGTAGGTACTCTCGGGAAGTTCATTATGTTTTGGAAACTTCGGCTTCATTATTTTCAGCATCTTTTCAAATGAGGAGTCAGTTAGACCACACTCTGCCTTCCATCGCAACAATTCCAGTGTGGTACCGAGCTTTGTGCTGCCATCTTCATAATTTGGGTACAACAATTTCTTGTGATCTTCTAACATGCCCTCTAACTTCAACTTCTCATTTTCTGTTTCACAGTCTCGCTTTGCATCAGAAATGACCCTACCAAGTTCATCAGCCGGCTCATTTGATGCCCGTTCTTCACCTCCTTCCTCTCCATTGTCTTCCATTGCAGTATCACTATATTCAGGAAACATATGATGATAGTTGTTATCATCATATTCTTCTTCACCATCTTCCATCATAACCCCTCTTTCCCCATGCTTGGTCCAGCAATTATAGTTGGGCATGAAACCTTTCATAATCAGGTGGCCACGAATGATTTTTGAGGAAGAGTACTCCTTGTTGTTCCGACATTGAACACATGGACAACGTATAAAACCATTCTCTTTGTTTGCCGTAGCCACATCGATAAATTTATCCACGCCTTTCATATACCCGGGTACACGCCGGTCACCGTACATCCATTCCCGACCGTTCATCTGCATCATATAAGTAAGTGTATCAAAAACAAGACATCATAAATAGTGAAATGACCAATTCACATCGACATATGCATTGTATCAATGACAGATAAAAGATAAGATTGCTAACCTCGATCGAGGGAAATAAAGAGGAGAAAGCTCAAGTGCGTCTCGGACACCTTCTATATTTTTGTTCTATGAGAAATTGAACGGGATCATTCACTCAAACATTTCATCAAACACCTTGAATGTATGCATAGGGGAAAAAAACTAGCACATCCCTCACACCTTCCACCAAGAAAAAACAGAGTGGAGGCAGAGGGCTGGGGCGTTGCATTTATAGAGGGCGGGAGCATACGTCCCGGATTGTAACACAAACCGGGACTAAAGATCTATGCCACGCCACGTGGCTGACGCCCAACATTTAGTCCTGGTTTGTGTTACAAACCGGGACGTATGCTCCCCTACCAACCGGGATGCATGCCTCCGGGCCCCGTGCCCGCTCGAACCGGGACGCGTGACATCATTAGTCCTGGTCCGTGGCGGAACCGGGACTAATGTTGTTAGGAGACACGAACTGATAGCCTTTTTTCTACTAGTGCACATGGTCCCAGACATTATTTGTTAGTGGCTTCGCCGAGGGCACACAAGTCATCTTTATGTCCTCACTAATCCATTTATACATGATCGAACTCAAGTCAGGACGAGTCAAGAAGATGCCTGGCTACAGCTTAAAAATCTTCCCCTACATGACCTTCTACATGCCAGGTATTCCTCTTGGGATCACTCGGTTAGTACTGTCACTCGGCTACATGAAAGTATGACGCTTAGGAAATAACCTTGTGGATGATGATACAAGTGCTCAAGAAAAAGCAGTGTTCCTCTTGAGTACAAATCCATCTCGTCTTAATGATATTGTGCGCGTGGGGATATACGGGTTAATTCAACTTGTCTGTCCTTGTGATTGGTGAGAAACAAAATGTACATTCAGGCGATGTTCTTGTGATTGGTGAGAAACAAAATGTACATTCAGGCGAAACCGATTCATCAATCAGCTAATTTTATTTTCTAAATTCTTGCAGCAATGGAATCAGCTTCTACACAGGAGGGGGTATTGGAGTGTGCCGGACTCTAGACGGGCTTCTCGATGAAGGGGGAGGTTGTAGCTAGTAAGTTAGATATTTCAGAAGTGTGGGCTTGAATCAATGAAACTACTGCTGGCCTTAGTCTTGGTTTTTGGAACTTTGTTTAAGGGATTCTATATTTTGCAAAATGTAAACATGTATAAATTTTACAGGGCCGTGTGCCAAGACGTACCTCTAAATCTAGCTGGTTTTATCAAGACGGCGTACGTACTCGTGGCGTCTGTACTACTTTATGAACATTGGATATTTTGAGCAGATCGTCCTATTCTTCTTGCTTTAAAAGGCCGAAGTCTAAAGTGTCGTGCCTGCACATTAACTCGACAACTTTTACCAGAATCTAGCACTCCAAGAGCATGGTGCCAATTGCAAGATGCTGTGATTTTTTCTCCAACCACCCCACCCCACCCCGGTGGCGGTGGACAAGCAGCAGAGTTGCGACGCAAAAAGAAAGGGAAGGAAGAAATTAATTTCGTGTTGCATGCATTTTGTGCAAAGATTGGCCTCAGAAGGCACCAGTTTGGTGCCCTACATAAATGGAAGGCTGAGGAATCTGCCAAGGGCTAGAATCTAGTGGGACATTCATTCTCTTTGACCCCATCGGGCAAGGTGAGGAGGCAGGCCTGCTGCTCAGCCTTTTACTCCTTTCTGCACCCCTACAGTTGTGGAAAATCATCACATCTTCCTCTCTTAGACCATGTACTATGTAGGTTCAATTCAAAGAAAAACATGTCAGTTTTAGGAATCGCTCTAGTTTGGCTGCTATGTTGGCATCGCTTCATTTCTTTGGGCCATGAATAAAAAAATAGATGCATGCACTAACTTTTGGCGATTCACGGCAATCTCCCACCATTGTTTCCTCTATGACGTGTGGGCCAACGTTGCATGTAGATTCCTTTGAACCCGATCAAAAACATGGTTCGCTTTTATGTCTGACACACGTGAATCGACTTCCTACTATGTATTGAACCGATTCAATGAGCCAAATGAATCGCTTTTTCACAACATAGTGGATGGTCTTAGTGCTTGCTTAGGTCACTCAAAACACTTTGCCTTATCCTGTTCCTGTGGAAAAAACATACGTACTTATTATAGTAATACTTTCTCTGTCTCCATTTAAAGGACACATATATGCAATCCCAAAACTCTTACACCTTAGGCTCATACACATTTAATTTCAGAGAAAGAGACGATCAGAGAATCAGTGAGAGTCAAATTAGCTGTAATTAGAGAAAAGTCTAGACCTAAAGATTTTCTATATGTGCTCTTTAAACCGGGATCAAGTGAGTATATAGGATTACGCGTGTGCGCGTTAGTGATGATGCATGCATGTGTGTTGTGTGAACATGCATGTCTCTGCAGTCTGCACAACTGAGAAGAAAAGAGAAGTGATCAAAACGGGTGCTCCTCCTACCCAACCCCACGTGATCGACCTGGTGCAGCCACCGGTCAAACTTTAAATGCCTCCAATATCTCTCTCTCTCTCTCCATCTTCATCTCCATCTCCCTCCCCCTCTCTGTCTCTCAAAACAATACTCGGTGTACGGTCGCCATGACGAGCTGCGGCGAGGTGCAGGATTCGCTGCAGGCGGTGGCGCAGAGGCTGCGGTGGACGTACGCCATCCTCTGGCAGCTCTGCCCCGACCAAGGGTGACCACTAACTTCTTCTAGCTCCTCGGTCGTCGCAGTCTTCATCTAGCTCTCCGCACTTCAACTAAACACAAGTTTTCTCATTTCTTTTGCTTTGCTCCACACGGAAATGGCAGCGCGCTGGTGTGGGCGGAGGGGCACTACAACGGAGCCATCAAGACGCGCAAGACGGTGCAGCCTGCCATCGCGCAGGCGCAGGCGCAGGCGCCGGCGGAGGCAGCCGACCACCACCGCAGCCGGCAGCTGCGGGAGCTTTTCGACTCCCTGGCCAGGGAAGCCGCGGCCGGTGGGACAGGCTTCAGGGACGTCCACGGTGGTGTCGGGGCGGCGGTGCGGCGGCCCAGCGCGGCCCTGGCGCCGGAGGACCTCACGGAGACGGAGTGGTTTTACCTCATGTGTGCCTCCTACTCATTCCCTCCCGCCGTTGGGTACGTGTCTACATTTGCAGCAGCTTTTTCTTAGTACCTCGATCATCATATAGAAGCGAATACAAAGCTCAACCAAAAGCAATACAAATTACATGATGCACCCATGCAATACAATTCCTATTGGTAGACCGCCATCTATATTGGCCCAACATATCCCATGCTACTCTCTAGTCTCTGTAAATGGCTAGGCACATCAAAGTCCAAAGACTCCCGTCCCTTTGCATGGTTGAAGGAAATACCGTGTGTGGATCCATTGGTAACACTGTATCTACATTTTTTTTCTAAAACTCTAATCTTGTTAAAAACATCATCATTATGATTGTAGTTCTATAAGGGACAACACACATGGATAGAATGAGAGAAAGAGGTTGATTGACCACATGACGATGGGATTCCTGCTATTTTGTATATATAGACAATTACAAGATATACATGAAAACGATCGATGCTAATATTTGTTAGGAATATGCAACATGTATTCCTCTGGGGGCCAAAGGCCACAATATATAATACAGGTACAGGTGTGAATATGCAGAAAGCCTCTAACATATGGGGAAATTATAATATACAAATATATACATCTCACCCCCCCCCCCCCCCCCCCAAACTCATGGTGGATCCACAACACTGAGTTTGGAGAGTAAGAAATCATGCTGCGCTCTGGTCTAGGCCTTCGTGAAGAAATCCGCCAACTGTAAATCTGAAGGCACATACTGAAGCGCAACAACCTAAGCCTGCACATGTGCACGTGTATAGAAAGCATCAACACTAATATGCTTGGTAAGCTCATGCTTGACCGGATCACGTGCAACACTAATAGCACATGTACTGTCAGAAAAAACCAGAGTGGGTGTGGTAATAGAGACCCCAAAATCCGCAAGTAACCACCGTAACCAGGTCACCTCAGCAGTCAACAAGGCCATAGCACGCAACTCAGCCTCAACACTCGAACGGGAAACGCCTGTCTGTTTCTTCGTTTTCCAAGCAATGAGCGAACCACCAAGAAACACACAGTAAGCAGAAAGTGAACGGCGATCCAAAGGATCACTCGCCCACGTAGCGTCCGAATAGCACTGAAGCTGGAGGGAGCTGGAACGAGGAAACAAAAGGCGACGAGTGATCGTACCACGAAGATAACGAAAAACACGGAGAAGATGACTATAGTGAACAGTGGTGGGAGCAGAAACAAACTAACTCAGAATATGAACAGGATAAGAGATGTCAGCACGAGTGACAGCAAGATAAACAAGACTCCCAACAAGATAACGATAACGTGTCGGATCAGAAAGAGGATCACCATCAGTAGGTTGAAGCTTAACATTAAGCTCCATAGGGGTCTCAACAGTGCGCTCATCCCCAAGAGCAGCACGAGCTAGAAGATCCTGAATATACTTTTCCTGGGAGATGTAAAAGTCATCAGAAGTGGAGAAAACCTCAATCCCAAGAAAGTATCGAAGGGGACCAAGATCAGTCATAAGGAACTGATCACGAAGACGAGCCTTAACAAAGGCGATATACTCAGAATCATCGCTAGTAATGATCATATCATCAACATAGAGAAGAATAAGAGTGCGTCCACGAGGAGAAGTGTGAACAAACAGCGCTGGATCATGAGCACTGGGGAGAAACCAGCAGCAGTCACTACAAAAGCAAAGCGCTCAAACCAGGCACGAGGGGCCTGTTTGAGGCCATAAAGAGAACGTCGAAGACGACAAACCATCCCCTCGGGAACAGAATAC
The DNA here is from genome assembly GCA_916181665.1 of Avena sativa. Classification (NCBI taxonomy): domain Eukaryota; kingdom Viridiplantae; phylum Streptophyta; class Magnoliopsida; order Poales; family Poaceae; genus Avena; species Avena sativa. Next base: position 253,794,918 of record OV702280.1, read on the forward strand.
CCAGGAGCAGGCTGCATATAAACCTCCTCACTCAACTCACCATTGAGAAAGGCGTTCTGAACATCAAGCTGGGACACAGACCAGTGACGAACAGAAGCAACAGCAAGAAGAGTACGCATAGTGGTCATATGAGCCATAGGAACAAATGTCTCATCATAGTCACGACCATGCTCCTGCTGAAAACCACGAGCCACAAGACGCGCTTTATAGCGCTGAAGAGATCCATCAGAGCGGGTCTTAATCTTATAGACCCACTTACACGTGACATGACGAACACCGAGAGGGGGAGAAACAAGATCCCAGGTGCCAGTGCGCTCATGCGCAGCAATCTCCTCAGCCATGGCCAGTTGCCATTCAGGATGATGCTTAGCATCCCGATAAGAGGTCGGCTCGGAGGAAACAGAAAGACCATACTGACTAGGAGAGTAACGGTTGGGGGAACGACGCTGACGAACAGGACGAGTAGAGGGAAGCTCATCAGAGGAAGACGACGATGAAGAAGAAGAAGGAATATGTAACACCCTCAGAATCGACCCTATGCAAGTTTTAGCGCTTCCCGCCAAAACCCGCATAGAAACGATTCAAAGGTGCCCACCAGGCACTTTCGTGCGGGTGGAAAACGAAGTAATAACATTACACAACAGTCCTCGATGGGACCCACAGCACAGATCTATACAACAGCGACTCAAAGAGTCAAGAATACAGATATAATATACAAAGATCCAAATCACCTTGAAAATGATAGAGCGTCCGACTACGGACAAGATGCAAATGGGGCTAAGAGCCCTGAAGAATAACCAATGGCGTCCATAACTCTGCCCAGGCCAAGCCGGAAGGGTAACCCTGCTAACGACGTCGATCTCAAAACCTGCTTAAACAAAAGGGGTGCCGACAAAGGGCAAAGGAAAAAGAGGAGCGTCAGTACTGAGGCCAGTACACGGCGAGACTAGAATTCGGCGGTCCTCACCTACATAGGTATGGTGGGCTGAAGCGGCAGCGGCAGCATGCACTAAACAACCTATAGAGACTCGATACAACTGTCGGCTATCAGAGAGGGACAAGAAAGACCTATTCGGAACCAACCTGATACTACCATCAAACAAACCCATCCTGGTGTTTCCCCCTCGAGACCAAACGAGGAAGTCAACCGAGGAACTCACACCGTTGGCAGTTTTATTTATTCAGTTATCGTTGCCGCAATTACTAGTCAGGTTTAGATAATCATCCTGATAAAATAAGCGATGGGCCGTTTTAGTTAATCATTCCGTTGTAGTTGCAACACTTACTAGTCAGATACAATAAGCGTGAGATATTCCCAAAAACCCAGCAGTTGTTGGTACTTTTATTTAGCCATTCTGTTATAGTTGCATTACTTACTAGTCAGGTACAGTGGTCGCAAGCGACAACCAAACAAGCAATTGTGGGCAGTTTATTTAGCCATTCCATTATAGTGAAGCTGATTACTAGTCAATATAAAGTCAAATTTGTAGCACTACTTTAGTTATAGTTGTCTATGATCGAGATACTGTGCTCCAAGTCGTCCATAACCGCGGACACGGCTTTCAGAAAGTTTTACCCGGCCGGGGTGCACCAATAGCAACACACACACGATCAACCTCGGAAAAACCAAATCAAAACCCAACGAGGCTTTCACGACAAAGCAATCACAGGATTCAGAAATATTTCAGGGGGTCACCCCTTAAAGTAGACCCGCAACGAAGCCGGCCGGCTCCGAGACGGACTCAAGGTTGTGGGGACGGCTGTGAACGACTGGGAACCCAAAACTGGGCTTGTCGACACCGCGGAATCGTGCCACGATCCTAAATAGTACAGTGTGCTCCTCGCACAATCGTAAATAAAGCAGTAAAGCATGGCATAAGTACAGGATCGTAAATAAAACCACAAACTAGTTTGTAGCCCCAAGAAATAAGACTGAATCAAGCTCTGGCTAAGGGGGGTCCCATAATTCCCCGTATGTGGATAGCGCGATAAATCAAGGAACAGGTATCAACCACTCGGGGTCCTACGGGACACAAGTGGACGGTTAACAACCAAATAACATCTATTGCCCACCTGTGCCTCTGCTTACCTATTTCAATTTTAGTTGTTAAACAATAATTAAAGTGAGCAATAAATAAAGCCATAACCGCCTCCAACATTAAACATGCGGCAATGCTCCAACAACTGTGGTACTTGACGACACGCAACAGCACTTAAGCAAGCGACTACGACGCGCAAGTCCAGCTATCTACCAAACAACAGGTAATAGGAAGTGTCCAAGGCAATATAAGGCTGGGAGGGATATCACGGGTACGGAAAACTAGAGCATCGCAACACGGATAGCAATAGATCAACAGGAGGGAATAAATACTATAAAGTAAGATAGGTAGAAAGGGGGAGATGCTCGCCTGAAAACATTGCCGAAGATTCAACCGAAGATCGGGTCGACACTCGCATCAACTCAACGGCCTTATCCGCGAAGAAGCAAAACACTAGAATAAACACCGGATGCAATATTTAATACTACGGCAAAAGATCGGGCATGATGCATGTATGATGTATGGCATGGCAAAGATGCGATGCAATTAGGTCGTATTAAGCGGAACCGGGGTCCCGACAATTAATTATATGGATCTAGTTGTTTAGATACCCGCCATTTTAAATGTTGTTTTAGCATGGCAAAAGATAGCACCGGTTCGCTACACAAATTTAAATGAGGCCAATATGAGACTAGATTTGCCCGCATATGGGCCCCATATTTAATTATTAGGTGAATCGGCATAATGCCCCCAAACCACATGACAATATGCATGCGAGTATGACAATTAATATGCAACAAGTTTTATATTTAGCATTTATAAAATAGGGCTCGGGAAAAAGGTTCACACATTAGGGTTCGGCAGATCTTGGGGTTCCGGGGTTCGGGGTTCGGTCTCAGGGTCCGGATCTGGGGTTCGGTCTCGGCGGGATCGTTCTCGGATAACTGAGGTCGATCTTGTCGCATCCGGGAAGCAGGACTTGGTTCGTCGTCGGGGGCACATCGGATCCGCGCTGGTCGGTGTCGATCTTGTCGTGGCGAAGATCTTGTCGTTGCGCAGATCTTGTCGGGTCCGCGCCATCGATTCGGTCTTGGCATTCGGGCGAGGTACTTGGCGTATCCGCGTCGGCGATCTTGGCGTTCTTCAGGTTCGGATGCGGTTCTCGGCGAACTGGTCGGTTCCCTGTCGGAGGCCTTGGCGCTTCGGATCGGTCTTCGGTTCGGGCCTCAGGGTCTTGGGGTTCGCGTCTGTGTGGCGATCTTGTCGTTCCGTGTAGACGATCTTGACATCGTGGTGGGCGACGGAGAACTTAGCGAATGTCATAAATTCCTCTTGGTTCCGAGATGTAGCTCTACGGTTTTTCGACTTCCTTGGTCGACGAAGATCCTGGTATCACGCATGAGGATTTTGGCGAAACGGGAACACCGTTAGGACGAAGATCTTGATTAGAACACACTCGTAGAGACCTCTTCACTTCACGGCACCTAGTCGTGCCAGACTGGGTCACTCATGCACTCGGGGCTCGTACCAAGGCTGACAGTTCCGCACAGCACCAGCATCACAGGCCCACCAGGACACCAGGAACAACATGGGAGAAACGGCAGCAGGGCAGCAGCGACACCTACACGTGGGAAAAAGGCGGAGGCCGGCCGATGACGGGGTCCCACGGCGACGGCAGCGCAGGAGGAGGCGGTGGCGGCCTGCAGAGGGGGAGCCGGCTGGTGGGGCCTTGCGATGGAGGGGGCGAACGGCGGGGCGGCGGCCGAGCGGGGACGAGCCCAGGGCGGGGCGGGCCCGCGCGGCGGCGGCGGACGACGGGCCGGCTCCGGGCGGCGGAGGCCGGAGCTGGGAGGAGGGCGCGCCGGCGGGGAGCCTGAAGGGAGGCGGACGAGGGGAAGGAGGCGGGCGAGGCGGCCTGCCAGCGGTGCGGACCGGCGGAAGGGGAAGGCCGGCGGAAGGGAACGGAGGGAGGACGTCGGGGCGTCGGTGGCGTCGGGGGAAGAGCGACGGTGAGGTCGGCGGCCCGGCGGCCAGCGGAGCAGGGGAAGAGGCCGCGTCGGGAGCGGCCACGGCGGCATGGGCGACGGCGCCGGCTCCGGGCGGCGGACCGTCCTCGAACGCCGGCGGAAAAAGAGGAGGGCGGCGCCGCTCGGGGGCACGCAGACGACGGCAACTGGGCGAGGAGGGCGCGGGACGGCGAGGACGGAGGGTGGTGGCGGAAGAGGGAGCCCCGGGGCCCTCGGGCGGCGGTGGTTGGTGCGGCCGGTGCGCTGGGGCGGTGGGGGGAAGAGAGGTGAGGGGCAGAGGCGGTGGCCGATGCCGCGGGGAGGGGCGCGGCAGGGGGGAGCGGCGAGGAAGGGTGGAGCAGGGGCGGCGGCCTGGGCGCCGGAGGGGAGGCGGCGGAGGAGGCGAGGTTGGAGAGGAGGCCGGCGGTGGGGAAGGACGGGGTCGGGTGGCGCATCGGGGAGAGAGAGCGGGTGGGGAGGGGAGAGAGGAGAAGACGCGGGGCCAGCGCGTGGGGAACGCGTGGGCGCGTGGCCAGGGGAGGCGGGGCCCACAGGACAGGGAGAGTGGGGGGGCTGTGACGCGTGTGGTGCGTGTGTGTGTTTGCTGTGTGGGTGGGGTGTTGGCTGGCAGGTGGGAGGTGAGGTGGCGCTGGGGGCAGTGGGGTGAGGCGAGGTGGCAGAAGGTGGTTGGTGGGGATCTGGGGAGGGGTGAGGTGGCGACATAGGATAGGTTGGGGTGAGGTGGAGGTAGGGTGGGTAGATTAGGTTGGGTAGTTTTAGGATTTCTGGTGGACCGATTTTATTCCGGGGGTGGTCGACTGGGTCGAATCGGCCCGTTCGACTGCCCCACTAAAAATAATTAAATATTTTATTTATTTTAAACGGACCGTTTGCAAAACGATAGCAGACAAAACAAAATAATCCGGAGACCCGGGTTTGCGTGTTGAACAAAGACGGGGCGTTTAGGAAACAAAAATAGGTTTTTCGAAAATAGTTTTATGCAAGCAAATGCAAGATGATGACGATGCTCAAATGCAATGTGGCATGATGACATGAGCATGCGGTCATGATGATGCAATGCACAAAATCAACGCGATTTTCTAGTAGTGGTTTTGCGGGATGCCACAGAATAGCAGAGGAAGACTCCGGAGAACGAGGAGAACTAGACGGAGCAGAGGAGGGCGGTGTCGAAGAAGAGACATTAGGGGGAGGAGATCCTGAAGAGGATACAATAGGAGTAGAAGGAGGTGTGTCAGGAAAGAGAAGAAAAGAGATATCTTCCACCGGGTAGGTACCAGCGGTGGGACGAGGATAGAAAGGACGCGTCTCATCAAAAGTGACAACACGAGAGATACGCATCCGATGACCAACGGGGTCCCAACAGCGATAGCCATTATGCTCATTACTATATCCAAGAAAAACACACTCAACAGACTGAGCGGTCAGTTTGGTGCATTCGTGAGGAGCAAGAAGAACATAGCAAACACAACCAAACAAGCGAAGCATGGAGTAGTCTAGAGACTGTCCAGAGAGGCGCTCAAGAGGGATACCACCCTGCAGAGCAACAGAAGGCTGAATATTGATGAGGTAAGCGGATGTAGCAACAGCCTCAGCCCAGAAATGCGGCGGAAGAGAAGAAACAATCATCATGACACGAGTGGTCTCAAGAAGGTGACGATGCTTACGCTCAGCAATGCCATTCTGAGCATGGGCGCTAGGACAGGAGAACTGAGCAAGGGTGCCCTTCTCAGCAAGAACACCTCGCAACATCTGGGAGATATACTCACCAGCAGAATCAGCACGAAACACACGAATGGGGGTAGAATATTGAGTACGGACCATGGCCGCAAAACGCTGATATATGGATAGCACCTCACTGCGAGAGCGCATAAAATACAACCAAGTGTACCGAGAAAAATCATCCATGAATAAAATATAGTAGCGATGGCCCCCTTTCGAAGCGAAAGGAGCCGGACCCCAAACATCGGAATGAACTAAATCAAAAGGTCGCTGAGATACAGACACGCTAGTAGGATAGGGAAGCTGAATCCGTTTACTCAACCTACAGCCCTAACAATGTAAAGACCCATCTCCTGAGACAGACCCCAGAAGACCACGATGAACTAATGACGACAGGCGAGAGTCACAAAGGTGACCAAGACGATGATGCCACTGCTGATAGGAGCTGGTAGCAGAGGCGACGACCGGAGAAGAACTGGCAGATGAAGTGGCAGCGGAAGGAACACGAAGCCAGTCTAACTCCCAAAGTCCTGAAGAGTCACGGCTGTGAGGGCCAGCTCCAACCAGGGCCTGTGTGCGACGGTCCTAGACAACATAAGAATCAGCATCAAGAATGACGTGACAACCAGAGTCAGTAAGCTGGCTAGCAGAGAACAGATTCATCTGAAGAAGAGGGACATGAGAAATATCAGGAACAGAAAAAAGAAGAAGTAGAAAGGGTGCCCCGACTAAAAACAGGAAGAGAGGTACCATCAGCCATGAAAACACGGACAAGAGAAGGGAGAGAACAAAGAGCGGACAGAAAAGAAGACTCAGAGGTCATATGAAAAGAAGCTCCAGAATCCAGATACCACGAGGACGTACCTGACTGTGTAGAAGGTGGTGGTCGCGCAGTGCCTGAAGAATCAGTCACAGAACCGGCAGTGCCTGTCGAAGAAGAGCCTGTAGCAGCAAGCAGACCGCGGAGACTCCTGATAATGTCCTAATCGGACAGAGCAACTTCTGAAGATCCAGAAGGAGCCGACTGCCCACGAGCCTGATGTTGCTGACGTAAACTGGGATCCCGGGTATAACAGGTGGCCCAAGTGTGGCCATCCTTGTTATAGTAAGAGCAGTGACGAAGAGAACCACGGCGACCCTGACCACGAGCCTGCTGGGTCTTACTCTGGACCTGAAACTGCTGGTGCTGACTCTGACTCTGAAACTGCTGGTGCTGACTCTGACCCTGACCTGGAGGAGTAGGGAGTATCGGCGGCGGCACAGAGGACCGCGGCTGAGTCGAGGGAGTAGACTGCATAGGAGGACCACGAGTAGCAAGCACATATGGAAACGCAAAAAGACCAGCACCACGGAGACGGGTCTCCTCAGCACGAAGCTCAGGCAACACCTCAGAGAGCGGAACATGACCACGAGCATTCAGCTGAGCACGCCGGGGCTCAAAATCCTGGCGGAGCCAAGACAAAAACTCATAGATGCGGTGAAACTCCAAATCCGAGCGCACAATCTGGCAGCACGAGCATGTGCCGCAAACAGATCAAGCTGACGCCAGATAGCAGCACTCTGAGTATAGAACTCATCAATAGTAGAATCACCCTGATGGAGAGCATGCTCCTGGCGAACCACAGAGAGGTAAAGAGCATCCCCAGACAGTTGATAGCGCTGACGAAGATGGGCCCACTGAGCGGCAACAGTAGGGATACTCATGAACTCAGAAGCATACTGGGGCAGAACACTGGAGGTGAGAACAGCAGCAGCACGAGCATCCTCATCAACCCACTGAGTGTATGCAGTCAGAGCGTGGCGATAGGCCTCGAGATCAGAAGAGTACTGCTTGAACTTCAGGTCATAAGCAGCAACAACACTATCATCAGCACTCTGAGCAGCATCCTTGGCCTCCTGAGAAGCATTAGCACCGAAAACAATCGGCGTCGGCGGAAGAGGAGCCACAGGAGCAGGGGGCACGGCGGACAGGAGACCTCACCGGAGAGCACACCCCAAAGACGGAGACCGTGCATGTGAACGCGCATGAAGGCATCGAAATCAAGGTAATTCGCGCCATCGAAGATCACCGGGCAGCGAGGAATCATAAAATAACCCGATGAAGAAGACATAGCTTTCTCTCTCTCTCTTTAACTCAGATCAGATCAGATCTGGATCTGATCGAACCTGACGCAGGCCGACGAGATGGTGGCAGGGGCGAAGGTCGGCAGCAGGCCAGACGGGGCGGCGGCGTGGCGGTGAGGGCCGGCAACGGGCCGAGCAGATCTGGCGGGAGAAGGCGGCGCGAGCTGATCTGACGGGAGGCCAGACGGCAGCAGGCCAGACGGCGGGGGAAGGCGGCGGCCTGCAGGCGGCGGCGGACAGGGGCCAGTAGGCGGCGGCGGTCGTGGGCGACGGGCGGCGGCGGACGTGGACGTGGCCGACGGGCGGACGGGCGGCGTCCGTGGCCGGCGACGGGCGGACAACCCGCAGCAGGTCGACGGCGAACGGCCGGAGAGATGGCCGGAGACAGTGGCACGCGGACGGCGGCGACGATGGAAAAACGATGACGACAGGGATGGTGGCGGATGTGACGATGTTGCAGAAAAACAGTCTAACCTATCTCTGATACCATGTCAGGAATATGCAACATGTATTCCTCTGGAGGCCAAAGGCCACAATATATAATACAGGTACATGTGTGAATATGCAGGAAGTTCCTAACATATCGGAAAACTACAATATACAAATATATACATCTAACAATATTAACCATAATGACCTGATTATATGTAAGATATCAAGCGCTAAGTATGACAGGGTATAACCGAATATTAGTGGCACATTCGGTTTGCCTAACACACATCACATAATCACACCCAAGGTTTCAGCTATAAAATGCGCACGAGCCCTATTCAACCAGTTTTCGACATATTCGCTATGCTAGTTGGAGGTGGTAGTAAGTAACAGGAACTTGAATTGTTTGCCAAAATAGGCGAGCAAAACAAAATGAAAGAAAAAGGTGTTCACTATCGGAAAACAAGGCTTTGCCGTGCGTGAAACCTTTGTCGGGCATCTACACATGGCAAAGATACATATACCGTGTGACCTTATAAAAAACGCAGGGCATAGAGCTAGCGCACGGCAAAACTAAACATGACACACAGCAAAGAGAAAACAACATGAAATAAAAAGGTGTTGGATTGTTTTTTTCTCGTCACAAAAACAACATTTCTTATTCCTATTCCATTTATGTTTTGAAATATTATCATTTGTTAAAAATACCCTATTATAAAGGAACCAAATGAAAATCTCTATCTTGAGTTGGACTGTGAGTTTCCAAATGTTTTTGTTGGAGAAAACACAAGAAGTACACATCCTCTCTGTCTAAAGACATCATTTTCGTGCGATAAATTGACCGTCTCACTTACTGGACTAAATGTAACTAAGATGTCCAATTGTTCCTGTCAAGGTCTGCCTGAAAGCAATGTTCAACACATGCTTCATATATCACATTAGCAAATGAAACTTGTTTCTATTGCACATTGTTATTAGAACGATGGGTATTCTTGACACAAAGTTGATTTGAAGGTATATATTACAAAAGATGGACTTGTTACTTGGGAGCCCTCTCCCCGGCCCCTCTCCCCGACCTAACCCTAGGAGCTGCCGCCACCTCTTCCCCTTCCTCGCCGCTGCCGGAGGGGCCGGTGGGCAAAGCCCAGACACCCCAAGGAGGGTGGCGGCGGGGATCCCTATCCCCTAGCTGGTGGTGCGGCACAGGCTGTTGTCGCCGGGAGTGCGGGCTGCCGCCGGTGTAGCAGGCGTAGGTGGAGGCTGGTGGTGGGCGCCATGGCGGACGGCGGTGATGAGATGACCGGTGGAGCTCTAGTGGGTGTGGTCGCCTAGCCCTTGGCCTAGATGCGCCTGCCCCCGCATTCGATCTTCAGATTTTGGAGGATCTCCGCAGGTCTCTTGGCGCCAGGTTGTGATCGTGGCGGCTCGGGCTGCCTACTCCTCTGCCGGCCTAGCTGGTGGGGAATAGGGCGGCCGGTCCCATGGGGAGATGGCGGGCGGCGGCGCGGGGGCCGACAATCTACCTAATAAAGGTGGTGGTCCTTGATCCCTCTCAAGTCAAGACGAAGATCCGCCTGATGTTTCTCTACATTGATCTGGGTATTATGTCGTGTTCCGAAAGGTTGCGCCGGCGTACTATTTAAGTGCGATCATGCCAAGAGATTGCTGGATCAGATGGGATTCGGTCGTGCGCATTCATGTTTTACTCTGACTGTTTGGTTTCAGAGGGTGTGCTTCGAAGCTTTGTTGACTGTTAAGATCATGGGGCATGTTCTCGTTCCATGTTGCTAACGAAGAATGTCATGGATACCAAGATCTGTGGACTGACAATGGTGGTTTGAGTCTGGGTGGTGATGAGAAATTGGCTTGGTAATTCGTGACTTGGAGCATTGGGATGCAAGTGGGGGCGGCTGCACATGGGAGGTTCGCGGTTCTATCTTTCAGGGTGAAACCCCAAGGTCTGGCCTTAATTGGTTGTGTCTTGCAATGGCCTTGTTGAAGGCATTGTTTTGAGAGTGTGGACTTTCTTCAGTGTGAAAACCTAAGATCTTTGATCAGACGATAATGGTGTTTGTGCATTGTTCCTTTCTTGGAGGCGTCGTTTTTGGAGAAGGTAGACTTCTGGTGTTGTCTTGGTGGTGGTAGCACTGTTGTTCCAATGAATGGGTCACTGTAGCGAGACTTTTCTTTTTTGTAATTCTTCTTTATTTTTTGGTTGTGTGCATCCGTATCACCGCTAGGGCAATGCGTTCTTGCAGAGGCTAGGTGTAATTGGTATCTTTTGATATTAATATATGCTCCTTTCAAAAAAAAAGTTCCATCACCAAGCCACTTGTCTTCCGAGAAACGAGTGTCTAATCCATTGTTGACCATGAACGAGCCCATACTAAAGCAGAATATCTCACTCTCATTGAAGTTAGTCCTTAAGCCTACTAACTTCTAAAAATATATACAATAAGGTTCATGTTAATAGATTTTCTGAGGTCATGTTTTGAAAAAAATGATGGTATCATACACATGTTGTAAGATTGGTTATCCACCATGTACCAAATGCGGAATAGGATAACACAACGTTGAAAATGGTTGGATACGGATCACCTTGCCTCAATTATTTGTTCTACCAATAAGAGTGACCAATTTTTGTATAAAATCTCAATCGATTTGGAGACCAATTTTTGTATTTTTTTAAATCTACATTTTAAAGTTTCAAAAATCTGAAAAAAGAACTTAGATCTAGAATGATGACTTCTACCTGTGTGAAAAAAATCAATGCGAAATATTTTCCATTCCGGCATATGTAAAAATGCCAAATTTCTAGATTTGGAAAGTTCAAATTTCAAGTTGAGATTTTGTAGGGCTATAGAACACGTTATTTTCGACATGTAGGATTTTCTTTTTGATTCTTGAAAAAATCAAAATGTCGATTTCAAAAAAATAATCAGAAACAGGCTCCATGGAGCCCGTCCTCCAAAGGCATTTTTCGCTCTCGGACCTCCTTCTCAGTGAAGTCAGCAACAAAAATGACATTCACCTCAGGAAATAAATGTTCTATATCCTGAATAGCCTCTTCTACCAGGAAAGAGTCTTGGACGGGTGACCTGAACAATTTCTTATAACAGTTAGTAATGTAGGTCAGTGCATATTACCATACACGGATCATGTTGTTATGGCTGATACATGTGTTCTGTTTACAGGTTACCTGGAAGGGCATTTGCAAGCGGAGGGCATGTATGGCTCAGTAGAGCAAATGAAGTTGACAGCAAGGTCTTCTCAAGAGCAATACTTGCCAAGGCACTTCTCTTTTCTTATTTTCCTGTGAACTATTGGCCAGTCAGTAGTCAGTACTTACTCTGCAGTTTGTTCAAATATACTTAGTCAGTTCAGCATGACAGAAACTAGATGGAGAAAGTAGAAACAGTGAAAAAGTACAACTCCTTACCTGTAACAACAAATGCATACTGGCGATTTGAGAAACCTTGAAAAGCGTTTCGTGAAGCAGATACAAACAGCCAATATTCATTTTTTTTCCTTCTTCCTTTTTCGGTTCTCTTTTCCTGTGGTGCAAACAAATTTTGGCGGCAATGGATTGCAGAGTGCAGGAATCCAGGTATTTTCCTATAAGAAAAGCTACTTATAGTTATGAATTCTACTTTGAAACTTCACCTCCCTAGCCATAAAAAAACTCTTGAAACTTCACCTAATATCCTGGCATTTTACTTCAAATATATTGCAGACAGTCGTGTGCATTCCAATTGTTGGCGGTGTCCTGGAAATCGGGACGACAGAGAAGGTGAATTCACATTTGTATGATTCCATAATTAATTACACTGAGGATTATAGCTGGTCTGGCTGCTCCATACATATTTCAGGTGGAGGAAGACATCGGCCTAGTTCAGTATGCAATAAGCATCTTCATGGATCAACAACAGAACCACAAGATCCCTACTATGTCGGACCACTCAACTTCCAACCAAATAAGTCACATTGATCATCAGCAGTTCGAAACACAGAGGAAGATACATGCTTGTGAGGCAAAGGAGGAGCCCAACAAGTTGAGCCCAAAATTTGAGGATGATGAAATGGAAGACGGCGATGATGAGATCGATGAGGAGTGTGCGTCGGGTTCAGAGACAAACACTGTAGTGGATTACTGCCAGAATGCTCCGCCGGACATGGTGAGCAATGATGATCATGCAACACAGAATATAGGGAGGAGTGAGCTGATGCAGCTTGAGATGTCAGAAAGGGTGAGAGATGGCTGCTCAAGCAACTTGGGTGATGAAAACCAAACGCTAATGGTTTGCCAGAACATTAATAACCAGTCCAGTTTTCAAGCGCAAGATGAGCCTTGCCAAACCTGGCATTTTCTCTACGAGGAGTTATGCAGTGGCTACCCTCAATCGTCAGGTATTTCCCTGTTTCATTCTCTTGATTTATTGAAGGGGTGTGTTCACATAACACATTGTATATGGACAGAGAAAATATGACCAACTTGGTTTTTCTTTGTGCAGGTGAAAACCAAGCTATAGTCTCACCTGAAAATGCTCACTACACAGAAACAGTCCTGTCGATCCTGCATCTCAACACGCGTCGACAAGCCGCCGAGCCGAACATGAGACCCTACCTGGTAGTCTCACACCAATCATCATTTTCCAAATGGTATCCTTACACTCAGGGACGCACGGTCAGTGAAGGAGCCACCCCACAGCCACAGAGGTTGCTCAAGCGTCTCCTCCTGCTCAGTGCTGCCTGCAAGCCACCTGACGATCCGCGAAGAGAGGCCGATTTCAGCGCCAACCATGTCCTGCAGGAGCGGAAACGAAGAGAGAAGCTGAACGAGAGGTTCATTATCCTCAGATCACTGGTACCCTTCGTGACCAAGGTAGTACAATGTTCAGAATGAGGAGTAAAAACTCAGCTACGTTATCTATGCTTAATAAATACTGTCAGCTATCTTTGCTTACAAAAACAAAATTCAGTAATCAGCTGGAACTTTGCATGGATCTGCTAACCAATATTCAGTTATCTTTGCTTGAGACTTTTCAGTAACGATAATGTTTTCCTGGATCACTAAACAGAAATTCAGTTATTTTATCTTGTATAATAACGATGCAGATGGACAAGGCCTCGATACTGGGCGACACCATCGAGTACCTGAAGCAGCTGAGGAAACGCATCCAGGAACTCGAATTGTCGGATGCCAGGCAGCTTCGTGCTTGCAGCGCCGCGTCGTCTGAGAAGCGGAAGCTGACGGCCCTGGAAGGAGGGAGCAGCAGCAGCAGCAGCAGCAGAACCGATCCTGTGGCCGTCGCGCAGCATTCCACGGACGTGCAGGTGTCCATCATCGAGAGCGACGCGCTGCTGGAGCTGAGGTGTCCCGACCGGCGCGGCCTCCTGGTGAGGATCATGCAGGCGCTCCAGGAGCAGCTCTGGCTGGATGTCACTGCCGTCCAGGCCTCATCGGACGAGGGCGTGCTGATCGCCGAACTGCGCGCCAAGGTATTGTTTACCGCACAAGTATCATGCATGATTATTACTAGTGAGTACTAGTACATGGTTGTTCTTGATTGATTGATTGATCTGTTTCAAGACTGAATGTTGCTGTTACTTTTTGTTTACTGAATGAATGCAGGTGAGAGAGGTGCACGGGAGGAGGAGGAGGAGCAGCATTTCTGAAGTGAAGAGAGCAATCCATGGCATCATCTCATCAGGATGATATTACTAGTCTAGCGAGCGTGACTGTTTACTGATGGATTGCCATGGGTGTACGACGATTAGATGTGCACTCACATTTGGATCTCGGAAATCAACTCGCTGGGGTTCTTGTATACTAGCTGTCAGTTTGTGTTTCTGCACTCTGCGATCCATTGCCTACTCGTGATATATATGTGCATTATTGGCGGACGCGACACAGTGCGCTCGCCGTCGCCTTTACCCGTCCGGCAGCAATGAGCCAATGGCACCAATGAAAACCATTAATTCTACTCTATCTTGCGGCAACAGCAACAGTGCTACCTTGGCAATCGTTTCACGTGTCACGACGCCATCTGACACTACTCTTCGGAACGCATGAGTCTTTAGCCAAAACAGATGATCTAAAAGTTTTAATCACCAAAATGGTTGTTTTACATCACCTGTCCACTTTCTCATTTTCCACAAAATGTAAAATAAATCACTTGTCACACAGTAGATGATGTAAAAAGATCACCTATTTCAATCTCTTCCCCAACATCTTGACTAAAAATATGATCATCACAAGCATATATATATGAAACAATTACCATGAAACTTCATCTAAAATCGATCAAAATAATTTGTAACCAAACGGTACTTAATTATTACATGCCGATTCAAAAAGTTCATCAATTAGCACAGAAATGAACGTACAAATAACGTAGAGTTCTCAAATACAATAATATGATATGGTGTCCATCATCTATTTCCATTCCACTTTCACCACTCCTCAATAAGATCCTTCTATAGATCACATCCGCATCTCGAATGTGGTAGCAAGCCTCGATGAAACGCCGCACTCGATCACCACCTCTCCGTGGCTGCACATGTCTCCCTATCAATTCATACCCACCGTACACCTCATCCTTGCCTCTCTTGTTGTCGATAATCAAGGTTTGCTGGAATTCCATATGCCATCATGCACAATGCCGCTGTCACCTTCTGGTTGGTGTTATGCCCAAGATCTTGGGCACAATTCCTCCATTGCTCGAAGAACTTGTCATGAAGCTTGACACACTTAGCAATGTGCTTGAACAAATCAAGAGACATCTGGAACTGATGGTGAAAGTACTTCTCCGAAAACACAGGGGTCGTGGTGAAGTAGTTAATCGTGAGCTTCAGGACCGCATCCGCCCGGAGTCTTCGAATGTATTCACGACCCCATACCGAACCTCCATGCTTTTGAAGGGTTTCGCAGCATAGTAAATCAAAAAAATTCTACAGTGCGAACAAGAAAGCCAAGATCTAATCTAGGAGATGCAATCAACGAGATAGATAGATGAGATCTTCATACCCTTGAAGAAATCGCATAGCGAAAACGTTCAACAGAACGTGGGTGATGTAGTCGAACTAGCCTTCTCCTCCTCGCGATCCGATCCGATCCAACGCAGCAAGTGACGGCGCCTCCGAGAGATGCACACGTACGGTGCCGCGACGTCCTCCTTCCTTGGTCCAGCAAGTGGGGTGGAGAGATGGATTGGATCTGCAGCACGATGGCGTGGTGCTATGGTGGAGAGTTTTTGCTGCAGAGCTTCGCCTACACGCAGTCGGAGAGAGAGAGAGAGAGAGAGAGAGAGAGAGAGAGAGAGAGAGAGAGAGAGAGAGAGAGAGAGAGAGAGAGAGAGAGAGAGAGAGAGAGAGAGAGAGAGGGCAGCAGGACGGCGGCTAGGGTTGGAGGAGTGGGGGGAGGGGTGCGCCCCTGCCCACCTTATATAGGGGGCTGGCCGGCCCCCTTGGACCCTCCTCCAAGCCCTAGGGAGGCGGCCCAAGGGTTGGAGTGGGGGGGGGGGCAAGTTTCCCCCCCTCCTTCTAGAAGGGTTCCCTAGGGTTTCCCCTAGGGTTTGGCCGGCTGGGCCTATGGGACCTTGTGCCCCTGGCCCAAAGCGGCCAGGGCACTCCCTCTTAGGCCCACGCAGTCCTTCGACAAGTGGGGCCACGTTGGTCCCACTCCGGAAGCTTCTAGAACCTTTCGGTACAATACCGAATACTCCGAAACGATTCTGAAATCCAAAAACTGCTTTCCTTTATATGAATCTTATTCTCCGGACCATTACGGAACCTCTCGTGATGTCCTGGATCTCATCCGAGACTCTGAACAAAAACTCATAAACCAATTATCCATTCTATCCTAGCGTCGAGGCACGTTAAGTGTGTGACCCTACTGGTTCGAGAATATACAGACATGATCTTCTATCAATAATCAACAGTGGGATCTGGAAACCCATATTGACTCCCACATATACATCGATGATCATATCGGATGAACCACGATGCCAGGATTCAATTAATCCCATATATGTATTCTCTTCGTCACGCGATATTTTACTTGCCCGAGATTCGATCGTTGGTATCGGCATACCTAGTTCAATCTCGTTCACAGCAAGTACTTTACTCGTTCTGTAATCCGATATCACTTTGTTATTAACTCCTTAACCGTGTGCTTGCAAGCGGTGTTGATATCGATTACCGAGTGGGACCGAAGTATATCTCTCCGACTCGGGAGGGACAAATTCCATCTCGATAAATACAACCCAACAAGTACTTTCCGATCACCTGAGAGACACCTTTATGATCACCCTCACATAGGATGACGTTTGGTGACCTCAAAGCTTTCTTCCGATACCAGGGAGTTGTACTATCTCATGGTCTAAGGAATACAATACTTGACATAGGAAAAAGCTTCGCAAAGATGAACACGATGACACGATCTAATTGCTCTGCTTAATTTGGGTTTGTCCATCATATCATTCTTCTAATGACATGATCTCATCATTAATCGACAACTCATGTCTATGGTTAGGAAACCTTAACCATCATTAATCAATGAGCTAGTCCATAGATGCGTACTAGGGACATGGTGTTGTTCATAAACCACACAAGTATCAAAGTTTCCGCTTAATATAATTCTAGCATGGAATATAAACTTTATCATGAACAAGAATTATAATAATAACATATTTATTATTGCCTCTAGGGCATAATTCCAACAGTCTCCCACTTGCACTAGAGTCAATAATCTAGTTTACATCTGGCAACAATCTAACACCCATGGCATTAAGGTGCTGATCATATTTTGCTCGTGGAAGAGGTTTAGTCAATGGATCTGCGACATTCAGATCCGTATGTACTTTGCTAATCTTCAGATCTCCATATGCTATATAATCTCAAATTATATGAAAACGGCGATTGATGTGCTTGGTCTTTGGATGATATCTTGGTTCCTTAGCCAGTGCTATGGCACCAGTGTTGTCGCATAATATCTCCAGTGGGTCCAAGGCACTTGGAACCACACCAAGCTCAGTGATGAAGTTCCTGATCCAAACTCCTTCACTTGACGCTTCTGAAGCAGCCATGTATTCCGCTTCTGTTGTAGATCCTGCGATCACGCTTTGCTTGCAGCTTCTCCAGCTCACAGCTCCACCATTCAAAATATAAACGTATCCTGTCTGAGATTTAGAATCATCCGGGTCAGTGTCGAAACTAGCGTCGACGTAACCTTTTACGACGAGCTGCTCATCACCTCCATAGACCAAGAACATTTCTTTAGTCCTATTTAAATACTTTAGGATGTTCTTTACGGATGTCCAGTGTTCCACTCCTAGATCACTTTGATATCTGCTCGTCAAACTAAGAGCATTGGACACATCCGGTCTAGTACATAGCATGGCATACATGATAGAACCTATGGCCAAGGCATAAGGCACTTTGCTCATAGTATCTCTATCGTTTACCGTAGCTGGACACTGAGCCTTGATCAATATCTTACCTGACAACATGGGCAATGAACCTTTCTTTGCTTTATCAATTCTGAACCTTTTCAGAACTTTGTCTAGGTATGTACTTTGGCTTAAAGCTATTAGGCGTCTTTGTCTATCTCTATAGATTTTGATGCCCAATATATAAGCAGCTTCTCCTAGGTCTTTCATTGAAAAACATTTATTCAAATAACTCCTCACATCGTTAAGCATACCAATGTCATTTCCAATAATTAATATGTCATCCACATATAGTACTAAAAATGTCACTGAGCTCCCACTCACTTTCTTATAGATACAAGCTTCGTAGCAATTTGGAACAAATCCAAAGCTCTTGATCACTTGATCAAAACGAAGGTTCCAACTCTGAGATGCTTGCTTCAGTCCATAAATGGAACGCTGAAGTTTGCACACCTTATCAGCATCCTTAGGATCGACAAAACCTTCGGGCTGCATCATATACAACTCTTCATCAATGTTGCCATTGAGGAACACAGTCTTGACATCCATCTGCCATATTTCATAATCATGAAATGCAGCAATTGCTAATAAAATCCGAATGGACTTAAACATCGCTACAGGAGAGAAAGTCTCATCGTAGTCAACACCTTGAACTTTTCGAAAACCTTTTGCAACAAGCCGAGCTTTATAGACAGTAACATTACCATCCGCGTCCGTTTTCTTCTTGAAAATCCATTTGCACTCAACGGCCTTACGGTCACTGGGAGGGTCCACCAAAGTCCATACTTGGTTTTCGCTCATGGATCCCAATTCGGATTTCATGGCCTCTAGCCATTTCTCAGAGTCTGGGCTCATCATTGCTTCCTCATAGTTCGCAGGTTCATTGTTGTCTAACAACAAGACGGGTAAGACAGGGTTGCCGTACCATTCAGGAGTGGCACGTGACCTTGTCGACCTGCGAAGTTCAGTAGTAGCATCGTTCGAAGTTTCATGATCCACGTCATTAGCTTCCTCTCTTGTTGGTGCAGACGGCACCGGAACAATTTCAGGTGTTGCGCTACTCTCCAACTCGAGAGAAGGTTCAATAACCTCGTCTAGCTCTACCTTCCTCCCACTCACTTCTTTCGAGAGAAACTCCTTCTCAAGAAAGGATCCGTTCTTTGCAACAAACACTTTGCCTTCGGATCTGTGGTAGAAGGTATACCCAATCGTTTCCTTAGGGTATCCTATGAAGACGCATTTCTCCGCTTTGGGTTCGAGCTTGTCCGGCATCAACTTCTTGACGTAAGCTTCGCATCCCCAAAATTTAAGAAACGACAACTTAGGTTTAACACCAAACCATAGTTCATACGATGTCGTCTCAACGGATTTAGATGGTGCCCTATTTAAAGTGAATGCAGCGGTTTCTAATGCATAACCCCAAAATGATAACGGCAAATTTGTAAGAGACATCATTGATCGCACCATATCTAATAGAGTTTGATTCCGGCGTTCAGACACACCATTGCGCTGTGGTGTTCCGGGTGGCGTGAGTTGCGAAACGATTCCGCTTGCTTTAAGATGCGTGAGAAAATCATAACTCAAATATTCACCTCCACGATCGGATCGTAGAAATTTAATTTTCCTATTACGATGGTTTTCCACTTCTTTCTGAAATTCCTTGAACTTTTCAAACATTTCAGATTTATGTTTCATTAAATAGATATACCCATATCTACTTAAGTCATCAGTAAAAGTGAGAAAATAGCGATATCCACCGCGCGTCGAAACACTCATTGGTCTGCATACATCGGTATGTATGATTTCCCATAAGTCCGTTGCTTGCTCCATTATTCCGAAGAACAGGGTTTTGATCATCTTGCCCATGAGGCACGGCTCACACGTGTCAAATGATTCAAAATCAAGGACTCCAAAAGTCCATCAGAATGGAGTTTATTCATGCGTTTTACACCAATATGACCTAGACGGTTGTGCCACAAATAAGTTGGATTATCACTATCTACTTTGCATCTCTTAGCCTCAATGTTATGGATGTGCGTTTCATTGCTTTCAAGATTCATAAGAAATAAACCATTCACAACAGGTGCATGACCATAAAAGATGTTATTCATATAAATAGAACAACCATTATTATCCGATTTAAATGAATAACCGTATTGCAATAAACACGATCCAGATATGATGTTCATGCTCAACGCAGGCACATAATAACAATTATTAAGGTTTAAAACTAATCCCGAAGGTAAAACTAAGGAGAGCGTGCCGACGGCCATCACATCAACTTTTGATCCATTGCCAACGCGCATCGTCACCTCATCCCTTGCTAGCCGCCGTCTATTCCGTAGCTCCTGTTTCGAGTTACAAATATTAGCAACTGAACCAGTATCAAATACCCAGGCACTACAACGAGCGCTAGTAAGGTAAACATCAATAACATGTATATCAAATATACCTTTAATGGTGCCAGCCTTCTTGTCCGCTAAGTACTTCGGACAGTTGCGCTTCCAGTGACCCTTGTCCTTGCAATAGAAGCACTCAGTGTCCGGCTTAGGGCCAGACTTGAGCTTCTTCTCAGCAGGGGCAATGCGCTTGCCGCTGCCTTTCTTGAAGGATTTCTTTGCAATCTTACCTCTCTTGAAGCTAGGGGTCTTGTTGACCATCAACACATGATTATCTTTCTTGATATCCACCTCCGCAGCTTTCAGCTTAGCTAAGAGCTCAGTGATCTTATCAGTGGAACCAATCTGATTGTGAGTAACTACAAAACCTTTGTAGCTAGGAGGGAGTGATTGCAGAACTCTGTCAATCTTGAGCTCTTCTAGAATCTTGCAGTCCAGTTGCTCAAGACGTTGAGTGTAGCCCGACATCTTAATGGCGTGCTCACTAACGGAACTCCCTTCCTCCATCTTGCAGTTAAAGAACTTCTCAGAGATCTCATATCTCTCAGAACGGGCCTGAGTCTGAAACATGGTTTTCAGTTCCTCAAGAATCTCAAAGGGCCCGGCGAACTCCTCAAAACGATTTTGAAGGTCCGGTTCCATAGCAAACAAAATGGTACTCTTAATCACTCCATAATCATCTTTGCGCGACTGATAAACAGCTTTTTCATCAGCCAGTGCATCAATAGCAGGGGCGTCACCTAGCGCTTTCTCAAGGACATATTCCTTTTGTCCGCCAGCGAGAATGATTCTCAGATTGCGGAACCAGTTGGTGAAGTTAGACCCATTGTTCTTAAGCTTTTCTTTCTCAGCAAAAACGTTGAAGTTGAAGTTGGACTTAGCCATTTGATCTACAAAATTTGAAAATACAACTTAGACTATGTTCATGATAACTAGTTCAACTTAATCAAATTACTAGATGAACTCCCACTAAATTCAACATCCCTCAAGTTGTTTTAGTGAACACGATCCAAATTCACCACACCTAATCCGATCTTCACGAGAAGAGATGTGGTTTCAATGGTGGACAACAAAGTGTCGATCATATCATTCATATGACTCATGCTTAATCTTTCAGTTCATGTGTTCCGAGGCCATGTCTGTACATTCTAGGCTCGTCAAGTCAAACCCAAGTATTTCCGCGTGTGCAAAACTGGCTTGCACCTGTTGTATGTGAACGTAGAGTTTATAACACCCGATCATCACGAGGTGCTTGAACACAACGAACTTTCGCAATGGTGCATACACGGGGAGCACACAATTTTATCATGATCTTTAAGTGAGGAATCATCTTATAATGCTACCGTCGCGATCTAAGCATAATAAGATACATAAAAGGATAAACATCACATGCATATAATTTTATGTGACATGGTATAGCCAATCTCCGCGCAATGATCTCCATCTTGTGCGCTCCAGCATGATCTCCATCACTCCACCATGATTGCCTCCACCACGAATAGCAACTACAACTATTGCTAACTACTTAGCGATAAAGTAAAGCTATTACATGGCGTATAAGAAGTTGACACACAGGTCATACACAATTATAAAGACAACCATATGGCTCCTGCCGGTTGTGTACTTATCGACATGCAAGTCACGAAATATTACAAAACATGATCATCGCATACATCATACACATCATGTCTTGGGCCATGCCATATCACAAAACACTCCCTGCAAAAACAAGTTAGACGCCTCTACTTTGTTGTTGCATGTTTTACGTGGCCTATGGGAGTAACAGGTTAAGAACGATTCTTACCTACGGAAAGCCACAACGGTGATATTATGGTTGCCAACATCAGGTGTAAATCCCATGACTACTATAGTGAGAGAAACTGGCATCCACCAGCCGCATGTGTGGAACAAGCCACACGTCAAGTGCGGAGTCGGTCTCGCGAACGAGGTCGCGTAAAGTTGGCTTGGACCGCTTCGATCTCACTATGCTGCACCATAAGAAATACACAACAAGAGGCTTGCAACAGAAAGCATCAACGCCCGCAACAAGCATGTTGCGTTCTACTCGTGAAACACATCTACGCATAGATCTAGCTCTGATACCACTGAATGGTTTCGCAGCATAGTAAATCAAAAAAATTCTACGGATGCGAACAAGAAAGCCAAGATCTAATCTAGGAGATGCAATCAACGAGAGATATAGATGAGATCTTCATACCCTTGAAGAAATTGCACAGCGGAAACGTTCAACAGAACGTGGGTGATGTAGTCGAACTAGCCTTCTCCTTCTCGCGATCCGATCCGATCCAATGCCGCAAGTGATGGCGCCTCCGAGAGATGCACACGTACGGTTCCGCGACGTCTCCTCCTTCCTTGGTCCAGCAAGTGGGGTGGAGAGATGGATTGGATCTGCAGCACGACGGTGTGGTGCTATGGTGGAGAGTTTCTGCGGCAGGGCTTCGCCTACATGCAGTCCAGAGAGAGAGAGAGAGAGAGGAGTGGGGGAGGGGTGCGACCCTTCCCACCTTATATAAGGGGCTTGGCCGGCCCCCTTGGCACTGTAGGGGTTCGTAGCATGGAAAACAAAAAAATTCTACCGCATGCAAACAAACAAGCCAAGATCTATCTACTAGATTGTAGCAACGAGTCGATAGAGGAACTCACTCTCGAAGATTCCAAAGTGGTTAACGAGAGCAGATTCTCGTGGGTGATGTAGTCGTACTCTTGCCGATCTCAAGATCGTGTAGACGATCCTTCCGGCGCTGCGTTCCGGCAGCGCTTCCGCAGTCGGTCAGACGTTCGGTACTCGATGAAGACCTTCCTCTCCCTTGTTCCAGCAGGCAGCGGAGGTTGAAGCACTCTCCTCGCGATTCCGGCAGCACGACGGCGTGGTACCGGAAGTAGAGGGGAGATCTCGCAGGGCTTCGCCTTAAGCCGGAGCGAGTATGGTGGAGCAAGAGAGGTGCCTTGGTGATCTAGGGTTTAGAAGAACCAAGGGGAGAGGTGTAGATGGCGGCTAGGGTTTGGGGAAACCCTAGTCGACGACTTGGGAGGAGGCCCTAGGCGGCGGCAGTAGCAGGTGGTGGCGCCTGGGGCTAGGGTTTGAGGTGTAGGGAATAGGGGCAGCCCTACCCCTCCTTATATAGGTGGGAGGGTGCGGCTTGGGAGGAGGGAGTCCTCCTCCAACTCCTCCTCCTTGGCCGGCGGGTGGATGGAGTGGGACTTCCTCCCCAAGTAGGTTTCCTACACTCCCTCCACCAAGCAAACTTGTCGTTTGACTTTTCAAATTGGCGTTTGACATTCAAACTAGGATTTGATTTCTCTCTTTATTTTGCCCAGCCAAGTGACCTAGTACATGATGCAATCATTCCATATTTGTCATGACACATTCATGTACCCTTCCCCTTCGGATTGTCGAACCTTTCGGACCCTTCTAGAACATTCCTGGTGAAAACACCGGAATCATTCCCCAAATCCGAAACAGGACTTTCCTTATATGAATCATATTCTCCGGACCATTCCGGATCTTCTCGTGATATCCCGGATCCCATCCGAGACTCCGAACAACATTCGGTCTCTTACTCATCATTCCATAACTACTCAACAACATTGAATCCTTAAGTGTGTCTCCCTACGGTTCGTGAATTATGCGGACATGACCGAGACACTTCTCCGATCAATAACCAATAGAGGAATCTGGAAATTCATATGGCTCCCACATATTTCTACGATTACTTTGCGATCGAATGAACCACTTACATACGATACCAATTTCCCTTTGTCTCACCATAGTTTACTTATCCGAGGTTTTGATCGTCGGTATCTCTGCATACCTAGTTCAACCTCGTTACCGATAAGTACTATTTTCTCGTTCCCGTGGTATGTGATCCCTTGTGAACCAGTCACATGCTTGCAAGCCAATTGGATGAAATTCCACCGAGTGGGCCCAGAGTATATCTATCCGTCATATGGATGGACAAATCCCACTCTTGATCCATGTGTCTCAACACATACTTTCTGAACACTTAATGCCACCTTTATAGCCACCCAGTTACGGTGTGGTGTTTGATGTCATCAAAGCATCCTTCCGGTGATGGTGATAAGCATGATCTCATGGTCGAAGGAATTACGTTACTATGTATCAGAAAGCTTATAGCAATTGAACTATTAAAATGACTTGATCTTTATGCTACGCTTATCTATAGGAGTATGTCCATCATACCATTCTCCTAATGATATGACCTTGTTATTAAAAACATCTCAAATGTTCATGATCAAGAAACCATGATCATCTATTAATCAACAAGCTAGTATTATTAAGAGGCTTTACCAGGGACTCTAATTTAGTTTACAAATCACACAAGTATTAATGTTTCTGGTTAATACTGTTATAGCATGAATGTAAACATTTATAATAAACACAAAGATATAATAATAACTACATTTATTATTGCCTCTAGGGCATATCTCCAACAGTCTCCCACTTGCAGTAGAGTCAACTAATCTAGATTACATGGTAATATACCGAACACCCATGGCAGTTTGGTGTTGGTCATGTTTTGCCCTCGGGAGAGGTTTAGTCAAAGGATCCGCCACATTCAGATCTATGTGTACTTTGCAAATCTTTATGTCACCATCTTGGACATGTTCTCGAATAGCGTGAAAATGTAGCTTGATGTTCTTCAGCTTCTTGTGTGACCTTGGTTCTTGCGCATTGGCTATGGCGCCCATGTTATCACAGTAGATAGACATTGGGTCCAGCGCACTTGGAATCACACCAAGCTCTTTAATGAACTCCTTCATCCATATCGCTTCTTGTGAAGCCTCTGAAGCAGCTATGTATTCCGATTCAGTTGAAGATCTCGCCACAATGCTTTGCTTTGCCCTCCTCCAGCTAACTGTTGCACCATTCAAAGTAAAGATGTATCCAGATTGAGATTTAGAATCATCTGGATCGGTGTTCCAACTAGCATCGGTGTAACCATTAATAATGAGCTGTTCATCACCTCCATCAGAAAGAACCATATCCTTAGTTCTTCTCAAGTACTTAAGGATGTTTTTGACCGATGTACAATGATCCACTCCTGGATCACTTTGATATCTGCTAGTCAAGCTAACAGCATATGCAATTTCGGGTCTAGTACATAGCATGGCATACATTAGAGATCCTATGGCTGAGGCATAGGGAGTCTTACTCATCCTTTATCTATCTTCTGTCGTTGCTGGACTTTGAGTTTTACTCAAGGTCGTATTGGGCAACATGGGTAAGAACCCTTTCTTGCTATCTTCCATTCCAAACCTCTTTAGAACTTTATCCAAATATGTACTTTGTGACAATGATATTAGACGTCTCGATCTATCTCTATAAATCGTTATGGCTAATATGTAAGCTGCTTCGCCGAGATCCTTCATTGAAAAACTATTATTCAAATAATCCTTGACACTATTAAGAAGGTCTACATCATTCCCAATCAACAATATGTCATCTACATATAGTATTAAGAATGCTACAGAGCTCCCACTCACTTTCTTGTAAATACAAGCTTCTCCATAAGTTTGTATAAAACCAAAGCTTTTGATCACCTTATCAAAACGTTGATTCTAACTTCGGGATGCTTGCTTCAATCCATATATGGATCGTTGAAGTTTCCATACCTTGTTAGCATCTTTAGGATCGACAAAACCTTTGGGTTGCATCATATACAACTCTTCATCAATGTCTCCATTGAGGAATGCCGTTTTGACATCCATCTGCCATATTTCATAATCATAATATGCAGCGATTGCTAACAAAATCCTCACAGACTTTAGCTTTGCTGCCGGTGAGAAAGTCTCATCGTAGTCAACTCCTTGAATTTGTCGAAACCCATTTGCGACAAGTCGAGCTTTATAGACAGTAACATTACCATCAGCATCTGTTTTCTTCTTGAAAATCCATTTGTTCTCGACAGCCTTCCGGCCATCCGGTAAGTCCACCAAAGTCCATACTTGGTTTTCGTACATGGATCCAATCTCGGATTTCATGACATCTTGCCATTTATTGGAATCTGGGCTCATCATCGCTTCCTCATATGTCGCAGGGTCATCGGTGTTGTCCACCAACATGACACTCATAACAGGATCATACCAATCAGGTGTGGTATGAGTTCTCGTTGACCTGCGAGGTTCTGTAGCAACTTTAACCGAAGTTTCATGATCATCATCATTAGCTTCCTCTCTTATTGGTGTAGGCGTCACAGGAGCTACTTCCGGTGCTGCGCTACTCGCAAGTTCGAGAGAAAGTTCAATAACCTCGTCGAGTTCTACTTTCCTTGCAGTCACTTCTTTCGAGAGAAATTCTTTCTCTAGAAAGGATCCATTCTTAGCAACAAAGATTTTGCCCTCGGATCTATGATAGAAGGTATGCCCAATAGTTTCCTTCGGGTATCCTATGAAGACGCATTTTTCCGCTTTGGGTTTAATCTTGTCCGGCTGTAACTTCTTTACATAAGCTTCGCCACCCCAAACTTTAAGGAACGACAATTTAGGTTTCTTACCAAACCATAATTCATACGGTGTCATTTCAACGGATTTAGATGGTGCCCTATTTAAAGTGAATGCGGCTGTTTCTAATGCATAACCCCAAAATGATAGCGGTAAATCTGTAAGTGACATCATAGAACGAACCATATCTAAGAGAGTTTGATTACGACGTTCGGACACACCATTACGCTATGGTGTTCCCGGCGGTGTCAATTGTGAAAGTATTCCGCATTTCTTCAAATGCTCGCCAAACTCGTAACTTAGATATTCACCTCCACGATCATAACGTAGAAATTTAATCTTCTTGTTACGTTGATTCTCAACCTCACTTTGAAATTCCTTAAACTTCTTGAAAGTTTCAGACTTATGTTTCATGAAATAGATATACCCATATCTACTCAAGTCATCCGTGAAGGTAAGAACATAACGATAACCACCGCGCGATGCTACACTCATTGGGCCACACACATCGGTATGTATGATTTCCAATAAGTCCGTAGCTCGCTCCATCATCCCAGAAAATGGAGTCTTAGTCATTTTACCCATCAGACATGCTTCGCATCTTTCAAGTGATTCGAAATCAAGTGATTCAAGAAGTCCATCGGAATGGAGTTTCTTCATACGCTTCACTCCAATGTGACCAAGACGACAGTACCACATATAGGTCGAGTTATCGCTCAATTTCAAATGTTTAGCTTCAATGTTATTAATATGTGTATTTCCACTATTGAGATTCAATAAGAATAGACCATCTATCAAAGGTGCATGTGCATAAAACATATTACTCATATAAATCGAACAACCATTATTCTCGGACTTAAACAAGTAACCGTGTCGCAATAAACATGATCTAGATATAATGTTCATGCTCAACGCAGGCACCAAATAACAATTATTTAAGTATAAAACTAATCCCGATGGTAGATGAAGAGGTAGCGTGCCGACCGCGATCACATCAACCTTTGATCCATTTCCAACGCGCATCGTCACCTTGTTTTTCGCTAGCTTCCGTTTATTCTGTAGCACCTGTTTCGAGTTACAAATATGAGGAACCGAACTAGTATCAAATACCCAGGCACTACTATGAGTACTAGTGAGATAAACATCAATAACATGTATATCGGATATACCTTTCTTCTTGATGTTGCCGTTCTTCAAATCCGCCAAGTACTTTGGGCAATTCCTCTTCCAGTAACCTTCTCCCTTGCAGTAAAAGCACTCAGTATCAGGCTTAGGCCCAGCCTTGGTCTTCTTCGCTGGTGCGGCAACTTTCTTACCACCCTTCTTGAAGTTTCCCTTTTGCTTAGACTTGCCTTTCTTGAATTTGGTGGTCTTATTGACCAACAACACTTGATGCTCTTTCTTGATCTCCACTTCTGCAGATTTCAACATGGAGAAGAGTTCTGGCAACGTCTTGTTCATGTTTTGCATATTGTAGTTCATCACAAAGTTCTTGAAACTTGGTGGTAGTGATTGGAGGACACGGTAAATCCCCAAAGAATTAGGAATCACTATACCCAGACTTGTTTATGTGCCCAGACATCTTAAGCACATGCTCACTGACGGAGCTGCCCTCTTCCATCTTGCAGTTAAAGAACTTTTCAGAAGCCTCATAACTCTCAACTGCCGCGTGAGCCTCAAATATCATTTTGAGTTCACGGACAATATCATGTGGGTCTTGGTTCTCAAACCTTTTCTGAAGCTCCGATTCCAAACCATACAAGATAGCACACTGAACTGTGGAGTACTGATTCTTCCGAGTGAGGTAAACATTCTTTACTTCATCGGTAGCAGTAGCTACAGGCGGTTCACCCAGCGGTGCATCCAGCACATAGGTCAAATTACCAGCATTGAGGACAATCCCCAAATTGCGGAACCAATCCGCGAAGTTGCTTCCATTGTTTTTCAACTTTTCTTTCTCTAGGAACACATTAAAATTGATGGTAGGGGCCGCCATTGATCTACAACATATTTGCAATAGTTTAGACTAAGTTTATGACAAATTGAGTTCTAATTAATAGTTAAATTAATCTAGGTGAACTCCCACTCAAAACAATATCCCTCACGTTGTTTTAGTGATCACACGAACCAAATCCACCACATCAAAACCGATCATCACGAGAGTTGATGTAGCTTCAATGGCGAACAATCAACATGTTCATCATATCTACTATATGACACATGCTTTACCTTTCGGTGATCCGTGTTCCGAGACCATGTCTGTACATGCTAGGCTCGTCAAGATCAAACCTTAGCTTCCGCATGAGCAAATCTGGCTTGCTCACGTTGTATACACCCACAGAATCTAACACACCCGATCATCACGTGGTGCTTCGAAACAACGAGCTTTAGCAACGTTGCTTACTAAGGATGAACACTTAAAAACTTGAAATTTGTGTGCTTGAGGGATCATCTTATAATGCTATCGTCGTTAACTAAGCAATACAAGATGCATAAAGGATTAACATCACATGCAATTCATAATATATGATATGATATGGCCTTTCTTCTTGTGCTTCTGATCTCCATCTTCAAGCACGAACATGATCTCCATCATCACCGGTATAGCGTCAAGGTCAATGGCGTCGTTTCATGGTTGTCGTCCACCAGCTTCAACTATTACAACTACTTTGAATAAACACGCGGGTCTTAACGGAATTTAAAGACAACCCTATGGATCCTGCCGGTTACCAACTTACAATAAGGAACATTGCATACATCAAATATAATTACAATCATGGCCATATCACATCACAGCACACCCCTGCAAAACAAAGTTAGACGCCTCTAATTTTCTTTGCAGATTTTACGTGGTTTGGGGCTTTCAATAAGTGTCGTTCTAACTTACGAACAAGAACCACAACGTTGATGCTTGAACTATCAAGTGCCCGTTGTAAATTGAATCTATACTATGATGGGAGAGACAGACACCCGCAAAGCCACTTATGCAATACAAGTTGCATGTTGAGTGTGGAGCAAGTCTCATGAACGATGTCATGTAAGGTTAGCCCGGGCCGCTTCATCCCATCATACTACAAGATGCAAAGTACACAAAAAGAAATTGATAATAAAAGCACCACCGCCCACATTGACCATTGTGTTCTACTCGTGCAACAGATCTACATATAGACACGGCTCTGATACCACTGTAGGGGTTCGTAGCATGGAAAACAAAAAAATTCTACCGCATGCAAACAAACAAGCCAAGATATATCTACTAGATTGTAGCAACGAGTCGATAGAGGAACTCACCCTCGAAGATTCCAAAGTGGTTAACGACAGCAGATTCTTGTGGGTGATGCAGTCGTACTCTTGCCGATCTCAAGATCGTGTAGACGATCCTTCCGGCGCTGCGTTCCGGCAGCGCTTCCGCAGTCGGTCACACGTTCGGTACTCGATGAAGACCTTCCTCTCCCTTGTTCCAGCAGGCAGCGGAGGTTGTAGCACTCTCCTCGCGATTCCGGCAGCACGACGGCGTGGTACCGGAAGTAGAGGGGAGATCTCGCAGGGCTTCGCCTTAAGCCGGAGCGAGTATGGTGGAGAAAGAGAGGTGCCTTGGCGATCTAGGGTTTAGAAGCACCAAGGGGAGAGGTGTAGCCGGCGGCTAGGGTTTGGGGAAACTCTAGTCGGCGACTTGGGAGGAGGCCCTAGGTGTTGGAGATATGCCCAAGAGGCAATAATAAAGTGGTTATTATCATATCTTCATACTTATAATAAATGTTTACATACCATGCTATAATTGTATTAACAGGAAACATTAATACTTGTGTGATTTGTAAACATAAAAGAGTCCCTAGTAAAGCCTCTTGTTAAACTAGCTTGTTGGTTAATATATGATCATGGTTTCCTGATCATGAACATAGAGATGTTATTGACAACAGGGTCATATCATTAGGAGAATGATGTGATGGACATACTCCTATAGTTAAGCGTAGCATAAAGATCAAGTCATTTAATATAGTTCATTTGCTATAAGCTTTCTGATACATAGTAACCTAATTCCTTCGACCATGAGATCATGCTTATCACCTTCACCGGAAGGATGCTTTGATGACATCAAACACCACACCATAACTGGGTGGCTATAAAGGTGGCATTGAGTGTTCGGAAAGTATTGGTTGAGACACATGGATCAAGAGTGGGATTTGTCCATCCATATGACGGATAGATATACTCTGGGCCCTCTCGGTGGAATGTCATCCAATTATCTTGCAAGCATGTGACTGGCTCACAAGGGATCACATATCACGGGAACGAGAAAAGAGTACTTATCAGTAACGAGGTTGAACTAGGTATGCAGAGATACCGACGATCATAACCTCGGATAAGTAAACTATCGTGAGACAAAGGGAAATTGGTATCGTATGTAAGTGGTTCATTCGATCGCAAAGTAATCGTAGAAATATGTGGGAGCCATATGAATTTCCAGATTCCTCTATTGGTTATTGTTCGGAGAAGTGTCTCGATCATGTCCGCATAATTTACGAACCGTAGGCAGACACACTTAAGGATTCGACGTTGTTTGAGTAGTTATGGTATAGTGAGAAAGAGACCGAATGTTGTTCGGAGTCTCGGATGGGATCCGGGATATCACGAGGAGATCCGGAATGGTCCGGAGAATAAGATTCATATAAGGAAAGTCCCGTTTCGGAGTTGGGGAATGTTTCCGGTGTTTTCATCGGGAATGTTTTAGAAGGTTCCGGAATGTCCGGCACTTCGGAGGGGAAGGGGTACATGGATGTGTCATTGCAAGTTGGAATGATTGCATCATGTACTAAGTGTCATCGCTGTTCCAAATAAAGGATTAATTCAAATCCTAGTTTGAAAAGTCAAATAGCTAAATTGAAAAGTCAAACGGCTAAATTTGGAAAGAGGAAAAGAGGAGGAGGGTGAAACCGAGTTGGGGAGGGAGTCCCTCCTCCCCAAGCCGGCGCACCACCCAAGCCGAGTTGGGGAGGGACTCCACTCCCTCCCCTTGGCCGCCGGCCCCTCCACCTATATAAGGAGGGGCAGGGCTCCCTCCTAGAGCACACAAGTACCTCTCCTCCAAACCCTAGCTTGGCACCACCACCTCCTGCAGCTGCCACCGCCTCCTAGGGTTGCCCTAGCCGCCGACTTGGGGTGCCCCAAACCCTAGCCGCCGGCTCTAGAACCTCCTCCTTGGTGTGTCTAAACCCTAGATCGCCGAGGAGCTCTCTCATAATCCACCATACTTGCTCCGGCTTAAGGCGAAGCCCTGCGAGATCTCCCCTCTACTTCCGGTACCACGCTGTTGTGCTGCCAGAATCGCGAGGAGAGTGCTACAACCTCCGCTGCCTGCTGGAACAAGGGAGAGGAAGGTCTTCGTCGAGTACCGAACGTGTGACCGACTGCGGGAGCGCTGCCGGAACGCAGCGCCGGAAGGATCGTCTACGCGATCTTGAGATCGGCAAGTGTACGACTACATCACCCACGAGAATCTGCTCTCGTTAACCGCTTTGGAATCTTCGAGGGTGAGTTCCTCTATCGACTTGTTGCTACAATCTAGTAGATAGATCTTGGCTTGTTTGTTTGTATGCGATAGAAATTTTTTGTTTTCCATGCTACGAACCCCTACAGTGGTATCAGAGTCGTGTCTATATGTAGATCTGTTGCACGAGTAGAACACAATGGTCATTGTGGGCGTTGATGCTTTTATTGTCGATTGCTTCTTGTGTACTTTGCATCTTGCGGTATGTTGGGATGAAGAGGCCCGGGCTAACCTTACATGACATCGTTCATGAGACTTGCTCCACGCTTGACATGCAACTAGTATTGCATAAGTGGCTTTGCGGGTGCCTGTTTCTCCTAGCATAGTTAAGATCCAATTTACAACGGGTGATTAACAATACTAGTATCAATGTTGTGGTTCTTGTTCGTAAGTTAGAACGACACTTATTGAAAGCCCCAAACCACGTAAAATATGCAAAGAAAGTAGAAGCGTCTAACTTTGTTTTGCAGGGGTGTGCTGTGATGTGATATGGCCATGATTGTGATTATATTTGATGTATGCAATGTACCTTATTGTAAGTTGGCAACCGGCAGGAGCCGTATGGTTGTCTTTAAATTCTGTTAAGACCCGCGTGTCTATTCAAAGTAGTTGTAATAGTTGAAGCTGGTGGACGACAACCATGGAGCGGCGTCATTGACCTTGATGCAATGCCGGTGATGATGAAGATCATGTTCGTTCTTGAAGATGGAGATCGGAAGCACAAGAAGAAAGGCCATATCATATCACATATTATGAATTGCATGTGATGTTAATCCTTTTATGCATCTTGTATTGCTTAGTTTACGACGGTAGCATTATAAGATGATCCCTCAAGCACACAATTTCAAGTTTTAAAGTGTTCATCCTTAGTAAGCACCGTTGCTAAAGCTCGTTGTTTCGAAGCACCACGTGATGATCGGGTGTGTTAGATTCTGCGAGTGTATACAACGTGAGCAAGCCAGATTAGCTCATGCGGAAGCTAAGGTTTGATCTTGACGAGCCTAGCATGTACAGACATGGTCTCGGAACACGGATCACCGAAAGGTAAAGCATGAGTCATATAGTAGATATGATGAACATGTTGATTGTTCGCCATTGAAGCTATATCAACTCTCGTGATGATCGGTTTTGATATGGTGGATTTGGTTCGTGTGATCACTAAAACAATGTGAGGGATATTGTTTTGAGTGGGAGTTCAACGGAAATATGATTAAAAGTTGAACACTATTTATCATAAATTAAATCAAAGTGAATTTGCATAATTGTTGTAGTCAATTGGCATTCGTTTACCACCTTGCGCTTAGTTATAATTGAGATGATAGAACTATAGAATTCTGGTTAGTTACTTTACGAACTGGTATCGTATTGTTTTGAAGTGTTAATCTAAAGTTTAAAAGTCCTATTGCAAACTTTCAGTAAAGTTCCGGTTACTCCATGAAGTTTAATAATTGGTATTAAAACAAGAGTGACAATTCCAAGTGTTAGTGTATAAGTATCATGTTTGTATCCATGATTCTTGATATTCAAAGGATTGTCTTAATATCAAGGTTATCTTGGATCTGAAAGAGTTGTTTCAGAAACCATGATGTGTGGAAGATATTGTGATATCTGAAACGAAGTTTTGGTTGCAACATGATAGAGTATAATATGGCAAAAGTCATGTTCTCATATTTGATGAGAATTTGCAAAAGGTTGGAGACACTAGTTTTCCTAAAACCACCAAAGTTTTTTTTTGGAGAGCAACATTATACTCGCGATTCATCTTTATAAGCTAAAAGTAGCTTGATCATGAATAATTCCATGATAAAGGTGAATATTTGATGTAGGTAAAATATTTACCACACCAAGAGATTACTAAAGAATGGAATTTGAAAGCACACCAAACATTTGATGATGGTGATCTACTTCAAAGTGCAAGTCCAAAGACATTGGTATTTAATTATACACGCTTTGGACTATGTGTCATATGTATGACTCCACTGTTGATGTTAATAGATTCTTTCAAACAGAAAAGGAAATACTGAAAGAGAATCTCATAAATATATGGCAGAAAAGAAAAGACTAGAATTGTTCAGTTTAAGTATATAGATGATATACATGTTATGGCTATATTCTTTGCTTATTAAACAATGTGGTTCTTAAGTATTTGATACTGAATTTGTTGGTGTGAATCGTCATACGAAACAACACAATTCATGAACTGCAATGGCCTAAGTAACTAACAAAAGAATATGTGATGATGTTCATCGAGAACAAATAAAGGGTTATTATGTTGCTCGTTTAAAACACCAAAGCTTGCCTTCAAGATTTGTTTAATCAGGTATTATGAGAACAAAAGGGTTGTTCAAATAATTGCCATAATCCATAAAAGATGGATGATTCACAAATCTCGTTGGAGAAATCACATCCATAAAACTAGTGCTAAAAATGTCGAAAGACAAATTGATTAAAAGATCACTTAGGAAGTGACATCGCCGTTTAAATTATATTGGAAAGAAAACATGAAGAAACTCCATATGGATGGAATTTTGGAGTCTATTTGATTTTGATCAAATGACGCTTGTGAAACTTTCCTAGAGATAATTAAAACTTCGTTCATAGGCCAAAAGGGAACGAATGACTAGCTTATTGGAACTTGTACATATTGTTGTACGAAATCCATTATGTGTAGTCAAGAGCAATGGATTTCAACTTCATATGCTTTCTCCGAAAATTTGAGTGAATATATGAATATTTACTTAATAAGGATGAAGTGTGAAATATTTGAAAAATTCAAAGATTTTCAAGATGAAGTGCAAAATCATTGTAACAAGAATATAAATAGTTTATGATAAGATCATAAAGGAAGATATTTGAGTTACAAGTTTAGCATAATACCTAAGATTTAAGGAATCGTTCCGTGGGATTTGCATTTTCCCGAAACACCATAAGAGTATGGAGCGTTCGAGATATGTAATTAAACCTTGTTTGACATGGTAAGATCGAAGGTGTAATTCATAAAACTGCCATTGTATTTTAAAGATTAAAAGCTTTAGAGATTACCGTTTTCCACTGAAAAGAGCTCCATCATTATCCGTTGAATTGACACCATATAAAGTTATGGTTTGGGATAAAACCCAAGTTGTCCTTTCTTAAACATTGTTATGCTATGCATAAGAAAGATGTTTGCAACCAAAGTCGGATGAACCTGTCTTTGTTAAGTATTCCTCCATAACACCGGAGACAAAAGTGTTTGTCGCTTAGAACGTCAAGTTTCTTTGAGAAGGAATTTTTCGTGAAAAGTTACGTGGGAGGACAATAGAACTTTGATAAGGTTAAAAGAACCTTAGCTATATGTGCAGAGTTGCACAGCACCGAAAAGTGTTCCGGAGGCAGCAACAATGCTCATGGCTCACGTGCCTCAAAGGTTGTGGACACAAAGGTCTAAAGTTCCTATTGAAACAAGTAGGTCGAGTAAACAATCAAATACCAAGATTTGAGGGTTGAATCATTATTTGAGAATAATGAACGGACTACATGCAAAGAAGTGATGATGGGCCCTGACTCCGTAAAATGGCTTGAAGCCATAAAATCTGTGATAGTTCCATACACGAGAAATCAAGTTTTGAACTTGAAGGACCCTCGAGAAAGGTGTAAGACCTTACAGTTGTGTTTGGATCTATAAAGAAATAGACATGGATGTTTCGCATCTATGAAATAGTCGACATGTTGGGAAAGTATTCACAACAATGTTCAAAGGTTGTATATGACAAGATTTGATCTTTCATAGCGATATTTAGTCTAGACGGATTAATATAAGCAATCACTACATATAATTTTGTTATATGGTAGTTGAATAAACAAAACAAGTTCTTCTAATAGAATTGTTACCTAGGACGTGTGCATGACAGGGTCCATAGGGTTTTGTTAATTCAAAGGATGCTAAAAGCATATGCAAACTTCAATGGTTGAAGTGATCATCACGGAGTTGGAATCTTCACAATGATGAAATTGTTAAAAGAGTTTAAATTCATCAGAGACAATGAAGATGCTTGCATTTGCAAGAAATTAAGTGGGAGCGCTAAGACATATTTCTAATACATTATGTAGGAGACATATTGTTGATTGGAAGTGATGTATCTTTTTATTAACACAAGATAATAATTTCATCTCGATGAAAGACTTAGGCAAAACCCAAATAATTGGCATCAATAGACGCCAATATGGTTGTGCCATAAGTACATAGATGAGATATTGAATGAGTTCAATATAGAAACTACAAGAAAGGTTCTTGTCGCACAAAAAGGATTGAATGAGTTCAATATTGATGATATATTCAAGTGTATTGACACAGGGTAAGTGAAACAAAGATTCAAGTATAGATTGATACTTGATGTATGAAATCACAAAGAATATTTATATCAATCATACTGTGATATGTACAAATCCAGATATGTCCTATGCTCTAAATGTTATGAGCATATACCAGAATGATTCATAAGATGATCATTGGACAATAGTAAGGATATTCTTATGATCTTTTGGAAGAACTAAGAGTATATTATTTGTAGAAGTGACAAATAGATGGTTAGTTCATTGTAAAAGTACTACATTGATACTAGTTTTGTCACAAAGTACAAATTAAGTTTATCTCAATCTAAACTAAGGGTGGCACAATATAATGGAAAGTGAGTTCCATAATGGATTTGGATGAGTTCCAAAGTTAAGACATTGTGACAGATACTACAACAAAAGGCTAAGTATATGAGTGCTATTATAACAGCAAAAGAGGGCATTTGTGTCAAGTAGTTTGTTATCAAACTAGGTGTAGTTCACAGCAGGGATAATACTATGAATATATATTGTACGACAATATTATCAACATGTTTTAGCCCCAAAGAACTAAAGGTCTCACCAAAGGACCAAATTTATACAAAGCCATCTCATTAGAGAATGAGTGATGCGTAGGGACGCAAAGACATGCAATTACACACGGACCTAGAAGTGTCAGATCCGAAGATCAGTTGACCACTAGCGAACGTGTACTTACAACACCGGAAAGCCATAGGTGTTGAATACACAAAGGTTTGAAACTAGATTATTGACTCTAGTGCAAGTGGGAGACTGTTGGAGATATGCCCAAGAGGCAATAATAAAGTGGTTATTATCATATCTTCATACTTATGATAAATGTTTACATACCATGCTATAATTGTATTAACAGGAAACATTAATACATGTGTGATTTGTAAACATAAAAGAGTCCCTAGTAAAGCCTCTTGTTAAACTAGCTTGTTGGTTAATATATGATCATGGTTTCCTGATCATGAACATAGAGATGTTATTAACAACAGGGTCATATCATTAGGAGAATGATGTGATGGACATACTCCTATAGTTAAGCGTAGCATAAAGATCAAGTCATTTAATATAGTTCATTTGCTATAAGCTTTCTGATACATAGTAACCTAATTCCTTCGACCATGAGATCATGCTTATCACCTTCACCGGAAGGATGCTTTGATGACATCAAACACCACACCGTAACTGGGTGGCTATAAAGGTGGCATTGAGTGTTCAGAAAGTATTGGTTGAGACACATGGATCAAGAGTGGGATTTGTCCATCCATATGACGGATAGAAATACTCTAGGCCCTCTCGGTGGAATGTCATCCAATTAGCTTGCAAGCATGTGACTGGCTCACAAGGGATCACATATCACGGGAACGAGAAAAGAGTACTTATCAGTAACGAGGTTGAACTAGGTATGCAGAGATACCGACGATCATAACCTCGGATAAGTAAACTATCGTGAGACAAAGGGAAATTGGTATCGTATGTAAGTGGTTCATTCGATCGCAAAGTAATCGTAGAAATATGTGGGAGCCATATGAATTTCCAGATTCCTCTATTGGTTATTGTTCGGAGAAGTGTCTCGATCATGTCCGCATAATTCACGAACCGTAGGGAGACACACTTAAGGATTCGACGTTGTTTGAGTAGTTATGGTATAATGAGAAATAGATCGAACGTTGTTCGGAGTCTCGGATGGGATCCGGGATATCACGAGGAGATCCGGAATGGTCCGGAGAATAAGATTCATATAAGGAAAGTCCCGTTTCGGAGTTGGGGAATGTTTCCGGTGTTTTCATCGGGAATGTTCTAGAAGGTTCCGGAATGTCCGGCACTCCGGAGGGGAAGGGGTACATGGATGTGTCATTGCAAGTTGGAATGATTGCATCATGTACTAAGTGTCATCGCTGTTCCAAATAAAGGATTAATTCAAATCCTAGTTTGAAAAGTCAAATAGCTAAATTGAAAAGTCAAACGGCTAAATTTGGAAAGAGGAAAAGAGGAGGAGGGTGAAACCGAGTTGGGGAGGGAGTCCCTCCTCCCCAAGCCGGCGCACCACCCAAGCCGAGTTGGGGAGGGACTCCACTCCCTCCCCTTGGCCGCCGGCCCCTCCACCTATATAAGGAGGGGAAGGGCTCCCTCCTAGAGCACACAAGTACCTCTCCTCCAAACCCTAGCTTGGCGCCACCACCTCCTACAGCTGCCACCGCCTCCTAGGGTTGCCCTAGCCGCCGACTTGGGGTGCCCCAAACCCTAGCCGCCGGATCTAGCACCTCCTCCTTGGTGTGTATAAACCCTAGATCGCCGAGGAGCTCTCTCATAATACACCATACTCGCTCCGGCTTAAGGCGAAGCCCTGCGAGATCTCCCCTCTACTTCCGGTACCACGCCGTTGTGCTGCCGGAATCGCGAGGAGAGTGCTACAACCTCCGCTGCCTGCTGGAACAAGGGAGAGGAAGGTCTTCGTCGATTACCGAACATGTGACCGACTGCGGGAGCGCTGCCGGAACGCAGCGCCGGAAGGATCGTCTACACGATCTTGAGATCGGCAAGTGTACGACTACATCACCCACGAGAATCTGCTCTCGTTAACCGCTTTGGAATCTTCGAGGGTGAGTTCCTCTATCGACTCGTTGCTACAATCTAGTAGATAGATCTTGGCTTGTTTGTTTGTATGCGATAGAAATTTTTTGTTTTCCATGCTACGAACCCCTACAGTGGTATCAGAGCCGTGTCTATATGTTGATCTGTTGCACGAGTAGAACACAATGGTCATTGTGGGCGTTGATGCTTTTATTGTCGATTGCTTCTTGTGTACTTTGCATCTTGCGGTATGTTGGGATGAAGCGGCCCAGTCTAACCTTACATGACATCGTTCATGAGACTTGCTCCACGCTTGACATGCAACTAGTATTGCATAAGTGGCTTTGCGGGTGCCTGTTTCTCCTAGCATAGTTAAGATCCAATTTACAACGGGTGATTAACAATACTAGTATCAATGTTGTGGTTCTTGTTCGTAAGTTAGAACGACACTTATTGAAAGCCCCAAACCACGTAAAATATGCAAAGAAAGTAGAAGCGTCTAACTTTGTTTTGCAGGGGTGTGCTGTGATGTGATATGGCCATGATTGTGATTATATTTGATGTATGCAATGTACCTTATTGTAAGTTGGCAACCGGCAGGAGCCGTATGGCTGTCTTTAAATTCTGTTAAGACCCGCGTGTCTATTCAAAGTAGTTGTAATAGTTGAAGCTGGTGGACGACAACCATGGAGCGGCGTCATTGACCTTGATGCAATGCCGGTGATGATGGAGATCATGTTCGTGCTTGAAGATGGAGATCGGAAGCACAAGAAAAAAGGCCATATCATATCACATATTATGAATTGCATGTGATGTTAATCCTTTTATGCATCTTGTATTGCTTAGTTTACGACGGTAGCATTATAAGATGATCCCTCAAGCACACAATTTCAAGTTTTAAAGTGTTCATCCTTAGTAAGCACCGTTGCTAAAGCTCGTTGTTTCGAAGCACCACGTGATGATCGGGTGTGTTAGATTCTGCGAGTGTATACAACTTGAGCAAGCCAGATTTGCTCATGCGGAAGCTAAGGTTTGATCTTGACGAGCCTAGCATGTACAAACATGGTCTCGGAACACGGATCACCGAAAGGTAAAGCATGAGTCATATAGTAGATATGATGAACATGTTGATTGTTCGCCATTGAAGCTATATCAACTCTCGTGATGATCGGTTTTGATATGGTGGATTTGGTTCGTGTGATCACTAAAACAATGTGAGGGATATTGTTTTGAGTGGGAGTTCAACGGCAATATGATTAAAAGTTGAACACTATTTATCATAAATTAAATCAAAGTGAATTTGCATAATTGTTGTAGTCATTGGCATCCGTTTACCACCTTGCGCTTAGTTATAATTGAGATAATAGAACTATAGAATTCTGGTTATATGAACTGGTATCGTATTGTTTTGAAGTGTTAATCTAAAGTTTAAAAGTCCTATTGCAAACTTTCAGTAAAGTTCCGGTTACTCCATGAAGTTTAATAATTGTTATTAAAACAAGAGTGACAATTCCAAGTGTTAGTGTATAAGTATCATGTTTGTATCCATGATTCTTGATATTCAAAGGATTGTCTTAATATCAAGGTTATCTAGGATCTGAAAGAGTTGTTTCAGAAACCATGATGTGTGGAAGATATTGTGATATCTGAAACGAAGTTTTGGTTGCAACAAGATAGAGTATAATATGGCAAAAGTCATGTTCTCATATTTGATGAGAATTTGCAAAAGGTTGGAGACACTAGTTGTCCTAAAACCACCAAAGTTTTTTTTGGAGAGCAACATTATACTCGCGATTCATCTTTATAAGCTAAAAGTAGCTTGATCATGAATAATTCCATGATAAAGGTGAATATTTGATGTAGGTAAAATATTTACCACACCAAGAGATTACTAAAGAATGGAATTTGAAAGCACACCAAACATTTGATGATGGTGATCTACTTCAAAGTGCAAGTCCAAAGACATTGGTATTTAATTATACACGCTTTGGACTATGTGTCATATGTATGACTCCACTATTGATGTTAATAGATTCTTTCAAACCGAAAAGGAAATACTGAAAGAGAATCTCATAAATATATGGCAGAAAAGAAAAGACTAGAATTGTTCAGTTTAAGTATATAGATGATATACATGTTATGGCTATATTCTTTGCTTATTAAACAATGTGGTTCTTAAGTATTTGATACTGAATTTGTTGGTGTGAATCGTCATACGAAACAACACAATTCATGAACTGCAATGGCCTAAGTAACTAGCAAAAGAATATGTGATGATGTTCATCGAGAACAAATAAAGGGTTATTATGTTGCTCGTTTAAAACATCAAAGCTTGCCTTCAAGATTTGTTTTATCAGGTATTATGAGAACAAAAGGGTTGTTCAAATAATTGCCGTAGTCCATAAAAGATGGATGATTCACAAATCTCGTTGGAGAAATCACATCCATAAAACTAGTGCTAAAAATGTCGAAAGACAAATTGATTAAAAGATCACTTAGGAAGTGACATCGCCGTTTAAATTATATTGGAAAGAAAACATGAAGAAACTCCATATGGATGGAATTTTGGAGTCTATTTGATTTTGATCAAATGACGCTTGTGAAACTTTCCTAGAGATAATTAAAACTTCGTTCATAGGCCAAAAGGGAACGAATGACTAGCTTATTGGAACTTGTACATATTGTTGTACGAAATCCATTATGTGTAGTCAAGAGCGATGGATTTCAACTTCATATGCTTTCTCCGAAAATTTGAGTGAATATATGAATATTTACTTAATAAGGATGAAGTGTGAAATATTTGAAAAATTCAAAGATTTTCAAGATGAAGTGCAAAATCATTGTAACAAGAATATAAATAGTTTATGATAAGATCATAAAGGAAGATATTTGAGTTACAAGTTTAGCATAATACCTAAGATTTAAGGAATCGTTCCATGGATTTGCATTTTCCCGAAACACCATAAGAGTATGGAGCGTTCGAGATATGTAATTAAACCTTGTTTGACATGGTAAGATCGAAGGTGTAATTCATAAAACTGCCATTGTATTTTAACGATTAAAAGCTTTAGAGATTACCGTTTTCCACTGAAAAGAGCTCCATCATTATCCGTTGAATTGACACCATATAAAGTTATGGTTTGGGATAAAACCCAAGTTGTCCTTTCTTAAACATTGGTATGCTATGCATAAGAAAGATGTTTGCAACCAAAGTCGAATGAACCTGTCTTTGTTAAGTATTCCTCCATAACACCGGAGACAAAAGTGTTTGTCGCTTAGAACGTCAAGTTTCTTTGAGAAGGAATTTTTCGTGAAAAGTTAAGTGGGAGGACAATAGAACTTTGATAAGGTTAAAAGAACCTTAGCTATATGTGCAGAGTTGCGCAGCGCCGAAAAGTGTTCCGGAGGCAGCAACAATGCTCATGGCTCACGTGCCTCAAAGGTTGTGGACACAAAGGTCTAAAGTTCCTATTGAAACAAGTAGGTCGAGTAAACAATCAAATACCAAGATTTGAGGGTTGAATCATTATTTGAGAATAATGAATGGACTACATGCAAAGAAGTGATGATGGGCCCTGACTCCGTAAAATGGCTTGAAGCCATAAAATCCGTGATAGTTCCATACACGAGAAATCAAGTTTTGAACTTGAAGGACCCTCGAGAAAGGTGTAAGACCTTACAGTTGTGTTTGGATCTATAAAGAAATAGACATGGATGTTTCGCATCTATGAAATAGTCGACATGTTGGGAAAGTATTCACAACAATGTTCAAAGGTTGTATATGACAAGATTTGATCTTTCATAGCGATATTTAGTCTAGACGGATTAATATAAGCAACCACTACATATAATTTTGTTATATGGTAGTTGAATAAACAAAACAAGTTCTTCTAATAGAATTGTTACCTAGGACGTGTGCATGACACGGTCCATAGGGTTTTGTTAATTCAAAGGATGCTAAAAGCATATGCAAACTTCAATGGTTGAAGTGAGCATCGCGGAGTTGGAATCTTCACAATGATGAAATTGTTAAAAGAGTTTAAATTCATCAGAGACAATGAAGATGCTTGCATTTGCAAGAAATTAAGTGGGAGCGCTAAGACATATTTCTAATACATTATGTAGGAGACATATTGTTTATTGGAAGTGATGTATATTTTTATTAACACAAGATAAGAATTTCATCTCGATGAAAGACTTAGGCAAAACCCAAATAATTGGCATCAATAGACGCCAATATGGTTGTGCCATAAGTACATAGATGAGATATTGAATGAGTTCAATATAGAAACTACAAGAAAGGTTCTTGTCGCACAAAAAGGATTGAATGAGTTCAATATTGATGATATATTCAAGTGTATTGACACAGGGTAAGTGAAACAAAGATTCAAGTATAGATTGATACTTGATGTATGAAATCACAAAGAATATTTATATCAATCATACTGTGATATGTACAAATCCAGATATGTCCTATGCTCTAAATGTTATGAGCATATACCAGAATGATTCATAAGATGATCATTGGACAATAGTAAGGATATTCTTATGATCTTTTGGAAGAACTAAGAGTATATTATTTGTAGAAGTGACAAATAGATGGTTAGTTCATTGTAAAAGTACTACATTGATACTAGTTTTGTCACAAAGTACAAATTAAGTTTATCTCAATCTAAACTAAGGGTGGCACAATATAATGGAAAGTGAGTTCCATAATGGATTTGGATGAGTTCCAAAGTTAAGACATTGTGACAGATACTACAACAAAAGGCTAAGTATATGACTGCTATTATAACAGCAAAAGAGGGCATTTGTGTCAAGTAGTTTGTTATCAAACTAGGTGTAGTTCACAGCGGGGATAATACTATGAAGATATATTGTACGACAATATTATCAACATGTTTTAGCCCCAAAGAACTAAAGGTCTCACCAAAGGACCAAATTTATACAAAGCCATCTCATTAGAGAATGAGTGATGCGTAGGGACGCAAAGACATGCAATTACACACGGACCTGGAAGTGTCAGATCCGAAGATCAGTTGACCACTAGCGAACGTGTACTTACAACACCGGAAAGCCATAGGTGTTGAATACACAAAGGTTTGAAACTAGATTATTGACTCTAGTGCAAGTGGGAGACTGTTGGAGATATGCCCAAGAGG
This sequence comes from Avena sativa, assembly GCA_916181665.1. Lineage (NCBI taxonomy): Eukaryota > Viridiplantae > Streptophyta > Magnoliopsida > Poales > Poaceae > Avena > Avena sativa. The sequence goes on from OV702280.1 coordinate 253,839,215, forward strand.
CAATAATAAAGTGGTTATTATCATATCTTCATACTTATGATAAATGTTTACATACCATGCTATAATTGTATTAACAGGAAACATTAATACTTGTGTGATTTGTAAACATAAAAGAGTCCCTAGTAAAGCCTCTTGTTAAACTAGCTTGTTGGTTAATATATGATCATGGTTTCCTGATCATGAACATAGAGATGTTATTAACAACAGGGTCATATCATTAGGAGAATGATGTGATGGACATACTCCTATAGTTAAGCGTAGCATAAAGATCAAGTCATTTAATATAGTTCATTTGCTATAAGCTTTCTGATACATAGTAACCTAATTCCTTCGACCATGAGATCATGCTTATCACCTTCACCGGAAGGATGCTTTGATGACATCAAACACCACACCGTAACTGGGTGGCTATAAAGGTGAAATTGAGTGTTCGGAAAGTATTGGTTGAGACACATGGATCAAGAGTGGGATTTGTCCATCCATATGACGGATAGATATACTCTGGGCCCTCTCGGTGGAATGTCATCCAATTAGCTTGCAAGCATGTGACTGGCTCACAAGGGATCACATATCACGGGAACGAGAAAAGAGTACTTATCAGTAACGAGGTTGAACTAGGTATGCAGAGATACCGACGATCATAACCTCGGATAAGTAAACTATCGTGAGACAAAGGGAAATTGGTATCGTATGTAATTGGTTCATTCGATCGCAAAGTAATCGTAGAAATATGTGGGAGCCATATGAATTTCCAGATTCCTCTATTGGTTATTGTTCGGAGAAGTGTCTCGATCATGTCTGCATAATTCACGAACCGTAGGGAGACACACTTAAGGATTCGACGTTGTTTGAGTAGTTATGGTATAATGAGAAAGAGACCGAATGTTGTTCGGAGTCTCGGATGGGATCCGGGATATCACGAGGAGATCCGGAATGGTCCGGAGAATAAGATTCATATAAGGAAAGTCCCGTTTCGGAGTTGGGGAATGTTTCCGGTGTTTTCATCGGGAATGTTCTAGAAGGTTCCGGAATGTCCGGCACTCCGGAGGGGAAGGGGTACATGGATGTGTCATTGCAAGTTGGAATGATTGCATCATGTACTAAGTGTCATCGCTGTTCCAAATAAAGGATTAATTCAAATCCTAGTTTGAAAAGTCAAATAGCTAAATTGAAAAGTCAAACGGCTAAATTTGGAAAGAGGAAAAGAGGAGGAGGGTGAAACCGAGTTGGGGAGGGAGTCCCTCCTCCCCAAGCCGACGCACCACCTAAGCCGAGTTGGGGAGGGAGTCCACTCCCTCCCCTTGGCCGCCGGCCCCTCCACCTATATAAGGAGGGGCAGGGCTCCCTCCTAGAGCACACAAGTACCTCACCTCCAAACCCTAGCTTGGCGCCACCACCTCCTGCAGCTGCCGCCGCCTCCTAGGGTTGCCCTAGCCGCCGACTTGGGGTGCCCCAAACCCTAGCCTCCGGCTCTAGCACCTCCTCCTTGGTGTGTCTAAACCCTAGATCGCCGAGGAGCTCTCTCATAATCCACCATACTCGCTCCGGCTTAAGGCGAAGCCCTGCGAGATCTCCCCTCTACTTCCGGTACCACGCCATTGTGCTGCCGGAATCGCGAGGAGAGTGCTACAACCTCCGCTGCCTGCTGGAACAAGGGAGAAGAAGGTATTCTTCGAGTACCGAACGTGTGACCGACTGCAGGAGCGCTGCCGGAACACAGCGCCGGAAGGATCGTCTACGCGATCTTGAGATCGGCAAGTGTACGACTACATCACCCACGAGAATCTGCTCTCGTTAACCGCTTTGGAATCTTCGAGGGTGAGTTCCTCTATCGACTCGTTGCTACAATCTAGTAGATAGATCTTGGCTTGTTTGTTTGTATGCGATAGAAAATTTTTGTTTTCCATGCTACGAACCCCTACACTTCGACCCATACCCATAGCCTGGCCTTTTGCCCAATGGGGCCTTGACATGATCGGCAAACTGCCAAAATCCTCGAAGGGAGGACACGTCTTCCTCCTGGTCGCAGTTGACAAATTCACCAAGTGGATTGAAGCCATGCCAGTCACCAACCAGAAGGGCAAAACCGCCTTCAAGTTCTTCGAATCCATTGTCTACAGGTTTGGCGTACCGCACAGCATCATCACCAACAATGGATCGAACTTCATCTCCGAAGAATTCCAGGACTTCTGCGAAGGCCTCGGGATCAATATCACGTATGCCTCAGTGGCACACCCGCAAACAAACGGGCAAGTGGAAAAGGCCAACGGCCTAATTGGCGCCGGCATCAAGAAGCGCCTCATGAGCTCACTCGAGCACAAAGCTGGAAACTGGACGAAAGAGCTACCGTCTGTCCTGTGGAGCTTACGGACTACGCCAAACAGCTCCACCGGCTACACACCGTTCTTCATGGTACACGGAGCTGAGGCAGTGCTACCAGCCGAAGTACGCCATCAGGCTCCACGAGTCATCGCGTACAGCGAAGCCGAATCCACGGCTGCACTCGAAGACGTCGTAGACACACTCGATGAAGCGCGGGATATAGCAGCCGCTCGATCAGCGGTGTACCAGCAGAGTCTCCGCAACTATCACAGCCGCCGGCTGCGTCCAAGGTCCTTCGTCGAAGGAGACCTCGTCTTGCGACTCAAGCAAAAGCGACCGAACAAACTCGATTCACCATGGGAAGGACCCTACGCCATCACTGAGGTCATCCCAGGTGGCGCCTATCGCCTCAAGCACGTGGAGTCTGGAGTCGCATACTCCAACCCATGGAACGTCTCGCACCTGTGATGATTCTACCCGTAGCAACCTACCCCCCCCCCCTTTACTTTCAATAAGGCTTTCAGCCAAGGCTACTCAGCCGAACCATGTACCTCCTCCATTACGATATAAATAAATCTAAGTACCTCGCCCCCAACCTTTGGTTGACTATTTTCTGCAACTTTACTACATGCTACATATGCACTCAGGGGCTCCCCCCACCTCACGATTTCATCGACTGAGGACAAAACGTGTACACCCGAGTAGCTGACCACGTCAGGAAAACAAAAAGGGCACGTACTCAATCAAAGCACTGCGTGCTCACAAACAAGCAAACCTTTACAACAAAGGGCACATAAACGCCTAGCCGCAATATACAAATTTTACATCTATCTGTTTATTTTCAGGTCCTACCTATTCTGAAGAATAACCTGAGCACGCTGCTCAAACAAATCTACAATCTGTTCGGCATACTGCCTTACAGCCGCGTAATGCGGACGCATGTTCCACTCGCCACCATCTGGTCGAGGAGGTGGCCCAGTCGCCACAGCAGCCAAATCTACGTCAGGGCGGTGCACCCTCACAAGAGACAAGGCAGCCTTCACCCCCGCGACGAGCTGCTGCCGCACCAGCTCCTTGACATTGCTGGCACTCCGAAACTTCGTCAGAAGACCTGCAAGGGTCGTTGGCACGGCATCCAACGGAAACATGACGTGCAGCACCGAGGAAAGTGATGTCTGCACCTGGCAGAGCACCCGCGAAACCTGGTAGACATGATCCTGCAACGTCGCCAGAACCATGGCGCGATCACGATCCATCCAGAAGAAGCCGCCGGCCTCCATGTCCTGTTGAGACAAGCAATTGACTCGAACAGCGATACGCTCCTTTTCTTCCCTCGGAGCAAGATTGGCACCTGTGACAACCGCACAAAACAAGAATAAGGCCAGCAGGCTCACCCGAAGAACTGAGCTACAGCCCGAAAGAAGGATCAACTTACATTGCAGCTGATCGGACAGCCGACCCAGCTCCGCCATCAAATACTCCTCTCTGGCCGCACCACGGTCTGCCTTGGATTTCCAAACGTCGGCGCGACCGCGTAACCCAAGCAAATCTCTCTCCAAGCTGCGCATGCGATCTCGAAGAAAAGCGATCTGCGAGGAATCATCCAATGATGGTCGCAAGGGCCTTTCGGATGAAGTGTCAACTGGGTCAGCACCCGAAGGAACCTATAGCAGCAGAAAAAAGAAGGCACACAGACATTCAGCCAAGGATAGAGCACAACTCGGAGGAATTCATTAAAATATGTAAGGCCACTACGTGGCACAAGGATGGTACTACAAAAGATATTTACAACAAAAATAGACTACAAACTACCCTACGTCTACTATGCCTAAGGCGCAGGACACTAAGTCGCCTCAGAACCAGACTGCCTAGCTTTGGCCTCGCCCTGCTGCCGCAATGCGTACTCAGACAGCAAGTCAATGAGCTTGGGCCCATATCGTCTGCAGCGAGCGGAGTAGGCGGCGAAGGCTACCTCGGATCCATCTGCAGCCGTCGGCATCCGAGAAGTAATCTGGGGCAGGTCCAGCTCCGCCCCAGCCGCCATGGCCATCGCCAGCCCGACGGACGCGCCGATGCCCTTCTGCTTGCGCTTGTACGCTGCAGGCGCTTCGGCTGACAGAGCCTCTGCCAGGGCATCCACATCTTCAAGGGATGCGCCCTTCGGGAAGAGCTCCTGGTAGAAGCGACCAAGGACCTCTTTCGCCTTGGCAAGGGAGTTGACGACGGTGCTGCAGCGGTCTTCGACCGCTACAGTGGCATCATCTAGAGCACTCCCGTGCTCCAGAGCACCGCGGTCGAACTCGATGTCTGCGGCATCTGAGACAAAAAAGAAGAAAAACATGAAGAAAGGCAGCATAAAAAGAAGATCCGTAGAAAAAGAAACAAGTCCACAAGCCTGTACTCACCCGAAATGGCCTTGGCAGCAACCATGAGCTTATCTTCCACCCCTCTTTCACGAGCAGCCGCAACGGTGGCCAGCTGCTCCTCACGATCTGCAGCCTCCTGCTGCAGACGCTCCTTCGCTTCGGCTGCCTTCGTCAGCTCCAGCTCAAGGCGCTCTTTCGCACCAGCTTCGGCCTTCTGCTCCGATTGGCCAAGGCTCTTCTTAAGAGCGTCGACCTCACGGAGAGAGTCATTATGCTCCTCTGCATTTCCAACAAGCAAGTGTTAAAGAACAGGACCAGGATAAACAAGAAAAGTACTACAAGGCAGACGAATACCTTGAAGCTGCCGCAGTTTCGCCTCCAGCGTCAGGCGTTCCTCCACTAGTCGTTTGGCCTCTTGGACAAAAGGCTGCAGCAAAAGGCAATAGCAGTAAGAACAGGACTTGGGGGCTACGCCCAACACAAGGAAGCAAAAACAACATCAGCATACGAAGACACCCGGGGGCTCCCCCCGTAACATAAAGCAGAAAAACTTACGTGCTCCGAAGGCGAACCCGCAGGCCTGCCTGCGAAATTCTGAGGCGCAACCACCAGCCTCTCCTGCACAGGAGGAACTGGAGCAGCGTCACCCGAAGTCGCCACAGTCTGAGGAGGAGGCGACGCAATGTTCGACTCCCCCATCATCTCCCGCGCACCATCACTAGAGCCGTCGGAGGATTTCCTGCATACGAACCAATCAACGCAGATGCAAAAATAACAAGGGAACAAAGGACAACAATGGCAACAAGAAAACTTACGAGCCCAACGCGCTCAGGTCGAAGATAGGAGAAGCCCTTCGGGCCCTCTTCTCCTCCTTCTTCTCTTCCTTCTTCTCCTCCTTCTTTTCTTCCTTCTTCCGCTTTGCTAGCGGGTGCGGAGCAACAGCCCGCACAGGAATGGCAGGAAGGGGAGAGGAAGAACCCCCATGAACATCATCATGACGCTCAAGGCCCAGAGGATTTCTGGGAGTCGGAGGAGTCGAGGCATCTGACGACTCGCTAGAGCTCCGTGATCGCTTGCGCGAATGGTCCTCACTCGATTCGTCGGCATCCTCCGCTGGGGATCGCGCTGACGGTAGCTCGGACACGGAATCCACCACTTCATTATCCGGGGCATTCGGATACCTTTCGGGCAACGGTGGTGCCATGCCCGGCACTTTGAAGCTCTGCAAAAGGAAAAGGAACTTTGTTAGCAAACAAAGGAAAAAGTACACAGCTGACAAAAACAAAAGGGGAGCACTACGTGCGCAAATCTACACCTTCGGAACGACCAACGTCGAAGAAAAGGGAGGAGTCAGCGACTTCCCCGGGATTTCTTCGTCGGCCTTGAACTTCAACAACGCGTGAAGAGCCTTGTCAAGTTCCACCTCGGAGATTTTCTCACTCGAAACCCTCGTCGGATCACGGCGCCCAGAGTAAAGAAACATCGGGTGCGCCCTCGCTTGGAGAGGCTGCACCCGACGCTCAAGAAACGTCCGGATGATGTCGACACCGTTCACCTCTTTCTCAGGAATCAGCTGGAGATCCTCCACCCGACGGTACAGGGCCTCTATCTCCGCCACCTCACCATCTAAGATTTGGTTTTTCCAGGAACTTTTCTTCTCAATCAATTGGGAGGGGTCAAAAGGAACGAGACCAAAATCTTGCCCAGGCAGTACGGAGTCACGGATGTAAAACCATTTCCTCCGCCAGTACTGAACAGATTCGGACATGGAAAAGGAAAAGAATTGCACATTGGGACTGAGGGAGATGATGAAACCCCCAATGGGATACACACCATCCGAACCAGACTGCCTCTTCACGGAATAAAGCTTCCGGAAGAGGCCAAAGTGCGGCTCAATGCCCAGCCAGCACTCGCAAAGGGTGATAAAACAAGCAATGTGGAGAAGAGAATTGGGAGACAGATGATGCAACTGAACCCCATAGAAGAAGAGCAGTCCACGAAGGAAGTCATGGACTGGATACGAAAACCCACGCAAGACGAAGGCAAGAAACATAACCCGGTACCCAGATGGGGGACGGGGGATTACCTCATTGCCGGGGAGTTCGACGGCCGTCGTATCCTGCGGGATCAGGCCCCGCTCGCGCAGTTTGCGGAGATCGCTCTCCCGCGTCTCTGATCGCCGCCAGCCACCATCGGTGACGCGAGCAGCGGCGGTGCTCTTCTTGCCTCCGGCGGCGCTGGTCCCAACCACAGATGAGGACTTCTTTGTTTTCCCCATGGCGCTACGGCGGTGGTGGCGTTGCCAACGAAGAAAGACAAAGGAAATGTGGAGGAAACTCTCAGCGCGCAGCAAGAATAGCTCAAGAACGAGGAGGCAGTGAATAGATAAACTGCTGAGGTGAAAAACAAACTACGGTTTCACCAGGGATTATAACAGCAAAGACGACGCACGCTGGCCGTCCATCGAGAAGACCTAACGCCAACGGTAGATCTGGCCGTACACGTGTCAGCACCAAAACGAACCGTCGATACCACGCCGTCCACTACGTGCGGAAATCGAGGAGACGCCGTAATCATCTCCACGCCACGCGTGACCGGTCAATTCAAAGTCAGCAAGTGGGACCCACGCTTCATCCAGTCAAGTCATCTCTGGCGTAGCAGACGCTTGAGGTCATCGATCGTAAGCACTAATGTCATCAAAAGCTATACTAGCACCACTTCGGCTTCACAGCTAAAAGTACTCACTCGAATCTATGATTCGACTAAATACATGGGGGCTACTCCTATCAGGAGCGCTGGCCGCGCACCCGACAGACAAATGAGGACAAAATTACTTCTCTGAGTCCTACGTCGAGTCTACGACTCCACTACGGACTCGGGGGCTACTCCCATAGGGAGGATGGATTTAATCATCCGAAAATTTTCGAGTCCTGCGGACCTAATGATTGAAACAATGCTCGAACTAAAAGTCTCCGTTCGAGTCTACGACTCGAACACACACTTGGGGGCTACTCCCATAGGGAGCGCTGCTCGCGCACCCTATGAAATCTTCGACCGCGATCTTTCGGATCAGCACGCAAAAACTTTTTGGCAACTCTGCCCCAACAAAACGCTGAGTGAGTAACAATCTCCTTGGCCACCAGAAGCACCTCCGAGGTGATAAATGTTCGGATGCTGCGTCTGCAACGCAAAGATAAGACCTACAGATATCATCTGATGGCCTGGCAACGCACCTGACTGCGCTCTGCTAGTATGAATCCGTACCAGCAGGTACGATGAAAAATCCCGACGGACGCGTTGGGTACACCAATTAAAATCACTGGAATTCCACTCCTATAAGTCCTCCGCGGCCTGAGTTGAATTACGCCAGCATATGTTCCAGGCCCGGGTTAAGGGACCCGAATCTGAAGAAGATCGTGTTGTTTCGTCCTAAGACAGTTAACTGACCCTGATCCGTCGGGTGAGTCAGGCACACGCATCAACAATCCCTACACACATATACTATTAACATATGGCTGCTCCCGAAGGATGGAAGAGTCCTCGGCCGTACGGGTACGTAACTTCAGCATACCTAGTCCAGCCCAAGGAAGGCCCACAGCAGACATATGCTGGCCCATGAAGATTTTCGGGTGGCCAAGGCCCATGACGTCTTCGGATCCTTGGAGAGAAAGACTAGAGGAGATAGGAAATTCAAAGGGGTAAAACCCTAGAACTTGTAACCGACTAGGACTATGCCCGGGACCTGCCTAAGTCTATATAAATTCCAGGAGGGCACGTCCTAGAACAACTTGACTCATACTTTCGCACACGCATCCACGCCAGATCGAATCTGCGCACCATGTAACCTTCGGTTCCGCCGTAATCAAGAGCAGACAAGCAGGAGTAGGGTTTTCCCTCCGGGGGCCTGGACCTGGGTAAATCTCGTGTCCCCTGGTTGCTTGTCTATTAACCGTGCCACGATCTCCAGCATCCCCATCTTCTCCAAAACCCAAGTCCATAACAATGGGCATTGACGAGATTAAACCTCGTCACCGAGAACATCATCAATTCCTAGGAAGACATGCGTGAAGCCTTCATCAAGCATTTCGAGGGTTCCTACGCACGCGCGACCACGATCGAGGACCTGGAGCAATGTGTCCAATGCCCTAGCGAGTCGACCCGCCACTAGGTCCAGCGTTGGTAGGACCTGTGGATAAACTTCGTGGGCATCCACTCGGGCACGGACATCCACTGTTTCCAAAACATGTGCCGATACGAACCCTTGGTCGCCAAAATCAAGCGGGTCTACCAAACGCTCGACAATATCCCTGACCTCCTCGAGATCGCCAAGCACTACTTGGAGGAGGACCTGATCCAAGAGTCTGACGATGAGTTAGGCGGAAGGCATCACACGAGCGGCCAAAGCGGCGGCCAGAATAGAGAGCTCCGCTATGGTAACACATGCCAAACAACCAAGTGCCGCATCTATGGCAGGTCGGACTTCATAGCCAACGTCGATTACAGCCCACGTGATCCCAAAAAATTTCGCCACGAGTGGAGCAACCCACGCGGCAACACTGCGGCAAGGCCGAAATTCAACCGGCGGCTCTACTATCCCAACCATGTGTTTACCACAGCAGTGAAGGCAAACACGTCACCCATACAACCGCCGATTGCCACTCGCTCAAAGAGATCGAGAAAGCACGCAGGGCTAGGGAGGGCCAGAACCCCGATCAGCCGCGGGAAAACGACAATACCGGCACATTCGGAAATTTAGTCGGCCCGCTCCACATATTCACCGGTGTGGGGACGAGGCGTGAGAAAAAAAACTCACCCATGTTGTCTCCGTCAATGCGGTACAGCAAGTCGACATCTCGCGTTGGCTAAATTGGTTAGAGCAAAGCATTATATGGAGTCACTAACGATCACGCGCCCATGATCGAGTACCCAGGACAAGTCGTCCTGATCGTCGCCCAAAATAGCTGACTATTGGCTGCCAAAAACACTGATAAACAGAAAGAGCTTCATCAACATCATATATGTAGACACGTTCACTCGTTCAGGCGACTGCTATGGCCGAACCGGACCCACGGCGGTGGCAGCTACAGTAATTATGTCTGGGTCGGCCCGCAACCTACACGGCTACACCCCAGACGGAGAGGGGAAAAAAAGACCCGACGGACCGATCCACTCGAACCAAATCGGGTATGTTCTCTGTCCGTCAGATGGAGGTGATTATTGATCAGCGCAAACCAGCTGGCTTAACCGAAACACATAGTCCATCCCCAATCCAAAACCCTCGCCGCAGGCCGCACCATGTCGTCGCCCCCTCCCCCGGCGCTGATTGACGATCTCGTCGAGAGCTTCCTCCTACTCCTTTCGCCGGACGAGCCAGAGCACCTCGTCCGCGCCTCCCTCGTCTGCAAGCCATGGCGCCGCATCCTCGCCGACCCCGGCTTCCTCCGCCGCTACCGGGACTTCCACGGAACAACCCCCAATCCCGTCCTTGGACTCCTCCGAAACTTCGGAACGAAAGATCCCGACTTCGTCCCCACCTCCGCCTTCCGCCTTCCGGCACCCGACCAGCCAGGCTGGATCGCCATGGACTGCCGCCACGGCCGCGCCCTCTTCACCACCTCTAAGCACCACTGGGATAACCCCTTGGAACTCCTCGTGTGGGACCCTATGAAGCGCGAGCAGCAGCGCGTGCCCTCTCCCTTGCAGTACTTCCGTGACGGATTAAATGCGGCGGTGCTCTGCGCCACCCAAGGCTGCGATCACCGCCGTTGCCAAGGAGGGCCCTTCCGCATAGCCATCTTGTTCACTGACGAGATTCAAGAAGTAACCAAGGCCTGCTTGTACTCATCTGAGACTGGCGAGTGGAGCCAGTTCACCCATCTTCATCACCCTGATACTTATGACGACTACGAGAATTTTCCCAGCCTCCTTGTGGACGATGCGCTCTACTTCAGCATCACTCACAGCACCATGAGTCAACCGGGTACAATCATCAAGTACCAACTACTAGGTACGCCCTGCTTGTCAGCGCTCCAGAAGCCGTCCATGTCCAAGGGGCGTCTCATGACGACGGAAGACGGCGGGCTGGGATTCGCTGACATGGATGGCACAAGCCTAACCCTGTGGGCAAGAAAAACCGATCACGAGGTTGGGTGGTCAAAACTCAGGGTAATCGATCTCAAGATACTGCTTCCTGTCGATGCCTTTTCGGTCAAATCATGTTTCCACCCCCCGCCTGCTGCATTCGTTAGTGGCTTCGCCGAGGGCACCCAAGTCATCTTTGTGTCCTCATCAATTCATTTGTACATGCTCGAACTCAAGTCAGGACGAGTCAAGAAGATGCCTGGCTACAGCTTAAAAGTCTTCCCCTACATGACCTTCTACATGCCAGGTATTACTTACTTATGCTCAATGGATGGAGGGAGTATAACTTTAAACCTTTGTATCTTGCTTTACTGCGCTCCGTTAGTGTCACTCGGAAACATGAAAGTATGACACTTAGGAAATAACCTTGTGGATGATGATACATGTGCTCAAGAAAAAGCGGTGTTCCTCTTAAGTACAAATCCATCTCATCTTAATGATATTGTGCGTGTGGGGATTTACGGGTTAATTCAACTTAAAACCTTTTTATCTTGCTTTGCTCCGATCTGTTAGTGTCACTTGGCAACATGAAAGTATGGTACATTCAGAATGTACATTCAGGCGAAACCGATTCATCAATCAGCTGATTTTATTTTCTGAATTCTTGCAGCAATGGAATCAGCTTCTACACACCAGGGGGGAATGAGTCGGTATTGGAGTGTGCCGAACTCTAGACATGAAGGGGAAGGTTGTAGCTAGTAAGTTGGATATTGCAGAAGTGTGATCTTGAAGCAATGAAACACTACTGGCCTTAGCCTTGGTTTTTGGAACTTTGTTTAAGGGATTCTATATTTTGCAGCTAGCTTGTAAGTGTCAATTTTCACAATGGCTTATATGTAAGCTGGTGACCCCGGTCCCTGGTATATATTTATAACCCTCCTCAATCTGATCTAGCTCGGAGATGTTAGCTTCAATGAAAAGCCAGGAAATTTCCCAAATTATCCATATTCATGAATGAGTGCATGATACTATACTGAAGATCTCATATGCACGAAGCCACTGCTAACCAATCCGGTTTTTCTTAGATTGAGGGTGTGGGGATTTACGGGTTAATTCAACTTGTCGGTCCTTGTGATTGGTGAGAAACAAAATGTACATTCAGGAGAAACCGATTCATCAATCAGCTGATTTTATTTTCTGAATTCTTGCAGCAATGGAATCAGCTTCTACACACCAGGGGGAATGAGTCGGTATAGGAGTGTGCCGAAGTCTAGACGGCCGATTGACAATAGAGATGTTAGCTTCAATGGAAAGCCAGGAGATTTCCCAAATTATCCGTGCTCATGAATGAGTGCATGATACTATACTGAAAATCTCCACTGCACGAAGCCACCGCTACCCAATCCGGTTTTGCTTTAATTGAGCGCCATGAATATGACTGCATTTCACTTGAGACGTGGTGAGTCTACATCATACATGAACCCAAACTCAAATATTTTAAACCTGCAAAATCCGGTACCTGATTAACTAAGTAGACAACAAGGCAGTTTGGAGGCCAAGATATAGTACTAGTTCTCTTCTCTTTTCTTCTTCTGAAATTTAATCTGTCTGGCTCAGAGGTTTCATTTCTGAAGTGAGGTTGTACCCAATACTAATTTCAGCCTATTTTACAAGTGTCCAACTAAGCGAGGTTTTCAAATACTGGAAAACCTGGAGAAGATTTTGAACAGACACTGGGAACTGACATGGTTTAGCTATGTGAGCTTCACCTGTGCACCAAGGTAGCAGTTTCAAGTCTTCACAGTGCAAGATTTGAGTCTGCATAGTAAATTTTGTTTTCCTTGGGTCTAACACTCATCGTAAGGATTCAGTCTTGTACCCTACATTTTCTGCATCTTGCACTTGCGCCTTTATGTTCCATGGGTTTGCACTATGGCTTGTCTGGGTTAATGCCACTTAGGACTGGAATTGAAGATATCTCAACTGTATTTCATAAACAAGGCTTGAACTAAGAAGTCCCAGTGACACAACACATTCAGATTAATTTCCAGCAACAAGGGCACTAGTCCAAGTGACACAACACATCAGATTAATTTCCAGAAACAAGAGCGCGGACCAGCATCCACGGAGCCTGAGGTCTTTGTCCACAGGCCAAACATAAGGAGATGACATACTGACAGCATCAAAGAATGATAGTACCTCAGTTTATAGGTAGAGCACACATATGTCCGAAAAATCATAATTATGAACTTCATTTCAGCTATATATAATATAGTACTAGTATAGACTTGTTGTTCTTCTTCCTCAGTGTGCAAGGCCAGCAGCTAAGCCGCACATTATGGCGTTCGTTGGGATGCTGTATTCATTGGAGAAGCTCTGCTCCGGCGTCCAGACCCTTAGATACAGCTGCTGGCCGAGGTACTGTCGGTCCCAGTTTGCCGACCGCAAGTTCCACATCCCTTGGTTGTCCAGCGACACCAAGATCGCCGACCATCCATAAGGGTACACCTGATGAAGCAATGGTAGATGTTCAGAGTTGGTTCTTGGTTATTTGAATTGGTTATGCTATAAATATACCTGAACTGTATGTCTAGCTTGGGCGTCGACTAGGTTGTAGTTCGGCCGCTCATTCTCAGTCCACTGGCCATTCCCGTACCTGAATGAAATAGATGAATGAGTTGATGTGCATAATTTGGATTAGTTCATGTCAGAAATGTTTTGGAGCGTGGCAAAGTTTCAGGTGGCAATGGAAGTTGCTGTAGCTTACCCGACAACCCAGAAATCGTATCCATCAAGATGCCATGACTGCATCTCGTTCTCGGTGTTCTGGAACACGACCTCCACGAACTCGTGCAGGTTGAGCCTGACAACAGGCGTCCCCAGCTGTGGTGCCCCGCCGTCGGGCCTCGGTGGGACGCTGTCCCAGCCAATCACGTTGGCGATGTTGTAGGTGTCCACGAGCTTCAGAGGCGTGTCAGGGACGACGAAGGAGACGCCGTTGACGGCGTACCGGTTCTGCCCGGCCACGACGACTGGCGCAGAGCTGGCGAACACCATGGTCCTCGACGTCTGGATCGTGCCGTAGTGGAACGACCCCTGTGGGTTGGGCCGCGCGGCGCTGGCGGTCAGGTTCCACCGGAACGACCTTGCCTGGTTCATCGACCAGTCTGCCGTCTCTTCTGGCGGCCCTGCCGGGAGCGGGCCGGGCGCCCTGGAGGTGGCGCTGCTGTAGTGCAGTGTGCCGACAGTCATCAGCGCGCTGGTGTCATCGGGGTTGAATCGCGTCGACGCCACGACGGCGTAGTCCATGGGCGGCTGGTCGAGGGCGACGAGGAACGCCACGGACTGGCCGACGTGCACGTCGAGGGAGTCGTAGACGTTCTGCACCGGGTGCGTGCCTTCCACCTCCGCCAGCCTCAGAGAATGGCCCTGGATCCTCAAGTTGATCGACGTCTTCATCCCGACGTTGGACACCCTGAACAGATACGTCTTCCCTAAAGAACAAAACCAAGAAGTCTCAGCAAGACTAATCTTTTCCCAACGGCAGTGTTGGAACAGAGATTGTGAGAATGCCGCTGCCTACCTTGGTCACCGACAAAGGTGTCGGACGGCATGCCGTTTACAAGGAGGGCGTCCGGGAACGGGAGGGGCGCGCCGGAGTCGAGTGTCTGGCGGAGCTGGTCGTGACCGGCGAGGTACCAGTCACCAACGAGGAGGGTGAAATCGCCGGCGGGGGCCGGGTATGGGACAGGGATGGCGGGGCGCTGGTAGACGTTGAGGGCGCCGAACCCGCCGGCGGCGCGGTGCAGCGCGACTGAGGGGAAGTAGGTGAATGTGCCGATCTGGTCCTTGGCCTGGAACTTGTAGGTGTAGTTGGCGCCCGGCGGGATGGGGCAGTTGGTGCCCGCCACGCCGTCCTGCCATGAGTTCTTCCTCTGCTTGATCCCGTTCCTGCTTCCGCGTTTTCAGAGTGAGCTCGGCCGAGGAATCTTGTCCGACATTGGGGGAGCGACAGGAGGAAGTGAATTGAATATATACTGACCATGTGATGAGGAATGGCTCGTCGAGGTTGTTGACGACGTTGACGATGAGGTTGTCGTTGGTGACGCAGTCGATGCGAGGGCCCGGGAACTGCCCGTTGATGAGGATGCCCTTGTGAAGAGAAACCAGATAATGGAATGTCAGTCCAAGCTAGAATTTCCATACCAGTCATGAAGTGTGAACTAATTCTACTACAGTAGTAGTAATTTTTGGGGGTAACAGTAAATTCAGTAAGAAAGTGAACAAAATTTTCTAAGGAAACTAACACCAAGCAACTTGGTGCTCCAGTTTGGCAGAGCAAGAATCACCAATCATGAGCAGCATTTCGCATTTGGGAATTAGCGCCCAAAAATGGCAGAGTGGTGGAAGTGAAGCAAAATTCAGGGATGAGGCCACATTTTCAGTACCTGCTGGGTGGTGCCGAGCGGGTTGATGGGGCCATACGTGACAGTCCAGTCGAAGTAGCGGTACGGGTCATCGGCGCCGGCGAGGCTCGCCGCCGCCGCCAGGAAGAGCACCCACCACCACGGCAGAGCCCTTGTCGCCATGGCTACCGTTCCGTTCCGGCCACACCACGCCTGGCAGCGAGGAATTTCTGGATCCGGGACCAATGAGCGAGCCGCGGAGAAGGAGAGCGAGAGAGATTGCTTTTATAGCTGGAGCTGCCGGCTTTGCTTTGTGCGGTCGCAGCTGTGCTCCCGCTTTGCCTTTGCGTTAACAAATGAGAGGGAAAGAGGAAGGAGCAGAGGTATACGCGCAAGTTAGGGGAGGAGGAAGGTGTATAAATGGTGGAGGCGGCGGGTGTAAAGCGAGCGGGGAATGCGGGCTCGCCGCGTTGAGGTGAGCTGCGGCGACAGAGGAGTGGAGTGATGGAGCGGAGTAAAAGGTAGCGAGGAAGAAGAAGACAGCCTGGGCCGAGCTGTCCCCCTATTCCAGTCCTAGCTCTGCTCTGCCCTGCCCTGCCTCTTTTCAGTCCACGGCACGGCAATGGTGGTGCTAGCCATCAGTATCCCATGCTAAGTACTGTCTGGCCTGGACGGTGCGAGACCGAGATGACAGAGATTACTCCTCGATCCATAGAGGAAGAATTGACAGTGAAGGGAGATTACTCATCGATCCGGGGCACTACTTGTTTTTTCCAGGGAACAGAACGTCCATTTGCATGGTACTCCCTCCGTTTGGTTCCAGTTTCCAACATTGTTGAAGCGTTCGAATTCGAATAAAAAGGGCTAGTGCAACCGCCTGGCAGTTCAAAGTATACGAATTAACGTTGCTAGGTACTGTGTGCTTTATCTTAAGGTACTTTAGCCTGGAAGAAATCATAGTGTCTACACGAACGAGCACCCTGGCACGGCAGTAAAAGAAAAAGGGAAACCACTCTCTTTTGATGGGCCTAACACGTTCTCTATGCAAACAGAAAAGAATGTAGAATGTAGTATCATGTATGATTAGCTAGACACCCATATTTTCCTAACCAAAACTTTTTCCGTAATGAAAATGGCGAAGAATAAGAGTAGGGCGTCGAAATGTTGATCAAGCGGCTTACAGTTATGTCACGTCCCTCTCTCTCTCTCTCTCTCTCTCTCTCTCTCTCTCTCTCTCTCTCTCTCTCTCTCTCTCTCCGCTCCGCTTGAGTGTCGCTTGCTCCTTTTTGGCTCCTCTCCGGTTGGAGAGAGTGGCCGCTCCCTATGCAAGGTAGTAGTAAGGTAGCTAGGTTTGTTTGTTCCCATGTGGAGTATGGCGTTATGTTGTCGGGGAGTCTGACTACGACGCTAGCGAGGGGCGTGTACTAGTTGGTGGGTTGTGGTTTCTGTCTATGGCGCTCCAGTGGCTGCATCCGGATGTGGAAGGCGACCTCACCA
The DNA here is from genome assembly GCA_916181665.1 of Avena sativa. Classification (NCBI taxonomy): domain Eukaryota; kingdom Viridiplantae; phylum Streptophyta; class Magnoliopsida; order Poales; family Poaceae; genus Avena; species Avena sativa. Next base: position 253,855,887 of record OV702280.1, read on the forward strand.
ATTTTGGTGCTTTTCATCGGTCAGTCTCCAATTTTGAACCATCGAGGTGATGGTTTCAGAGACGAGTCTGCTCTCGGTCAGGCACGCTGGTCTCTGATGTGGCGTGTTCTTGATGGTGGCGTTGCTGGTCATGAGCTCGAGCAGAACTTCACTATGTGATAGAGAATGGCCCAATTGATTTCTTTTTTATCTAGTCCAGGTTTATTTTTGTAAAGGTGAAGGTTCGTCGGACACACAACTTTGCGCGCCCTCCGCCAGCTCTAGATGCACCATCGGAGCGAGGATATGGTGGGAAGAACCTTATTCTGACTGCAAGATATAGTTGTTGTCCCATCATATCGAAGAAAACACTGAAAACGACATAAGCAAAGAACGAGAATCCTACCGTTGGCGAGGGGTCGTGGTCTCAAACGCCTCCAAGGCCCCGAGGCGAACAGAAACGGAGCAGGCCAGCGGCAGATCTAGCGAGGGAGATGGAACCTTTGATGGGTTTACAACCGCCTGCTGATTGCCTCTCCTCGCCTCCATACTGGTCATGTGCTATGTTTGTCTTACTCTCTCATTATCTTAATTAGCATGGTAAAGTCGTGGATCTAAGAGCATCTCCACCAGGACACCCCAAAAGGTGACTGGCAACTGCGTCGACAAGCCATTTGGGTGAGTTTCCCAAACTATCGGCAGTTTGAGATGAGAAGCCCACTGAGGCAATCCCCAAATAAAAGAGAGAGCTAGGTAGGGAGAGAAAAAAGAGAGGGGCAGAGAGGGGTAGGTTGGGTAGATGGGAGAGAGAAAAATGAAAGAGTGGGACATGTGGGCTAGAGTCGCTGCAGATGGACCAGACACACCTGCAGCTGAGTTGTATTTCATCGTCGACGCCCCTGGTCGAGCCTCTATGTGTAGCGGACGACACGGGACCGCCGGACAAGTTTTTAGGGCATGCATGTGTAGGGGTTTGTAGCATGGAAAACAAAAAAATTCTATCACATAAACACAGACAAGCCAAGATCTATCTACTAGATTATAGCAACGAGTCAATAGAGTACTAACCCTCGAAGATCCAAATCAGTTAACGAGAGCAGATTCTCGTGGGTGATGTAGTCGTTCACTTGTCGATCTCAAGATCTTGTAGACAATCCTTCTGGCGCCGTTGTCTTGTAGACAATCCTTCTGGCGCTCCCGCAGTCGGTCACACGTACGGTACTCGATGAAGACCTTCCTCTCCCTTGTTCCAGCATGCAGCGAAGGTTGTAGCTCTTTCCTCGCGATTCCGGCAACACGACAGCGTGGTGTCGGAAGTAGAGGGGAGATCTCGCAGGGCTTCGCCTAAGCCGAAGCGAGTATGGTGGAGTAGAAGAGGGCCTCGGCGATCTACGTTCTAGATGCCGAGGGAAGAGGGCGGTTGGCGGCTAGGGTTTAGGCTAGATGGAAGCGGTGGTTTAGAGGGGATCTAGGGCGCCGACGGCTTGGGGGCAGCGGCGGCCTAGGGATTGGGTCTTGGGTGCCTAGGGCAAGGGGGTCCCTTGGGGTGCGTCCCCACCCCTCCTTATATAGGTGGAGGCGTCCAAGGGTGTTCCCAGCCCAGGTGGAAACCCTCCCTAACTCAGAAACCCTCCCTAACTCGGAAACCATGTTGGAATTTAACTTTTTCAAATTGCCTTTTTGACTTTCAAATTAGAGTTTTATTTCTCTCTTCCAAGTGTCCAGTCAAGTGACCAAGGACATGATGCAACCATTCCACTTTGTAATGACACATCCATGTATCCTTCCCCTTCTGGTTTGGTGGACCTTCTAGACCGTTCTAGAACATTCTGAAAACACTAAAACCATTCCCGAACTCCGGAATTGGACTTTCCTTATATGAATCTTATTCTCCGGACCATTTCGGATCTCCTCGTGATATCCCGGATCTCATCCGAGACTCTAAACAACATGTGATCTTCTTACTCACATTCCATATCTACTAAACAACATTGAATCCTTAAGTGTGTCTCCATATGGTTCGTGAATTATGCAGACATGACCAAGACTCTTCTTCCATCAATAACCAAAAGAGGAATCTGGAAATTCATATGGCTCCCACATATTTCTATGATTACTTCGTGATCGAATGAACCATTTACATAAGATACCAATTTCCCTTTGTCTCACGATACTTTACTTATCTGAGGTTTGATCGTCAGTATCTCTGCATACCTAGTTCAACCTTGTTACCGATAAGTACTCTTTACTCGTTCCTGTGATATGTGATCCCTTGTGAGCCAGTCACATGCTTGCAAGCCAATTGTATGACATTCCACCAAGAGGGCCTAGAGTATATCTATCTGTCATATGGATTGACAAATCCCACTCTTGATCCATGTGCCTCAACACATACTTTCCGAACACTCAATGCCACCTTTATAACCACCCAGTTACGAAGTGGTGTTTGATGTCATCAAAGCATCCATCCGGTGATGGTGATTAACATGATCTCATGGTCGAAGGATTTAGTTTACTATGTATTTGAAAGCTTATAGCAAGTGAACTATTTAAATGATTTGATGTTATGCTATGCTTAACTATAGGAGTATGTCCATCACATCATTCTCCTAATGATATGACCTTGTTGCTAATAACATCTCAATGTTCATGATCAGGAAACCATGATCATATATTAACCAACAAGCTAGTTTAACAAGAGGCTTTACTAGGGACTCTTTTATGTTTACAAACCACACAAGTATTAATGTTTCCGGTTAATATAATTATAGCATGGTATGTAAACATTTATCATAAGTACGAAGATATGATACTAACCACTTTATTATTGTCTCTTGGGCATATCTCCAACAGTCTTCCACTTGCACTAGAGACAATAATCTAGTTTCAAAACTTTGTGTATTCAACACATAGGGCTTTTCGGTGTTGTATTTACACGATTGCTAGTGGTCAACTGATCTTCGGATCCGACTCTTTCAGGTCTGTGTGTAATTGCATGTCTTTGCGTCTCTACGCATTACTCATTCTCTAATGAGATGGCTTTGTATAAATTTGGTCCTTTGGTGAGACCTTTAGTTCCTTGGGGTTAAAACATGTTGATAATATTATCGTACAATATATCTTCATAGTACTATCCCACTGTGAACCACACCTAGTTTGATAACAAACTACTTAACACAAATGCCCTCTTTTGATGCTATAATAGAAGTCATATACTTAGCCTTTTGTTGTAGTATCTGTCACAATGTCTTAACTTTGGAAATCATCCAAATCCATTATGGAACTTACTTTCCATTATATTGTGTCACCCTTAGTTTAGATTGAGATAAACTTAATTTGTACTTTGTGACAAAACTAGTATCAATGTAGTACTTTTACAATGAACTAACCATCTATTTGTCACCTCTACAAATATATTCTTAGTTCTTCCAAAAGATCATAAGAATATCTTTACTATCGTCCAATGATCATCTTATGAATCATTCTGGCATATGCTCACAACATTTAGAGCATAGGACATATCTGGATGTGTACATATCATAGTATGATTAATATGCTCTTTGTGATTTTATTCATCAAGTATCAAAAACACTCGAATCTTTGTTTCACTTATCAAGCATCTATACACTTGAATTTTGATTTAATCCTTTCTATGTGGAAAGAAACTTTCTTGTCATTTCCATACTAAAGTCTTTCAATATCTCATCTATGTACATTTGGCACAACCATATTAGTGCCTCAATCTATCCTTATAGACATTGATACCTAATATTCGGGTTTTGCCTAAGTCTTTTATCAAGATGAAATTCTTAACCTGTGTCAATAAAAGATACATTATTTCCAACCAATAATATGTCTTCCACATAACGTATTATAAATATGTCTTAGCGCTCCCACTTAATTTCTTGCAAATGCAAGCATCGTCTTCGATGAAATTAAACTCTTTAACAATTTCATCACGGTGAAGATTCCAACTCCTCCATGCTTATTTCAACCATTGAATTTTGCATACACCTTTAGCATCCTTTTGAATTAACAAAACCCTCTGGATCGTGTTATGTACACGTCCTAGGTAACAATTCTATTAAAAGACTTTGTTTTGTTTGTTCAACTACCATATAATAGAATTTATGTAGTGGTTGCTACATTAATCCATCTAGACTAAATATCACTATGAAAGATCAAATCTTGTCATAGTCAACCTTTGAACATTGTTTTGAACTCTTTCTCAACATGTCGACTATTTCATAGATGTGAAATATCCATGTCTATTTATTTATAGATCCAAATACGACTGTAAGGTCTTGTACCTTTCCAAAGGGTCTTTCAAGTTCAAAGCTTGATTTCTCGTGTATGGAACTATCACGGATTTTATGACTTCAAGACATTTGATGGAGTCATGACACATCATCGCTTCTTTGCATGTAGTCCGTTCATTATTGCCAAATAGTGATTCAACCCTCAAATCTTGGTATTTGATTGTTTACCCGACCTACTTGGTTCAATAGGAACTTAGACCTTCGTGACCACAACCTTTGAGGCACGTGAGCCATGAGCATTGTTGCTGCCTTCGGAACACTTTTCGGCACTATGCAACTTTGCACATATAGCTAAGGTTCGTTGAACCTTATCAAAGTTCCGTTGTCCTCCAACTTAACTTTTCATAGAAAATTCCTTCTCAAAGAAACTTGACGTTCTAAGCGACAAACATTATTTGTCTTCGGTGTTATGGAGGAATACTCAAAGATTATTCGAAATAACATAAAAAGACATGTTCATCCGACTTTGGTAGTAAACATCTCACTTATGAATAGCATACCAATGTTTAAGAAATGATAACTTGGGTTTTCTCCCAAACCATAACTTTATATGGTGTCATTTCAACGGATCATGACGGAGCTCTTTTGAGTGAAAAATCTGTAGTCTCTAAAGCTTTTAATCTTTAAAATATAATGGCAGTTTTATGAATTACACCTTTGATATTACTATGTTAAACAAGGTTTCATTGCATATCTCGATTATTCCATACTCATATGGTGTTTCGGGAAACGCAAATCCATGGAACGATTCATAAAATCTTAGGTGTTATGCTAAACTTGTAAGTCAAATATTTTTCTTTATGATCCTATCATAAATTCTTTATTTTCTTGTTATATTGATTTTGCACTTCATCTTGAAAGTCTTTGAATTTTTCAAATATTTCACACTTCATCCTCATTAAGTAAATATTCATATATTCACTCAAATTTTCGAAGAAAGCATATGAAGTTTGAAATCCATCGCTCTTGACTACACATAATGGGCTTCATATATCTATATGTATAAATTCTAATAAGCTAGTCATTCGTTCACTTTTGGCCTATGAACGGAGTTTTAATTATCTCTAAGAAAGTTTCACAAGCGTCATTTGATCAAAATAAAACATTCCAAACTTCCATCCACATGGAGTTTCTTCATGTTTTCTTTCCAATATAATTTAAACGGCGATGTCACTTCCTAAGTGATATTTCAATCAATTTATCTTTCGACATTTTTAGCACTAGTTTTATGGATGTGATTTCTCCAACGAGATTTGTAAATCATCCATCTTTTATGGATTACGGCAATTATTTGAACAACCCTTTTGTTCTCATAATACCTGATTGAAATAACAATTATTGAAACAAATCTTGAAGGTAAGTTTTGATTTCAACGAGAAACATAATAACTCTTTATTTTGTTTTCAATGAATATCATCATATATTGTTTTGCTAGTTACTTAGGACATTGTAGTTCATGAATTGTGTTGTTTCATATGACGATTCATACCAACAAATTCAGTATCAAATACTTAAGAACCACATTGTTTAACAAGCAAAGAATATAGCCATAACATGTATATCATCTATATACCTAAGCTGAACAATTCTAGTCCTTTCTCTTCTACCAAATATTTTTAGATTTCTCTTTCAGTATTATTTATCCTTTCAAAAGAATCTATCAACATCAGCAGTGGCGCCATACTCATGACACATAGTCCAAAGCATGTATAGTTAAAAACCAATGTCTTTGGACTTGCACTTTGAAGTAGATCACCGTCATCAAATGTTTGGTGTTCTTTCAAATTCCATTATTTACTAATCTTTTAGTGCAGTAAACATTTTACCTACATCAAATATTCATCCTTATAATGGAACTATTCATGATCAAGCTACTTTAGCTTATAACGGTGAATCGCAAGTATAATGTTGTTCTCCAATACCTTTTGGAGGATTAGGACAACTAGTGTCTCCAACCGTTTGTAAATTTCCATCAAATATGAGAACATAATTTTTTTCATATTACACTCCATCATGTTGCAACCAAAACTTTGTTTCAGATATTGCAATATCTTCTACACATGATAGTTTCTGAAACAATTCTTTCAGCTCCCCGATAACCTTGATATTAAAACAATCTTTTGAATATCAAGAATCATGGAGACAAACATGATATTTATATACTAATATTGGAATTGTTACTCTTGATTTAATACCAATTATTAAACTTTACGGAGTAACCGGAACTTACTGAAAGTTTGCAATAGGACTTTTAAACTTTAGATTAACACTTCAAAACAATACGATACCAGTTCATATAACCAGAATTCTTCTATAGTTCTATTATCTCAATTATAACTAAGCGCAAGGTGGTAAACGGATGCTAATGACTACAACAACTATGCAAATTCACTTTGACTTAATTTATGATAAATAGTGTTCAACTTTTAATCATATTACTGTGAACTCCCACTTAAAACAATATCACTCAGATTGTTTTAGTGATCACACAAACCAAATCCACTACACCAAGTCCGATCATCACGTGACATGGTGTAGTTTCAAAGGCAAACAATCATCATGTTCATCATATCATCTATATGACTCATGCTTTACCTTTCGGTAATCCGTGTTCTGAGACCATGTTTGTACATGCTAGGCTCGTCAATATATAACCTTAGTTTCCTAATGAGCAAACCTGGCTTGCTCCCGTTGTATACGCTCGCAGAATCTAACACGCCCGATCATCATGGTGCTTCGAAACAGCGAGCTTTGGCAACGGTGCCTACTAAGGACGAATACTCTATAACTTGATATTTTGTGAAATGGATCATCTTATAATTCTATCGTCGCAATCTAAGAAATACAAGATGCATAAATGGATTAATATCACATGAAATCCATAATAAGTGATATGATATGGCCTTTCTTCTTGCGCTTCCGATCTCCATCTTCAAGCACGAACATGATCTCCATCATCACCAGCGTGGCGTCAAGGTCAATGGCACCGCTCCATGGTTGTCGTCCACCAGCATCAACTATTACAACTACTTTGAATAATAGACACGTAGGTTTTAACGAAATTAAAAGACAACCATAAGGCTCCTGCTGGTCTTAACGAAGAATTGACAGTGATGGGAGATTACTCCTCGATCCGGGGCACTGTTTGTTTTTTCTAGGGAACACAACGTCCATTTGCATGGTACGTTTGCTTCCAGTTTCAAAATTTTTTGAACCGTTCGAATTCGAATAAAAAGGGTTAGTGCAACCGCCTGGCAGTTCAAAGTATACGAATTAACGTTGCTAGGTACTCCGTACTTTATCTTAAGGTACCTTAGCCTGGAAGAAATCATAGTGTCTACGCCAGCGAACGAGTACCCTGGCACGCCAGTAAAAGAAAAAGGGAACCCACTCTCTTTTGATGGGCCTAACACCTTCTCTATGCAAAAAGAAAAGAATGCAGTATCATGTATGATTAGCTAGACAAGACACACATGTTTTCCTAAACAAAACTTTTACCCTAACAAAAATGGTGAAGAATAAAAACAGGGCGTCAAAATGTTGATCAAGTGGCTTACAGTCCTCCGTGCCCTATCTCTCTCCTCCGCTCCCCTTGAGAGTCGCTTGCTCCTTTTTGGCTCCTCTCCTATTCTCTCTGGCGGCCTCGCCAGTCGGAGAGAGTGGGGGGAGAGGAGGCTGACCCCTCCCTGTGCACAATAGTAGTAATGTATCTATGTTGGTATGTTCCCATGTGGAGTACAACGTTATGTTGTCAGGGAGTTTGACTACGACGCTGGCGAGGGGCGTCTGGTAGTTGGTGGGTTGTGGTTTCTGTCTATGGCACTCTAGTGGTTGCATCGGATGTGGAAGGCGACCTCACCATCACGTCCCTTCAAGAAGGCTCGGTGATGGCTCAGATATGGTGGTTTTCGTCGGCCAGTCTCCAAATTCGAACCATCGAAGTGATGGTTTTAGATATGAGTCTGCTCTCAATTAGGCATGTTGGTCTCTAATGCAGGGAAGTCAAGCCGAAACATTCCTAGGTGTTCTCAAGCAGGGGACTTGCAACAATGTTGGTTGTCTTGACCTTCCTTACCTTGGCCACGAGATGGACCTTCAACTACCTCCAGGCTTGAAGTTGATGTGGAGGCTCTTCTCTTCTTTGTCCTGGCGATTCACAGTGACATCGCCCAAAGTGGAGCGTCTTTGATGGCGGCGTTGTTGGTCAGGAGCTCGAGCAGAACTTCACCACATGATAGAGAAGGGCCCAATTGATTTCTTTTTATCTAGTCCAGGTTTCTTTCTATAAAGTTAAAGGTCCGCGTCGCCCGTGCTAGACGCACCATCAGAGCAAGGATAGGATGGGAAGAACCTTATTCTAACTGCAAGATAATAGTTTTCACCTCACCATCTCAAATAAGACACTAAAACGACATAAGCAAAGAACGAGAATCCTATTGTTGGCGGGGTCGTGGTATGAAACACCTCCTAGGCCCCGAGGCCAACAGAAACGGAACAGACCGGCGGCAGAGCCGGCGAGGGATATGAAACCCTAGATGGGTTTAAAACCGCCTATAGATTGCTTCTCCTGGCCTCCGTACTGGTTCGGTGCTATGTTTGGCTTACTCTCTCATTGTCTTAATAAACATGGCAAAGTCATGCATCTAAGAGCATCTCCACCAGGGCACCCCAAAAAGGTGACAGACAACTACGTCGGCAAGCCATTTGGGTCAGCTGCCCAAACTGCGCAGTTTGGGATGAGCAGCCCACAGAGGCAATCCTGAAATAAGAGAGAGAGAGAGAGAGAGAGAGAGAGAGAGAGAGAGAGAGAGAGAGAGAGAGGTTGGGTGGATGGGAGGGAGAAAAATGAAAAAGTGGAATCTGTGGGCTAGAGTCGCTTCAGATGGACCAAACACACCTGCTGCTGAGCTGTATTTCGCCATCGAGCCCTTGGTCAAGCCTCTATGTGTAGGGGCCGACACGGGACCACCAGACAAGTTTTTAGGGCTTGCATGCTGTTAGAAGACTTTAGAAGCTCTTGTTTGTCTTAATGTCCCAAACCCTTTAGAGCAATCCATCGGTGCCCCAATGATCATGCGCCTAGAAAATATTAAACATAAAGTAAATTCATTCAAATTTAGGAATTACATGATTTGAACGAACTTTGCGCGAATTTAAACCTGAACCCAGGTTACTAGGCGGTGGCATAGGGCACCGCCTCATGGTACACGACATCCTCATGCTCTGCGCAGTAGGATGCCGCTCCAGTACTTCTCATCACGCCATACGGGGTCCTGCTGGTTGATGTCCGACAACAAGGAGACGCGGTGAGCGATAATCTTGTGCAGGTCGTCGCCGGTGGGCATGGAAGGGATGGCATTGCCGTCGTGGGCAGGTGCCAATCCGACAACACAAGAAGGTTCGCCTCGTAGAGGACTGTCGCCTCCTCGAGGGTGAGGTTGTGCGAGCTAGCGCCGTCATTCCTGCTGCCGCCGGCCTCGTGGCTGTTGCGTGGCATGGTGGCTCGGCGGGGTTTGGATGGAGAGGAGAGGGCGTTGTGAGATTTGGGAAAGGAGTGTGAGCCGGTAAGCAAGCGGGAGGATGCCTTTTATTGAAGTCGGGGGGTGTGGTAATCAGAAAAGCCACCCCGCCATTAACTCAAGCATGTCGGGAGACAATCTGTTAAACGATGGCGTCTGAAACCGACGAAGTCCCATGTGTGCACATACGATGGTGTAGGCTCATTGATTTTTTCGACCGATCCGTTTTTAGTGGTTGCCATCTGTGTCCAAAGCGAACGGACATGGCTCGTCCGATGTGACGGGTGTTGCCGGTAGCCCTAGTCTAGCCCCTGATTGACGGGAATGACAAGAGAGTGCCGAGCAGTTTATAGAGTGATCCAAACTATTAGCACCGGTTGGGCGTCGGTGCATCCGGTGTGGATTGTTATTCGGACAGTACTACTCGTCCCCCGGGGGACAATTCTATAAAATCCTCCGGGTCCTCCTGCTGACACGTGTCCCCAAAAGTGCCTTAGAATCCCGCTTTTGCTACAAACATACCCTTTTTTTCTACAAATAGCCCCGCTTTTGCTATATGTAGCAGAAAACGGTTCGAAAAAAGACTGGATCTCGCCGGACCGTGTAACAAAAACATTATGCTAATGTAGCAAATCTGACTTCACTAGAGAATCGCCGGAGACCTCGCCGGAGACTTTCCTCGGCGCCATGTTTGTAGCATGTAGCAACGACGCCATGCGTGTGTAGCAGAAGAGCTCGACATGTGTAGCAAAAAAATTATGCTAATGTAACAAATCTGACTTCATCGGAGACTCACGGAGACCTTGCCGGAGACTTTCCTCGGCGCCATGCTACACGTTTGTAGCATGTAGCAACAACACTATGCGCGTGTAGCAGAAGAGCTCGGCATGTGTAGCAACAGCACTGGCTGCGTGTAGCAGCAGCGGCGCGAAGTATGTAGCGGCGGCGACCCGGAGCGTGTAGCTGCGAAGGCTCGCGTGTAGCAGAGGGACCTGACGCATGTAGCAGCGGCGGCCATCACGTGTAGCAGAGGTGAGCGGCAGCACGGAGCGGGACGGGACGGCATCAGCCACCTCTCCTCGCTGGAGTTAGGAGAAAGGGGAGCGGTGGGAACGATGAGGCCCATGCCAGTGGCGAGTCTGTCGTCCTCGACGCCAGCCTACGGGCTAGACGGAGCAGCAGAACGCCACACGCCGGCGGAGGAGCAAGACAACGCCAGGCGAGCTGGAGCATGCAGGCGCGGCGGGCAAGCGAGAGCTCGATCTCCGGCGACCAGCGACAGTAGAGGCGGGTGGCCGGTGTGGCCGAGCTAGCCGGGGTGGTGAGAAGATGCCTTTGGGGATTTTTTTTTTCATCTATGTAAAAGAATAAGATAATCACATGAAGAAGATGGAACGTGGGCGGACCCACCCAAGCTGTGCGGGAGGATGGATCCGAGGGGCTAATCATTTTTCATTGTTTTTTTTTTTGGCCTCCACCATCCAACTCAGTTGGGGACTGGGTTTGGGGCCCGGTGGAGATGTTTAGGAGGCTTTTGAGGTTCCGGTGGAGACGCTCCAAGTACAGTAAACAGTGAACTCTCGCTACTAACTATGTGTTGCACTAACAAAGTTCCTTGGCGACGGAAAAAGGTTTCTCCCGTGCTAAATTTGCCACGGCATCGGCGTACACAATAATGACGCATGGAAAAAATAAGTACCGTTTGACCGAACCACCAAAACGAGCACGATATGCATGTGATCGCCGAACCGTGCCGCGAGGTACGACGAGTGACTTGCCTGCCTGCCCTCACCACGCCATTATTAAACCTCACCTGATGCTTTTTCTGGGTGCTTTTTTCTTTTCTCTTTTTGGTTGAGCTAACGCCGCGTCCGGACTGCACTCCGCTGCCGCCGGCCCGTGATTTCTGCCGCTTATGTATGAGCAAATTAAGCCATCTTTTATGAAGAAAAGAAGCTAATTTTAAGGTTCCCCGACGAATTGAACCCTTTTCAGCTGGAAGACAGGGAAGGGCCATTGTTTGGTCAAAACAAACAGAGTGTCATTTTGGTAGTAGTACATGGAAACATGCATGGGTCGATTGAAGCGGGCTTGCAATACCAACAGCAAAATAGTGATGCTCCAAGCCCAAATCTGTAATATACCAGAAAAAAATCAGTAATATACCAGAAAACTTCTCCAGCTCGACATCTGCTGGTTTAGCAAACCACTATACCAACCACTAAGACGTTAGCAAATAAAAAAAACACGATGCTATCATAATCTCCATTTCTTTGGAACCGGCTAAATATAATGCACCTTGTCGATTTCATACGTCCGAGAATAAAAGGTGAACCAGCATCTCTCTTTTTGTGGCGAATAAAAGGCGAACCGGTTAGTTTGGTGTGCATTGCGCGAAGAACGCCACCGACTCGCGCGATGGTTCACTTTGCTTGCTTTCTTCGAACAGTTTTTTCCGATTCGAAGATGGTCTAAGGAATAGATTTATTTGCCTATCTTTAGCACGATGATGATTAGCACGCGTGCATGTCTCTTTGCAGCGCCATCAGTGCTAAATGCCAGGGACAAGACATCTAGTAGCCGTTACTAGGCTCTCAACTACTGCCCACCTAGTCCTACAGTGCATCACTCTGATAGCAATGGAGCCTCAGCCATGCCAATGGGCAATGGCCGAGGAGGTAATTATGGAACTGGGTCAATAATAGGGTATCTTCTATCATGTTTAGTTCAACAAAATAAACTACTCCCTCCGTTTTAAAAAAGATATCTCAAATTTGTTAAAATTTAGATGAATCTAAGACACCATTTTGTATATAGATTCATCCAAAATTTGAAAAACCTAAGACATTTATTCTAGAACGGAGCGAGTAACTTTTATGACGACGGTATCATTTTAAAATGGTTAGTTTAATTTTTTTAAACTAAAAAGGATAAATGGTACCCTAATAATGACTCACTTTCATCTATAATGGACAGACACAATAGCCGTGCTCCCTTGCTAGTGTATTAGTCCTGTGAACGCCTCCAGCTTTGTAGCTCTAGGCTCAGCTTCCGCGACACGGCTCGGTCAATATGGTGATTTAATGTTTTTCCTCTAGACTTTAAATATCTATTGTAAATATCCTATGCCTGGGCATAATGCGATGCCACCCTATCTGCTACTCGTCTGTCATGACGAATGACAGTGCTCCATCAGCTCCATCAGCAACAGGCGGGAGTAAACGTTCCTACATTTTCTTTTACTCACTCTGTTCTATAATATAAGATGCTTTATGAAAGAAGTGTATTTAGATTTTTAATATGTAGCTTCGTTGGAGGAACCTAGTAATCTACACACTAAAAAAGGTCTAGATACACTCTTTTTACTAAGCTAGAAACATCTTATATTATGAAACGAAGGGACAACTTGCTTCCTCTCGATGTATTCCTGCCGCGGTAGTCTATTTCTCTCTCCTATCTCTCCTAGGGTTTGGGCGATATCCATGGCAATTGCCTCCAAATAGAATTTGAATCAAGTTCTGAGTCACCCTTAGCGAGTGCTCTCTCTCTCTCTCTCTCTCTCTCTCTCTCTCTCTCTCTCTCTCCGTGTGTCATAAAAAGACCTTTTCCCCCGTTGAATCAGCTCGACAAGGGGGTCTCCTAGATTACTACCCGCCCTTGGTTAGTTGCGTGATCGGTGGAGGTCGACTATGACGGGATCTTCGTAGGTGGTCGGTAGGCGCAAGGCGGTGGTGGAGGCTCCCATGACAAATGTCGGGGCTTTGGTCGTGAGCAAAAAACTAGCTTACCCCTCAAAGGTGCTGGTGACCGGATCAGAGGATCATGTCTCACAAATGATGGGTCGTCTCCGACTAACGACAGCAAAGGATAGTGGTGGAATGGAGGCGATGACATCCAATTCCACTTGAGTGGGAGATCATCGATAGAGTTTTGTCTCCCAATACACTGCATATCAACACGATATTCATGGCCCTGCGGCTAGCATGGGTAATAACCCATGTGACTATGTTAAACCTATTGAATTAATACACTAGCCAACTATTCCACAAGTCCGAACTGATGGAAAGGACTATGTTATATATTTTAACACTCCCCCTCATGTCTAGGCTGGACAAATGGGAAGACACTAGACGTGGGTAATCAGGGGCCAAAACTATTTAGAGTAGATTAAATAGTGCGTTAGCCGGGATTTGAACTTGAGACCTCCTGGCTCTAATACCATATTGAATTAATACACTAGCCAACTATTCCAAAAGTCCGAACTGATGGAAAGAACTAGGCTATATATTTTAACAGAACCTGGATGGCGAAAACATCTTCGTGGATAAGTTGAGAACAAAAACAGACAAGGGCCGTGTTTTGGATGGTCTTCCTTGGGTCATTGGTAAACACACATCGCTTCTCCAAGATTTTAACATTTATTTGAAACTAGGGTCATTTGCGCTTCAACAGACTGAAATTGTGGGATAGCATCATGAATCTACCCTTTGGGTGTATGAACATGTGTGGGTGGATCGACAGAGACATGTATATATGTCTTTTGGGTTATAGGGATGTCGACATTGGCGGCGTCTATTTACACAGATGTCACTAATAGTGCTTGTTATATGGCGTTAACAACATGAGACGCCACTGCAATTTTTTGGGTACCATTGATGGTAGATATTGTTATTATAACCATTTGGGAACATGTCTCGTGTCATTCTGAAAGTAGCTATAGGGTTTGTCATCACTAGAGTACGCTAAGTCCTTCCATAGCGTATGATTTTTCGGTGTCCAAATCACTTTTTAGGTATCGGGCACCCATACCCGAAACTGCACAGGCGGTACCGCAATTTTTTTCCAAGGAATCAGAACAACTAGGTGCTCCGATGCCTGAACTCGTCGTCCAATAAAATATTGTTGCTATTGCATCGGAGCAACGAGCATGGCCATCTCCCTTGTTGGCATGCACGAGCAGAAGGTTGACCAAAACGAGGAAGAGGAAGGTTGTAGACGATGAGAAATCGAGGAGACCCCGCGGCCTCGTGACTCCGCCGACAAACTCTGCCGCCCAGCCCGTGGTGCCGTGCCACCAACCGCCGGCACAAACTGCCTGCGCCGCCCTCAACTTCCATCGCCTCTTCCTCTTCCCGCCCTCCCCCTCTCTCTTTCTCTCTCTGCTCCACATTGTATTCACTCTCAAATCCATACAGAATCATGAATAAGAGGTGTGGAATTAGATGAATTTGCGGTGAAGAGAAAAGAGGGTTTTTCTCTGATCTTGCGACGAGGAAGACGATTAAAGGAGGATACCGGGGCCAGTCGAGTTTTCTATTCCAATATGGGTCCCACTTCTTGTTTACAGGCATCGATCATTTTCATGAAGCTGTGAGACCGGTTCCTAAAATATTTGTCAAGGCATCGATTGACAAGCTAGCCCACTTTTCACTATTTGGATCCCGGACACGTTGTGGAAGGCCTGTGGCCTTGGCCCGCATCGAGCGTTCTCTCTACCTGAGGGGATGGACAAGTGAAAGATCGTTATAAGCGACTAGAGGGGGGTAAATAGGCGCTACTCAATTTTTATTTTCTTTTTCAATTTAAGGCTTGACACAAAGTAAGTCTCTGGATATGCAACTAAGTGAGAGAACCTATATGACAAGCAAGCAAGTAACAACAATAAAGAGAAAGAGGATAGAAGTCATCGAGAGTTGACATGGAGATGTTATCCTAAAGTTTATTCTTTTTGAGGGGAAGTACGTCTCCGTTGGAGGGGTGGGCGATATTAAGAAAGGCCTCACCCTATTTTCCCACACACCCGCCTCATGGCAAGCACACGATCCACTATACGGTGGCCTTCAAGGTGGCGACCAGAACCTTGTACAAAACTTTTGGGCACTTCTCCACAACTGAATTGGAGGCTCCCAAGACAACCTTGTAGCTCTTACACACGAGGATGAGCTATGGAGGGTAACTTCAACAAGTTAGGGTTTCCTCAAACCCTAGAGCAACAACAACTTACACAAATCCCTTTGGTGCAAAGCTAGGTCTAGGTCTTCTCCCTCGATTCTCAAAGGGGCATCAAGTTTGAGTGGCTAGAGTGGAAGAACTAGGAGGTTGGATCTCGGCATTAATGGAGGAGAGAGACTAGAACCCGCAGCCTTCACTTGGAGAAGAAGGGGTATTTATAGCCCCCCCCCCCCCCCCCAGAAAAAAAGATGTTGTTGCTTCACTAAGCCCGGAGTCTCCAGGCTTTAGGGTCGAAGTCTCCGGGGAGGTCCGAAGTCTCTAGGGTGGGCGCTGGACTCCGGTCTGGACTCTGGGGGGTGTACTAAGAGCAAATCAATGGGCCCTGGAGTCAAAGCCAGAGACTAGGCCGGAGGTCGTCTCCGGTGCTGAGCGCGACTCCGGACCCAACTCCGGGGAGGGATATAGACTGTCGTCCAGGGGGACGGAGACTTGCCAAGAGACATGGTCGGAGTCTTCGGACCAAGACCCCGGAGTCTCCGGGCCTGGACCCCGGAGTCTCTGGATTCAGGGAAGGCAGCAGACCAAAACACCCAGTAGAGCACTTTTCTTGATTAAACTTTCAGCCCTTCTCCTTTGAAAAAATAGAACATCGTCTTGAGCCTTTTCACTGATGAACCTGCAATACTTAGCACACGGTACAAACTCACTTGTGTTGACAACAAACACCAAACCATCATTAAGGCAAGAAATGTCCTTTCAATATCCCCCTTTTTGGTGTTTGATGACAACACCAGGATTTGCACAATAATAGACAAGCACATGATACAAGAGGTAGAGAGGCTCCCCCTCGAAGTGAGCACACATAGATTTCCATATGAATATAAATGCACAAAAACAACGGACGACACTCCCCCTAGATATTACAAACCTACCTAGGATCAAGGAGACAAGAGAATACTCATACCTTGAACCATCAACAGTGGTGAAGAGATATATAAGGGCATCCATTAATAGAGATCTTCACCAAACACGAGATATTGATGAGTGCGTGAACACTTTGTCGGGAGACCCCAAGAGGAAGGTATGATGAGCACAACAACAAGTTTTCCCTCAGTAAGAAACCAAGGTTATCGAACCAGTGGGAGGAAGGAAACGACTCAAAGGTGTTGCTAGCAACTTGGAGACCTACACAACACAAACTCAAGACTTTGCCCCAACGAACGGTGAGGTTGTCAATCTCACCGGTTTGCTGTAACAAAGGATTAACTGTATGGTGTGGAAGGTAATGGTGGTTTTCAACAAGTAAACAGTAATAATGGAAGATGTATCAATGGTAAAGATTAGACCGGGGTCCATACTTCACTAGAGGTGTTCTCCTTAGATAAACAAACATGGCATGCTGGTTAAACAAATTACAGCAGGGCAATTGACAGGACTGAGCAAGACATAACAGTGCAATACTAGACATTCATGATCCTATGAGATTCGATTGGGCAATACAACAAGATACATAGACCTCCATCCAACTGCATCTATGACTAGAATTCCACCTTTGGGTTATCATCCGAACCCCCTCCAGTATTAAGTTGCAAGCAACAGACAGCTGCTTTAAGCAAAGTGTGTAAGGTAAACAATCCACTTGTTCCATGAACAAGAGACCGTTGTTTTCTCCCTAGTGGCAACAACACATCTACAATCTTAGAGATTTCTGTCATTTCCCTTAGATTAAATAGAGGCATGAACCCACTATTGAGCATAAATACCCCGTCTTGGAGTCACTAGCATCTACTTGGCCAAGATAGCTACTAACAACGGAGACCATGCAATATCACAAACAAAATAGACATGATAGAATCAATAAGACAAAACCATTAAAAAATCTGACATAGTAATCTCAATATCCATCGGAGCCCCGCAAACACAACATGCATGATTACTAATAGATGAGATCTTGATCATGAACGGAGCTCACACGATCTAGACATGAAAGCACAAAGGAGGAGATACAACCATCTAGCTACTACATGGACCCGCAGTCCAAGGTGTAACTACTCACGCTTCATACCGGAGGCTGGCATGATGAAGAAGAAGGCCTCCGGGATGATCTGCCCTCCGGTAGGGTGCCGGGAAGAGCTTCAGATCCCCTCGATATAGGGACGATGGTGGCGGTGGCTACAGACGGTTTCGTGGAATATTGATAAGGTCCTTAGGGTTTAGGCATCGGGGGTATTTATAGGCGAAGAGGCGAGGCAGGGGGCCCGCCTGGGCGGCTGCACCCCCCAGGCGCGGGGTGATCCCACCCGTGTGGCCGGGGGTGTGTGGCCCCCTGGTGACTCTCCTCCGTCTCGTATTCAAGTTTCGTGTTCCCCATGGTAAAATATTGAATTTGGCTTTTGTCCTATCCAATTCCGAGAATATTTATTTTCTGCCTTTCTGGAACCAAAAACAGAAGAAAACATGCAACTGGCACTATGGCATCTTGTTAATAGGTTAGTACTAGAAAACATATAAAAACACCTCAAAGTGTAGAAAAAGCAAAGAAAAGTAGATACTAAACAAGCATGGAACATAAAAAATTATAGATATGTTTCCGACGTATCATATATGAATCCATATGATAAGTTACCACATACTATTCACGTACATAGACATACAACATATGTCCACGAATAAAACACAACAGAGGTCCATAAATAAAGCGAGGCAAATAAGAACAATCCACAAGCAGCAAAAGAATCAAATGAAGAGCAAGCTTGTGACTTCCCATGCAAATCCCATGCCATCACCTACTAGAAACTTATTCCCATTTGGCATAGAGACACCAAAAGGGACAAGAGAAAGACTACACGCCCCAACCGGATCACTCATCATCCTCGTCCTCCTCGTCATCATCTGAGCTTTCCTCGGAACCTTGATCACTTTGACCATCATCATCAGCAGGGCCTTTGTGAGGGAGAGAAGAGGAAGCATAGTCCTCAAAAACATGCTATTCAACAGAACCTTGAGCCCACGGACCATAGAATAGAATGCGAGAGGGTTGTGGCTGAGCTGGACCTAATCCTTCGACATCACTATCCTCGTCCCATTGGTGAAACTTCTTTAGAATCTGCTTGTCTCTCTTGTAGGCTTCATATTGACCCTTGCAAATATCAATGTTCATACAGAGAAACATCTTTTCCCAAAAGGAGGCCTTCTACATTTTCCCCTTAACATGGTCATGAGAAAAGGATGGAATACAGGCATTGCTGGCATTCTTCCTCCTAGCACGGACGGGGTGGCAGCGGGAGGGTTATCATCCTCATCCTCCCTAATCTCATTATCTAGAACGGGAGCAGAATATCCACGAGGATCCGTAATGGTGGTGGGAGACTAAATCTGCATCTAGAGAGGGGCATGGACAGCAATAGGCATGCCCACAATAGGGTAAAGCAAGTGAATCTTTGCAAAGGTGGATAGCACAAGCCTCATGACACAGTGAAGGGAATATGCCTGAGAGACAATAATAAAGTGGTTATTATCTTATTCCTTGTTTATGATAAATGTTTATTTTGCATGCTATAATTGTATTAATACAAAAACATGAATACATGTGTGTTTAATAAACAAATAGAAAGTTCCTAGTTATGTCTCTCTTATAAACTAGCTCGTTGATTAACAAGATGATCAAAGGTTTCCTGATCATGGACATTGGATAATAACAAGGTCACAACATTGTTGGAATCATGTGATGAACATTCATCCGAAGTATAGCATTACGATCAAAGCCATTGTGTTTATATTGCTATAACATCATACGAAGTAATCCTAGTCCTTAGACCATGAGATCATGCCAATCACTAACACTGGAAGAGTATATTGATAACATAAAACGTCACATCATAACAGGGTGACTATAAAGGTGGGTTTAGTGCTACGAAGGTGTTATGTAGAGGCTCATGGATCAAGAGTGGAATTTTTCCATCCCAATGATGGATAGATATACTCTGGGCCCTCTCGGTGATATCACATTAGTTAGCTTGCAACCAAGTGATGTGATCACTAGAATGTTATATCATGGGAACAAGAAAAGAGTGCATGTCAGTAATGGTATAAAACTAGGTATGGAGATACCGATGATCGAATCTCGTACATGTAATATATCGTGAGACAAAGGGATTGAGTTACATGCGTAAAAGGTTCACACGATCACAAAAGCCATTGCTGAATGTGTGGGAGTCGATACGGATCTCCAGGTCCCGCTGCTGATTATTGATCGGAGAGGGGTCTTCGATCATGTCTGCATTATTTGCGAATCGTAGGGTGACACACTTAAGGGATACCGAAACCATTTGGAGCAAATAATATGCTAGATAAAGAAAAAGAAAGCGCTGGAATTATTTCAATGGAAACCGGAATTGTTTCGGGTGAAATTGCTAAAACTGTGTAACATCCCAATTTCAGCCACCCTGATTAGCTGTCCAAAAGGAAAAATTAGGGGGAACAAAAACTTTTTATAGTTACATGTTGCAATGCTTGCTTACTTGTTTGCTTGTGCTCATGCAACTGTTTGTGTATTAGGTACTATACTCCTTAACTCAACACTAGTTTACAAAAGCTATTTTACAAAAGAGATGTCTTGGCTCATCTTTCATATTCTCAAATGTTCTGGCATTTAAAAACCTGATCCAAGATGACCTTGACACAACAAAATACTTTACTAGTTTCTATTAACAAAACTATGGAGATCTATATATAATCTCCTTATGTTTTCAAGACAGAACTCCCAGCTACTCTTACCCCTAAGTTCTCCAAAACCTTTATTAAAAGCTTTTCATTTCAATCTTGGTAGAGATACCAAGATGGTCCTTAATTTACTTCAAAGCACAACCCATTTCAAAATACCCATCCTTACCCAAGCTAGGATTGATGGTAACCCAAGTAGTAGTTGGATAAGCTTGATAAGATGAATTGCCTTGATCTGCTGATTGCCTTGTTTGCTTAGGAACTAAAGTGAGATAATCTAGTAGCTCATCCCTTAGGACCCAATCTATGTTTGTGATCATCAATCTCAAACCAAGCATCCAAATCTAGATCAACCCAAGCCACTTAAGTGACCATCTCACCTCCTAATCAGATCAATCCAGGGTTCATCACTCCTGATAGTTTCCAACTCAGTGGAGACCCAATCCAAGCATGGATCCCCTATACTCAAGATATACCTCAACATCAACCACTTAATGGGAAGGATAAACCCTTACCACCCTCTCAAATGTTTCCCTCTTGCATACTAGTCAAAATACCCAAATCTGCCAAAATGGCTGTCTGGATTTCATACCTAGATTCAATATTTGGAGCCCTACCTTTTTCAACCTATGTGAATTCTTGAGAATGTAATTGAACCATCTTGTAGTACATCTTTAATACTAACAAAGACCACCCGTGGCTTTGGCTAATAAATTCTAGTTCCCACTCATCCATGATGGTTTTGTAGTCAAGATAGTAATCTTTTCTGCAAATCTTATCATCTTGCCTAATTTGGCAGAAGCTCACATCTATATGCTACCTCCCCTTGACCAACTATTTACATGATTATGATCTACTAATCATGGCCTAACTAACCCCACCTCACTTGTTCCCATTGGATCCATGTGCTTCTTAAACCCACGTGGTTTAGGAGGCTTCATGATGTATCTGTTATGGCAGCCTTATTTTTAACAAAGTTTGCCATCTCTTCTAGACCCCCTCAAATGCAACCAATCCCAACTTTAGATCCATTATCATATATATAAATTTGTCTATCCATCAATATATCCCTAGTACCAAGGTGAGCTCTGAGTTCACAAATACAACCATGTCTAAGTGGCATAAAAATAACCAAACCCTAGATTCTCCCCAATCTAGTTTCCATCCTTTTCACCACATTTATTCAAAACTCAAGGTTGACCATGATGCATACATCAAGTCTACAACATCTACCTTGAATATAATCATCCCCAAATAATTCCCCTAATTATTTGGTGTATCAAACAAATTAAATTCATTATCCTGCAAAATTCTCAAAATTTTGGTATATCAAGGCAAGTTTGTTTTTCTCCAAATCACCTTGCCAACACAAGGAACATTTGATGCCTATATAGCATATCCCATCTCTCCAACTCAAAAATAAATATTTTTGAGATTCTTTATTATTTCTTTTTGCCCCTTTTCTTAAATGACAGAAACAAGAAATAATTCTATAAAAATACTTTTCCACCCCAATAAATTAAAATAAAATTCTTGAATGTGTGTTATGGTATTTAGGACCATATCAAATCAAAAACTAACCTTGTCCAGTGTAAAAATATCTTTTGACCTTCTAGAATCTACTTTTGCACTTTTTGAATAAGTGCATTTAAATGGGGTTATAATCTCTAGAAAAATCCCAATTAAATCTTGAAGAGATTATTTGACCTCCTATAGCCACCAGTACCATTTCCCCACATTCCTCAAATCAAGTTTTTCAACTTCCTTTACAATCACCAATTTGATCAAGTTTGCAAAACTAGTCAAACCTTGAGTCAAATCAACTCCAGACCCAAACCAATCCTCCATATACTCCACCACAGCACACCACCTCCACTCTGGTCAACTAGCACTGTAGCACCACAGTAGGAGCACCCTTTTCTTTTGTTCCATGTGTTTGTAAGAGGAGGAGAGAGGCACATCTTGCAAAATATCTCCACACCCACAACCACCCCTCCCTCTCCACTCAGTGCTCGAATCAAGGGCCCACCACCCCTATATCCACCTCCCCCAATGCCCAATCCATGTCCAGCACCTTCTCCCCAAGCCTCCGTACATCAAGTCCATCATGGATCATTCTCCCCTAGTTTATAAGGCTTGAGGCCCTCAACCCTCTCCCCCTGACCCTCATTTGCCCCCTCTGTCTCTCACTCATCTTCCCCGAAGCTCTCTCCCTCTCCCCTGCTCTGCCCGGCCCAAGAGAGAGAGAGATAGAGAAGAATAGAGTTTCGGCCATTGTTAAGATCAAGCTCGAGGTGCCCTTCCCCTTTCTCCTATCCAGCTGCATGTGACCTCCAGGCCACCTCCTACCCATGCTCTACGATCCCCAAGCTCCCTAGCTCCTCCCTGCCTCTGCATGCTCCTCGAGAGGAAGATCTACACATCTCGGCCATGGCAAGAAAATCGAGCCCCGAGCTTCCCTCTCCACTCTTTCCCCTCTGCATGTCATCCTGCACAAACCCCCTTGCTCCCATGCATCTTCTCATATCCTTTTCTTGGTCTTGCAGCAACCCTAGGTGCCTCCCCGACGACCTCCCGAGCATGCACCGGTGGGCGACCTCGCGCGAGTCTCCTCCCGGCGTCAAACTTCCCCGTGCCGCCCATCTACGGACTCGCTGTCGACCTCCACTTCTTCCCCGCCATCCCTCCATCACCGGCGAGGTCCCCTGGCGAGCCACCGTGCTACCCTGAAGTCGCTATGGTTTCCTCCCTCAGCGTCCACACGCGAGGTGGACGACGACCGCTGGGCTGTCAGATCTGATCCAACGGCTGTCGCCCCTCCATACCTCTTCGCGCGCAGGCGACCAGGCTGGGCCGCATCTGCTCCTCGCGGCCCGCTATAGTAAGGATCCGTCCCGCATCCCCTTCCCTCTTTATTTTCTTTAAATTAATTTCCAAATATGATATTGGTAGTTTGGTTTAAATCCAAATAAAAATTGACAACCACTTAAAATGTCCATATCCTATTTTTCCCAGGGCCATGTATGTCCTTACTAACATGTAGACCAGGTACCTTTCCCAAATAATATTTAAGATGGTATTAACAATTAAAATCCCAACATGTGTCTAGTTTACTCAAATTTGAGTTCAGAGAGTATCCTAACTCCAAATGGAGTAAATCCAATTGTTACTGGAAGGTATTATCCATACCTTTCATGTCCCACTGGCCCCACCATATTTTTTGCATCCTATTTCACCCCTAGTAAAAATAACAAAATCTGGCCTATTCTGCCTTTAGAAATTTCTCTAAGTCAAACCAAAGGAGCTAATGACCTAATTCCAACTCTCAGTGCCTCTATACCACCCTACTTATCAAACCCAAGGAGCCCAAAATTTATTAAGCATCTACTGGATTTTTGTAAATTAAACTATTATGTGCATGGTTTATTCTCTAATAAAATCACTACAGTAGCTCTGTAACTCGAAAAAGGGTGATTCCAATTTATAAACAAAGGTATTCTCAGTACCTAACATGTGACCATGGAATCACATAAAAATACTCTGTAGATTAAATATGATGAAAAAGACAAATCTCATCCAGTGCTATCTTTGGGAATTTCTCAAGGGCTTTCTGGTAATTGTTTGGAGGTGATTCCAACACCTCTTGAATCATTCCACTAAATACTACCTAAACACGTAAGTAAATAATTTTTGGAGCTCCAGAAATTGTCTGGTGAATTATTTCCTAAAACTAGGGTTTTATCCACTATAAAAATCATTATAAATCAATAGAAAGTGATAAAATAGTGAAACCACTTTTGTTGGATTCATTTTATCAATATCTATCTGATGGTATCATCTCTATACAGTGGTTCCATATAGAGCAATCCCTTGGTCAAAAAACACCTCTTAGATAGTACCCTAGATTATAAATCCAACCGGATCATCTCCCAATGCTTCCAAATCTTTTACTAATCTTATCAAACCAATCATCCAGCATCCTACTGTCTTATACATTGTATTTATATGTTGGTTATTGTATGTATTGATGCTTTTATGCTTTGAATTGATTGGTGTATTGTTTGGTTGCATGTATGCTCGATAACGACGATAGTTGCGATTGTGAGACGCCGAGAAGAAGGAAGCATCGGGTTATTCTTATTATTGGTTTTCTGGTATCATAAGGAATCCAAGGGAAATCTCGCTGGTCACAGGCAAGCCACCATTCCTGAACTCCTATATTAACCTACTCCTTTTTATCACTTGTTTTATATCCCGTTTATGAATTGGATGATTTTTAATGCATGGTTTGTTTCAAATAAAAAGGGCGTGAGTAACTTGGCTCTTCCAAGTTATGGATGAGTGTCCCTTAGGACACCCACCCTATTGACACCCATTTTTACCCCCTTTAGATTGAGGCTAGGATGCTTAGCATGTTCCCTCTTGGAAACTACGGGTTTTCAATGCTAAAACTATTTTGGGTTTTACCCTACTACAAAGTTTTCAAAATGAAACCCTTGGAAAGAGGCATCATTTCCAAGTGGAGGTTTTACTAAAGAAGATATGAGGAGGATGAAGAGAAAGTCAAGCAAGAGAAAGAGAAGGGATGTTCTACGCCTTTACCGGAACAATTTATCTGTGAAACCACACGATCCCAGTCGCTGGGGCTTAACTCATAGTTTGTGGTATTTAGCCGGGGCTGCTCGTACTAGCTAAAGGGGAGAAATCCCCTGAATTTCGGACTGTTGTGGACAAGGTACCAGTGCAACAATTGGGTCTCTCGCGGATGGTATGACTTATGGTAAGTACGGAAGGAAGTGGAGTGAAATTACTATATGCCAAACTACGGTTTGGGGAATAGGCTTGTACGGGAGGGAGGACTATGGCCGTCGTGCCACATACTCGTGCCGGAGAGAACAACCCAAAAGGAAAAGCCGTCTTTGCTAGGGATGGACAAATGAAAAGCTAGGTTTGATTATCCGAACCCCCGTCTACCGTGTGTAGTGGGCCGTGGTTGTATCCGACGAATGTATTGATTCTTGTGGGTAAAGTGCACAAACTCTGCAGAGTCTAATCTATTCGAATAGCCGTGTCCACGGTCAAGGACGGTTGGAAAGGTGATTGCTAGGAGTACCCTTGGGATATGTTGAGATGGATAAAAAGATGTGACCTGGTCACGAGGAAAGATAAGAACGAGTTTGGTTTTGACCAGAAATGGTCGAGGATGTTTTAAAAATGGGTTTTACTATAAAACTGTTTTCAACAAGTTTTTAACAAGGATATGGGGATACCCGGACTTTCTAAAAGGAGGCATATTTTCCAAAAAACTCTTTTCAACAAGGATGTAGAGATGCCAATGTTAGGCTTTTCAGAAACAACTATAGTATAGAGCTATCTCGCCACAACCCAATATGCATTTTCTTACCTTGTCTCGGTGGTTTGTGAGTATATTCAAAGTACTCACCGACATTGTCCCTGGCTATTTACTTGGCCAGATTGCAGATGTTAAGAAGTGACAAAGGCGCTGACGTGTATGCGAGCTAGGCCATCTTCCCAGTCAGCTGCCTGTAGGTTGAGGCATGACATGGGCTCTGCGCTTGAAGACTTCCGCTACTTGTGTTGTAATGTCCATAATGGCCACTTTGTAAGTTTTGTAATCGTTACTTTCTGGATGTTGTAATGATACTAGTCGGTTATGCTCATGGCTCACTGATCATGGGAACGTGAATTGTATGCATAACGGGTATTCTCGGACAGTAAATCTGGGGTGCCACAGACCTGGTATCAGAGCCATCCTGACTATAGGAGACCTTAGTTAGCATGGATGTTAGACATGACAACCACTATTTTGGAAAAACACCCCAGTTTTCGAAAACTATTTTCTCAAAAGCTTTTTGAAGGATCTCTTATCTCTTATTCTCTGACTTAAACAATTTGAAAATGGATTACTCTATATCTTGTCTACTTCAACTAATCTGTTTTCATGAACAAAGTCTGAATCGGAGACTATGAGACGGAGATCCCGAGATGAAGAGACACCGAGACAAGCAAAACAAAGGAGCTACCAAAGACGAAAGACACTACAAGATCGCCTACCAACGGAGTCCTGCATCACCCCCAAATCAATCTAGCACGACACCGACGACAAAAGACGGCAGGACAGAAGATAAGACCCCGTAACGTCCGTACTTAGGATTAGCATCCCTAAAATAGGATTCCCTTTATGGCGTGTAGTCACCTCCTTAGTACTTATGGTATGCCTTGTTTGATTGTCATGTGCGTGTATGATGCTTGGAATGTGTTGCTTGTCTGTCGGGAATCATCCGATACTAAAGCTTCGACCACCTTTGTTGGCGTATCCTGACACCGATCCTCATAAACCTCATAGCTGGAAACCTCTCCTCAGCAGGATGGCCACATAAGAAAGCCTCGACAACCTCAAGTAAATCCCTAAGGTGGAAAGACTACATCTTTCCACTCAACTCCCATAAACCGCCCCACCCCCTACTTTGGGAGTCGTCAGAGGAAAACCAAGCAATAGCTTCGTTTAGTACTAACTGTATACCCTGATAAATCTGCACCTATCTGTTTAATCTCACCCCTAAACCAAAAACCCTCCTTTGTGCAGATGGAACCCATTGACGAAGCATGGCTAAGCGCAGGGTTCCCCGTGCTCCTCTGGGACTCACTGCAGCTTTGCGGATACACTCAACCTCCCACTTTCACTCTTCACAAAGGACTGGAGACTGGGCTATATTTGGGACAAGTTACCATTCCTCCAAAGTATGGAGTACCAGGAGAACCCATTTACACCACCGGACTTCGAATGCCAACCCCAGTGCTGGCTCTGGATATGGATGCAAGAGAAGCACTATTTCGCATCCGAGATGTCCTTCCTGAAATGAGGCAACCCACAACCTTCTATCTACCCCTCAAAGGATGTGTAGATTCATCTGGACAATCCCAAGATCCTCGCTTGACCTACCCCGCCCTGCAGCTGCAATCCCGTTATAGCTATGCTGGAAATGAGCTTCTCACCGCAGTTGCTGATGAGTAACGCCACACCCAAATGGAGCTTCATCGTGTGCAAGCCATCCTGAATCGCAAGGAAGCTCTAGAAGTCCAGCAAAGGAATCAAGCCATAATCAAGGAACCGGAAGAAGCCTCTAGAAGCCGCATCCTTAAGGGAAGAAAGAAGTGCGTACCTGCTTGGCAGTATCTCAAGAGGTTCAAGCCACCCAAGACATACAAGAATCCTCCACCCGTCTCCCTGAAGGCGAAGATGAAGCCAAAAAACGATTCCTCTGGGTCGTCCGCAAGCGTCAACTAGCCTAGTGTAGTACCTATGAATCGTCCCAGGACCTATTTTGTAACAATCTATGTGTGATGTCCTTCTTCGCGTGTTTTACCCACGACGTTGCATCAGACCAAACCTGGAATGACCTCTTTCCAAAGGACCTCATTTCCTAGACCGCCAAACTCCAATGGTTTCCTCCAACCCATCGGACCCCTAACGAGCTCAGAACTAATGACCCGGAAGCTAGTAGACGCCCTTTCTGATAGACCTTCTAACTCATGAAGTGGTTCCTACGATGTCGACGGATGATAACCACCCCGGAGGAAAGGTGCAGTGCCATCCCCCAACATCAGCATACGACTCCAACCAAGAAAGTCGGCGACTCCACCAAGAACCCCTAGTGTCTCTCTAAGGGGGAAAGACTTCTTCTTTCCCGCCAAAAACCTGATAGACCCCTAGAGTCGAACACTAGTTAGCACTAAGTGATGACCACCCCTCCAAATAAAAATCATTGATACGTCGGAAACATATCTATAATTTTTGATGCTCCATGCTTGTTTAGTATCCATATTGCTTTGCTTTGTCTACACTTTGAGGTGTTTTTATATCTTTTCTGGAACTAACCTATTAACAAGTTGCCACAGTGCCAGTTGCATGTTTTCTTCTGTTTTTGGTTCCAGAAAGGCCGAAAATCAATATTCTCGGAATTGGACGGGACAAAAGCCAAAGTCAATATTTTACCGTGGGGGACACGAAGTCCAGAGGAGAGACATAGAGGCGAACCAGGGCCGCCACACCCCCTAGGCACGGGTGGGCCCACCCCGCTCCTGGGTAGGGTGTGGGCCCCCTGGCCACCTCGCCTATAAGAAGCCCCCGATGCAGAAACCCTAGGCACCTGATCAAAAACTCCACGAAACCTTCTGTAGCCGCCGCCACCGTCGTCCCTAGATCAGGGGGATCTGAAGTTCTTCTCGGCACCCTGCCGAAGGGGAGATCATCTCGGAGGCCTTCTTCTCTGGTATTAAGTGTGAGTAGTTCCACCTTGGACTACGGGTCCATGTAGTAGCTAGATGGTTGTATCTCCTCCTTGTGCTTTCATGTATAGATCTTGTGAGCTCCATTCATGATCAAGATCTAATATATTTGTAATCATGCATGTTGTGTTTGCGGGGATCCAATGGATATTGAGATTACTATGTTAGATTGATTAATGGTTTTGTCTTTATGATTCTATCATGTCTGTGTTGTTTGTGATCTTGCATGCTCTCCGTTGTTAGTAGCTATCTTGGCCAAGTAGTTGCTAGTGACTCCAAGAGGGGGTATTTATGCTCGATTGTGGGTTCATGCCTCTAGTTTCCAAGGGAAGTGACAGAAATCTCTTCGGTTGTAGATGTGTTGTTGCCACTAGGGAGAAAACAACGGTCTCTTGTTCCTGGAACAAGTGGATTGTTTACCTTACACACTTTGCTTAAAGCAGTTGTCTGATGCTTGCAACTTAATACTGGAGGGGGTTCGGATGATAACCTGTAGGTGGACTTCTAGTCATAGATGCAGTTGGATGGCGGTCTATGTATATTGTTGTATTGCCCAATCGAATCTCATAGGATCTTTTTTTCTGGTATTGCATTGTTATGCCTTGCTCAGTTCCTGTCAATTGCCCTGATGTAATTTGTTTACCCTTCATGCCATGTTGTTTATCTAAGGAGAGCACCTCTAATAAACTATGGACCCTGGTCCAATCTTTACCATTGATACATCTTCCACTATTACTTGTTTACTTGCTGCAAACCACCATTACCTTCCACACCATACGTAACCGGTGAGATTGACAACCTCACTGTTAGTTGGGGCAAAGTCTTGATTTTGTGTTTTGCAGGTCTCCGCGTTTCTTGCAACACCTGTGTGATGTTTCCTTCCTCCTACTGGTTCGATAACCTCGGTTTCTTACTGAGGGAAGACTTGATGCTGTGCTGCTTCACACCTTGATCATGGGGTTCCCAACAGGCTCCACATCAACTGAGCCACCAACACGTTTTCTGGCACCGTTGCCGGGGAGGCTAAGGACGTCTTCACAAGGGGAGTCCTCCTCAACCTTTATCTTTACTGGTTTTTAGTTTGCTTAGTTTCTTTTTCTTGGTTTTGTTTGCCTCTTTTTATCAAAAACTCCAAAAAAATAGTTTAGTGTGGTTTTCTTTCTCTATTCAAAAACACAAAAAAATAGTTCCTACTCTAGTTGCTAGCCTGTTATTGCCTTGCTTTGCCATGCTTTCTATCAATGGATGGTTTCTTTGAAACTAGTTCTTATTGGCAAGGTGGGTTCACGGAAGAACAAAAGTATTGTTATAAGGAACACCGTTTGTCACAAAAAGGGAAACACTTACGGGAACAAATTGATAGGTTGAATACTATTGCTAGAGACATGTGCTCTACTTATAATGTTACTTATTGCTTTGATAAAGCTTGTTGCTGTAGGAGGTATAAACACCTCCCTTTTCAATGTGAGTATAATGATAATGTTACCATATCATCTTATGTTAAAGAAAAATATGATTTTGATGATGTGGAACAAATTGAATAATTTATTGCCTTCAAGGGTGCATTTGAACTTGCCAATTTTCTTGAAAATACTGATGATGCACCTTATGAACATGAGGTTTATGAGATACTTAAATTTTGCTTTGAAAATTACAAGGAATAAAATAGCTATATTCTTGAATATTTTAATAGGTGTTTTCCACAAATGGAAGAGACTAATGCCTTGCAGGAGCCTATGGAAGAAGAAATTGTTGAAACTGGAAGATCATTAGATGAAAAAGAGGGGGAGAGTGATGAACAAAAGGAGGAAGAATGGATTATCTACCCATGCCTGCCTTCTAATGAGAGTAACTCTTTATCTCTTACATTATTTTATTGTCCCCCATGCTTACCAAAGGAGGATGAATGTTATGTTCCTATGGATCCTTTTGAAATATCTACTTTGGGTAAAACCTGTGAAGGTTTTAATCCCACTGTTTTTGAGCTTGATAGAAATTATGAGTTTGTAGATCATGAAAAACATTTTTTATGTGATAGCTATATTGTTGAGTTTATTCATGAGGCTACGGAAAATTATTATGAGAGAGGAAAATATGGTTGTAGAAGTTTTCATGGTACTGAAACACCTCTCTATGTGCTGAAAGTTTTGAAGTTACTCTTGTTTTATCTTCCTGTGCTTGTCACTTTGTTCTTTGTAAAAAAATTGTATACAAGATTCCGATGCATAGGAAGAGGGTTACATTTAAATGTGTTTTGAATTTGCTTCTTGATGCTCTCTTTTACTTCAATTCATATTTATTATGTGAGCATCTTTTCAAACTATCAAGCCTAACTTAAAGGCGTTAAAGAAAAGTACTTGTTGGGAGATAACCCAAGAGTTTCATTGAGTCTTGAAAGTTATTACTTCTGTAATGACCTCTCCTTATCCTTTTTGTTTGCTTTTTGTGCCAAGAATGACCTCTAATGAGAGGGAAGTAAGATTTGGGGAGTTGCTGTCCCATAACAGATTTCTGTCCTCAACCAAAACAATTCGTGAGGAGTCTCTGTAACTCGGATTGAGCTGAAAAGTTATGAATAAATCCCACATTATGTTAACTATTTCTGATGAAAAAGGAGCATCTTCATGTTTAAAAGAAGTTGTCTACGATGTGAGAGAAGTTTCCTATGATGTGATAGAAGTTGCTAGGAAACAAAGAATAATTGCCTACCCCCTCAGAAAAGTTGCTACGAAACAGCGAAAAATTGCATCCACCGTTAGAAATAGTTGCTAAGAAATAGGAAAAAATTATCTCCACCCTGAGAAAAGTTGCTACGTAAAAATATGAAAAGTTGCAATTTTCCATCTGAACTGCAATATACGAAAAAGAAGTTGCCTGGGTTATGATTGAAGTCGCTACAAAATAGAAAAGTTGCTAAAAACATTACAAAAGTTGCAACTTTCATCTGAATTGCAAGAATGGATAAAAAAACCTAGAAGGACATGACAACATAGGTTGTCTAGGAGCTGGGAAAGTTATTAAGGAGCATAGCCAAGTTGCTTATGTTTGGAACAAAGTTAACTCTAGCAAAAAGAAATCAACAAGAGAATAGGAGAGAGAAAAGATGGATGAATACCTGTGTTAAATCTGAGAGAGCAATTCCAGATATAGGTGCGTTCCTTGAGCTGCTCTCCGCATGAAACATGTTCGTATGGTTGATGATCGGGAGGCTGCCATGTTTTGGTGGGTTCATGGAGCCAGCAAAAGGAAGCAATGGCGACTGGGGCTAGAGGAAGAAGACGATCTAGGGGACGAGATCTGAGGGGTCTAGGGTTAGAAGAGGCCAGAAGGATGGACAGGCTGGCGCGGGGCGCGGGGGATCACGGGCTGGGGCACAGTGGGGGCGCCAAATAAAAGCAAACGAGCGCACCCCTCGTAGGAACCGAAGAAAAGCAGTCAAAAGCGGAGAGCAGAACTTTCCAAAAATAGAAAGGTGTCCAACTGGCAAACCTGGCACGTTCAACTCGTCCTTTT
Organism: Avena sativa; assembly: GCA_916181665.1. Classification (NCBI taxonomy): domain Eukaryota; kingdom Viridiplantae; phylum Streptophyta; class Magnoliopsida; order Poales; family Poaceae; genus Avena; species Avena sativa. The sequence continues at coordinate 253,888,201 of OV702280.1, forward strand.
GGCGCCCGGGCGCCCGCTAGACTCGTCCAATAATATTTTGCATTGAATCTACTTCATCCATGCTTAAAAATGTATCACAGTTTTGACTAAATATACATGTATCTAGACACGTTTAGTGTATAGACTTTTTTCAGAACAGCGACAATATATGATATTATGACATGCATCACACGTGTATGTAGACTAGTGTCTATAAAAAATGTTACCTCTTGTGGTGTAACTGGTACAGGCGAGATAACAAAACATACCATGAAAATAGTTAGGAAAATCGGAAAATAATATTGCACATATTTGCTATGTCACAAAATTTTAGATTCAAGTTTCATCTACAACTTGAGTAACAAAAATGCCGAATCATATTATAAGCAGTTTCTTTTTCTTCAAAACTTTCCATAAATTCGTCCATATTAACACGATCGCGCCGAGCATCTTTTAACAACTGTGTATGGACCTGGTAGGTTCTCATCGTGATAGACAAGCTCAACTGCAGGTCACGTATCTTGATTTGAATGCTCAATTTTCAACATTATGTTTGTGCTTTCAGAAATAAAGTCACTGGAGGTGGCTTCTATGCAGGATGTACGACGACTTGGCCAAGAAGGTATTGTGTGTGTTCCAAAAGAGCAACGCACAAACTTACTTTGGCTACAGTAAGCGTAAAAATCACCGAGTTGAGGTTATTACTCATCTTGGTTACCGTAAACATAGTTACGGTCATCGAATACGCTAAGTGTTTCATCATCGAAGGTCACCCGAGCCTGTAGAGCTACATACTTACTGATGTGGCAGCATATCGATCCCACCTGTCAGGTTGCAGCTATGCTTTACTTTGCAAAAGGATCCTGGATTTTGTTTTCTGTAGACATAAAGGTCACTTCTCAATTGTCAATGATACAAAAAAAACTCCACCAACTGCTGCCTCCCGCCGTCTATCCTTGTGTGTCTGGATGATGGTGCGCGCACCTCTGAACCGCCGGCGCGTGCCCCTCCGGACCTCCCATATCACATCCAAAAATTGTCGAAAATTGGGACCAAAAAAATTTGTATTTACATGTCATTCATGATCATTGCATTGCATTTAGGAATTTTGAAATATCTCAAATTGAAATAAAGATTAAAACCCTAAATAGTGTATGCCACTATGTTCCTAAAGGAAATTATTTTGGATTTATAAAAATCCACTATTGGTAAGGCAGCAATTATTGCTAAATATCAGCCTAGAATGATCCACTTGATTTTAGAAACTAGTTTGAGTTCATTTGGATTTCATACGAGGAAGATATGAGGGAAACAAATAAATAGAAAATAGAAAAAGAAAAAGAAAAAAATAAACTAAACCTACCCTGCCCCAACCCCGCGGCCAAGCCCACCTAGCTGTCCGCTACCCTCCGCTCACAACGCTCCCCCGCGTAGCTGCGCGCTACCGCGAGCCGCCGCATGGGCCGGCCCAGCAAGCACCGCCGCAACTTGCTCACCCTCGCGCCGCTGACGACCCTAGCCCAGCTGTCATCCCCGTCAACGCGTCGGTGTCCAGGACGAACACGATGAAGTGCCGACCCGATTGCCCCGATTCCTCGCGGAATCCGTTTGATTTTCCTTGTCCCTCTCGCAAGCCAGCCCCCCTTCATAAACACTCTACCCCGCCGCCTTTTCCCTTCGAATTTCTCTCGGAAACCCTAGCCCGAGCTAGGTTTCAATGTCGTCGTCGCCACGCCATTGCTGACCTTCGGGAGGTGAAGTCGGCGACGCTCTGTCACCCCTTTCCTCTTTCCTTCCCCTATTTCTTCTCCATGTTTCTTACCGCGTCGACCTGCCCTCTTTTCCCTCTCCGCAGATCGCCACCACCATCGTTATTGCTCGCCGGAGCTCCGCGTCTGTTGCCGCCTCCATCTGTCCGTCGACGCCGCCACGGGAAGCGAAACGCGACGCCGAGCCCGCCGTCGAGCTTGTCGTGCATGCCCGGTCCTCGTCCGCTACCCCGCTGTCATCAGTGATTACTGGAGCTGCCGCCACTGACGCCACCTGAGCGCCACCACCGCTGGAGAGGAAGCAACGGTTCCTAGTCGTCGGATCTCAGCCGAGCGGCCATGATTAGATCGTTTCGACGAAGGGGTACCGACGAACCAGATTGCCCCATGTCGTCTGCCAGGTCAGCACATGTCCCAGTCAGCGTAGAATATTCCCAGAGAATATTCTCTCTTAATTGAAATTGAATTTAAAATTGCAGAAACTTGTATAAACTTGGAAAAATCATATAAGAAGATCCATAGATCCAAAAATAGAATTATATATCAATGGATTCAGAAAATCGTGTAGAATATTCATATATGGTTAGATCTAATACTTGCGGTACATATTTACCGTAATGATTTAATTAGTATTAATAGCTTTTAGAGTATTAAATCCATAGTAAATTATCTGTAACTCCGAAAAATATGAATAATATGTCCCTGGATCCAAAATCTTGTGTAGGTTACAAATTTGTTTTTAGATTTAAATTTTTGACAGTACGAATTATTTAAATGAATTAAACTCTAGTAAATACTATTTAAATCATAATAAAAGATCTATAACTCCGATTAGGCCGAATCCAACTCCTATTGGTTCACATTAATGCCCTCTGTCCATTACACTCTAGATCCAATTTTAATTTGACAATGAGGACATGAGTTATAATAGATCTGTTAAAACATCAATAATGGCAAGCAATTATTAATAACAAATACTCCATTATATTAATTGGTCTCTTGCATGCATCATATATTTCAGTGTTGTTTAGAGAACTAAATACAACCATTATGACTTATTAAATTGTCATGCGTGTATTTGTGCAATTGTTTATGATTATATGGTTGTTTATGTTGTATATGCAATTGTT